>CM062256.1:7500-558236 GCA_031216405.1 Syzygium malaccense | reverse complement strand
GTCTCAAGAATAGGTCCAGTCACAACTGATCTTATGGAATCATTCATATATTTAAATAATTGGACAAATGAATGAATGCGTTCTTGTCATTAAATAAATAATGTAATTGAAAGTACAACTTAAATTGCTAACATGTAACTATTACATGGTAACTTTAGGGCATACATCTAACATAACCTGCATGAGCTTTACCATCAATCGTTGGATGAACAGTGCTCGCTTGAAGTACTCAAATCCCGGAGCATCCCTTAAGAGGATTTGTCTAATTGTGATGGCTGAAGTTTACTTAAAGAACCGATGGCAGTCCTCACAAAGGCTGATGTTCTTTACAATCTTGATGCGTTTTCCTGGTCTATTCATCAAAAGCCCGAATGCTCAGCAAGTTTTGTACTGTGATAGAATAGGAAATCCTTTTTGAGATGTTTTCCAACTTCATGAAGAACGAAACTTGTCTCAGGCACATACCCAGCTCTTCGGCATTCTGAAATTAGGATTTCCAACCCACTATAGATGTCCTTGGCTTGGGAATGGGACTTATCTTTTATATAAAATGATATAGTCTTGTTCTGTTGGATGACGAAACTCCGTGAAGGCTGTTTCCGAAACCCTCTCGATCTCATTTCTTTCCTCACTGTTTCAGAGCAATGCCATCTTCCAGATGCAGGGTACAGATTTGCGACAAGCACATAGGTGGAAGGATCTCGCGGTTCCATCAAAAGTAAATGCCATATGACTCTTTTACCGAGAATTGCATTGGAATCGATTCTACATCCATCAAGCAAAGCTCGCCAGACTGAAGCCTCTGGTTCAAAGGGCACATTGCTGATTGTTTTCTCTGAAAGCTCAAGAAATCCCCAGAATCCTAAAACACCAACAAATGCGTAATGCTCCTGGGAAAGTCCTACATCAAATTCTGTTCACACGGACGAAAAGAATATATAACATTCATCAACTAGACACATTTTAGCATATTTATAACCTGATATAACTAAAAGGATGCTGATCTTGTCAGGCTTTATCCCTGCATCGTGTAAGTTTGACCAGACAGTGAGGGCATCATCTCCCCGCCTATTTATAATGAACCCCGCAATCAAGCCTTTCCATGAAACTACATCATGAGTAGGCATACTGTTAGACTTTTTTAGCAGCATCCATATTCCACCACTTTTGAGTACACACTGATCAACGCATTTGCTACCTCTAAATCTGAAAATAATCCAGATTTGAGAACATGACAGTGAATCTGCCCACCCATCTTATCAGACCCTAAAGTTCCACAACCACAAAGTATTGAAGTTGATGCAACTTCATCAAGAATATGCTCCCTTCTACTTTACAACGGCAAAATAGCGATATTTCCTCATCCGGCAGCCCATTACGTTAATATCCACATTTCATAGAAGTACAAATGATAGATCTATTCCACTCAAAAGGCCACCATTTGAACATCTTTCCAGCATCCACCATCCACCATCCTCCCACAATGAGTGCACATATCAAGCAAAGCTGCTTCCACACAAGCATTTGCCAGGAGAACAAACACGATAATAAACCCTTGCAACTGCTCACTACGTTTCCCTGCCCGAAGCAACCCACACGCCTTAGCAACAGTAGTTAAGGTGTAGTCAGTCAACTCCAAGCCCTCCTCCACCATAATAATAAATAAATCTATCACTTCAAAAGCTTTGTCATTTGCACAAATTCCTGCCAAAAGGGAGTTGTGAGAAACACAATTCTTCTCTGGCATTATATGAAACATCTCCATAGCCATATCAATCAACCCAAACTCTGCATAGGCTCTAATCATCTCTGTCCACGTGATAACATCCCTCATGGCCATCTTCTCAAACAAGGCCTGCACATCGTCTATGGTTCCACATTTTATGTAAAATCCAATAAGTGCATCGTTCACACTCAATAGTCTACATACCAATTCTGATGGCATGAGCATGAATTTCTTTTCCTCCAATTAAACTACTAGTATCAGTACAGGCATTCAAAAGTGCAGAAAGAGTCATATTATCGACTCTAAAACCATCAATTTGGTCCATCTGTCGAAAAGATTCAAACGCTATTTCGTATATTTGGGCCTTCACCAATCACGAAACTAAAGTATTCCAGTAAGCAATGTCTCTCTTAGGCATTTCATCAAACAATTCAAGAACAGAATCCAGACACTCGCATTTATTGTACATACCCATAAGTGCATTCAAAACGAAGACGCTTTCTAAATAACCCCTTTTAGCCACCAAAGCATGGACTTGCAAACCTAGCTCTAATTCAGTCAGCCGTACACAAGCGGTCAGAATCGCAACGAGCTATACTCATTTGGCTGAATACTTGAACTCATTTAGCTCCAATTCACAGGAGCATTAACACATGTTATAATTATGCTTCCTCTATGACAATGGTTCATTCAGTAATCTTATTTATTTCTACTGTGTAGATTATTCATTATCTGTAATTACTGTTGAAGTTAACTTGTGGCACTAAATGTTCTTAATCAGGAATGTTAATCATCTCCTCACAAATAAATTGACTAGTCCAGGCAAAGTAAAAGAATTTGGTTTATAGAAGTTCTTACGGTGAAAGGTTTAATTCCTGGATGGGATCTTCCTGGCATAGTAAACGTGTGAAAATATATACCAACAACCTTTTTTGGCTTATTGTTTGCTGATGTATTTTATCCATAAGTATATTATTCTTGCAATCACTTGTTCGAAAAATATACACTATGGATTAGTAAATGCTTAAAAACTGTATATTATTCTGTGTCATTTTTAACTCATCTCCTGAATCTAGGACTTCAATTATGTGAATGGATCTTTTACTAACTGGCTATTGAAACGAGAAGCTATTTGGGCCTATACGTCTCCTGGAAATGTTGTTACAGAATAAGTTTCAAGACTTCTAGAGAAAAGTTATTGTTCTTATTGGTATCAATGCTGGGTTATCATGATTGAAATATTTCACACCGCTTGATAATGGTTTATATGCTCTTTATGTTTACAAGCCTAACTTTTACGTTGGACTTTATGGTTAACTTCAATAATAGTACACTCATCTATCGACAACTTAACTGGTATGTTCTTCGACATCATTTAAACATTCATGGAGTAGAGATGCATGCTCAAATTTGTTGTAGCTACTTGTTTTGTCAACGGGCAATTGCAATTTCTTTTGCTAGGTTACGACCTATCTCAGATATCATCTATCATTATATTTCTTGCAAAGTGCAAAGTTGTCAATAAAATCCAGACATTTCTCTTAAATGAGATATCCAAGTTTGGTGATAACCTATTACACCATAAAAAATTACAAACAAGTGGCGCTATAGTGGTAACTTTCTGTTAATTATGTTTTTCAACAGCATTCTAGAGGTATTTGCCAGCGGTGGAGCTCATGGGAGAACATAAAGAGAATATGAATCACAAGACTCTGGAGTATTCAAAGAAGGCCATGCTCAAGAATGTTTCTTTTGTCAGAACTATTTTTCCAGCTTCAAGATCCTCTTCCAGTTACACATGCATTTTGCTTTATCAATCACGTTCTGTTGGATCCAGAAGCAATACTGTGATGAGCATTGGACAATCTAGTTCGGAAATGAGTATGTCATGTTTCTTTCTTTGAAGGAAAGAGTGCTTGTTGATACAGTGCAAGGCTAGGAAAAGGGGCGTGACATTGCAAGGCTAGGAAGAGGGTGTGACATCCGCATCTTACAGCTAAACATGACATACTCTTTACAGAACTAGATTGTCCGATCCTCTTCATCACAGTATTGCTTCTGGAGCCAACAGAATGTGATTGATAAAGTAAAATGCATGTATAACTGGAAGAAGATCTTGAAGCTCAAAATACAGTTCTGAGAGAAGAAACAAGCCTGGTGTTGGTGTTTGCGGAAGCGTGTGTGCAAGTGTGTGCGTGAAATATGGCAAGGGATTCACGAAGGAACAATGAACAAAGGCTAGATGAAAGTGGCGAAAAGAGCCACAAGGAAACAAGCAAGAGAGGCTATTGTTATTAGTTGGTGTTACAAAGGAAGGACAGATTTTGTCGTCCGGTCTTCTACAAAATGGACACCCACTCGCCTATTTATAGGCTTACCTCACCGACTACTCCACCGCTACTTCTTGACCGACTTAGACAGCTGGACAACTAGACATTCAGTAACTTTTCTTTACCTAAGACTTCTACTGCTGGCTTTTCTTGCTTCCCACGTGTAGGACTAGAGACTTCTACACAAAATTAGTGAACTCCGGACACTACTTTTGCCGCCCAAGCACTAGATTTTTTTTGCAGGATTTTTCTAGGCTTTTCTAGAAATTGGATCAGCATTTTAACACCTGGGTATGGCCTTCTTTGACAACTCAAGAGTCTTGTGATTCATCTTCTCTTTATGTTCTCCCATGAGCTCCACCACTGGTGAATACCACTAGAATGCTGTTGAAAAACATAATTAACAGAAAGTCACCACAATAGTGCCAAAGCTGCATCACCTTGCTCAAAGGCTCCCATGGCTTTGATGCCATCGCTTCTTGCATCCGTCTTTGTTGTTCTTCTATTACCTCCATTCCTTTCCGTTCTTAAAAATATATATCGGAAACCTCTGGTTAGATGCACACCCTTTCTCACTTTGCACTAAATTGTCTGCAGGTAGCAAAGGAAGTTACCAATGCAGCCCTGTCCTCTTCAGGGTCAACGGCCCCTTCAGTTTCATCCCCATGCAGCAGTTGCGGAGAAAATGATCCAGCCCCCTCTTCTGACTCCATCATCTCTTCTTTAGGTAAGGGTTCTGGGGACATTGTGATGCGGAATCTATTAGCGGTACGTTTCTGGACCAATTGGACAAGCAGAAGTCCAAACGGAAGGCGAAACGCTGATGTGACTAGAACCGATGGACCCGATCGACGACATCGGATATTTTTTATGAGTTAATTTTAAAAAGGCAGTTTCCTAATTTTGATATTTTATGCTTTCCAATTTAGATTAGGTAACTTTCCTATTATGATTGGATTTCCTATTATGATTAGGTTTCCAATTCAGATTAGGTAACTTTCCTATTATAATTAGGTTTCCTATTGTAATTAGGTTTTACTCCTATAAAAGGGTGTTTAGGGTTTGTTTTGATGGGGAACATTATTATCATCAATATTGAATTTCGAGATTTTTCTCTCTAAGCAAGGTTTTGCTTGAATTTTCGCGGAACGCTGCGTCACATTGATCCTTCATCTAAACGTCAAAACCGTGGGAATATTAACTTAGTACCTTGTCTGAACTGTAAGGCGAAACAAGATTTCTATAGAAAAGTTATTAGCAGACAGACATACCATCATTCACACCTTCTTGTATAGGACTGAGGACATTAGCAGTTTCTGGATTATCAACGACATCCACAGGCTGCTCCAGGCTGCTCCAGATGTTGAAGATGCTTGCGCAGCATTTTTGCATGAAATTCTTTCAAAAAGGCCTATGTTTCATTCAGCAAAATTAATGTACCAAATATACATTCTCAACAGTGGAAGAATATCAAAATAAAAATACCTTTGCATTGTATATGTGGATACGTTTGTGGCTAACTTCCCAAAATTCCACGACCTTAGCTGTGCCAGAACGCAACTGAGTCTCAACACCAGCATGTATATCCTCCAATTCTCGGTAGGTCTTTTTATGCAGATAATCCTTCACATCTGCTTCGGTGCTAGAATGGATTCCCCTTTCTTCTGCAAGCAACTCAGCAGGAGGCTCCTCCCTACGCACTCTAGCTCAATCAAATGCGTCCTTTTTCCTAGCTTCTACCAGCTCCCAATTGCAAACCACTAGAAGTGCCTGCACAGTAAGAAAAATGTAGACCCAGAAGGTAAACTTTTCATATGCTACTCTGAATAATCCACCATTTTAGACAGTACTTTCAAGTAACATCCTTGCACTGCTCAAAGGCCAAACAACCATGTTAAGCGTCAATGATCTCATAGAGCTTATGTAGCACTTCCATGACTAGGATAGATACCAAGATCAAGGATGCTGAGAAGTGAGTCGCATAATGACTACTAGACACTAAATGAAAGATCTCTAAACCATTCACATGAAAATAATAAAAAAGCATATTACCTTCCAGTACTCAACATGTGTTGGTGTCTTGGTGTCCAAATCGAGATGCATTTTGATGTCACCACGAATCTCTACCATTTCTTTCACTGTTGAGCCCCGAATCAAATGCAGTGGCTTGGACAGTAAGCTACCATAATAATAAGCCTCTCTAAATTCAATTTATCAAAAATTTATTTTGAATACTTTATTAGGATTACAAACAACGCAATGAGTTCTCATTTTATACATTTCTTTGGAAATACCTATAGGGATATTTATACACCATAGTTTTAACAGCAAATTCACTTCATGGGCAATTAAAGCACAGTCTGTGTGGTCAACAGTTTATGATCCACCTCCTATCAACCACTGAAGTCGAGTATCAAACTGCTGAATCAAACCCCAAACTGAAAAAGATGCGCTTCCAAAGCAGCTTAATTGTCTGATTGAAATAAAATAAAATATTTAGAGCTTGTTTGAGGAGCTTTTATCCGCACTTTTTTGTGGCTTAAGACTTACACCAACAAGTTGTCTGGCACCAAAGACTCAGAAAGAGAAGCTAGGACCAGAAGCAGCCCCCTATTCCCAAGCTTTGGATGAGAGATATGACTTCCAAGTGAGTGTGAAATTACCCCATAAATTGCAAGACCGTCTTTTTTATTATTTCTTCCTTTTTTTTTTTTGATAACCCAGGGAACCCCCGCACGGCCGACAGCCGGGGAGTAAACCCTGGGGGCGACACGTGCTAGCCACCACACACGTGCCACCGGTTAAGTCACCCTGCGGCGCCCGGGATTCGAACACTCAACCTTTTGCGAGAGGAAGAGTGCGCGCTCCAGCAGCGCCACCCAGGCGGGTGGTATTTCTTCCTTTTTGTTGTGTCTTAGGATATACAACAATTTCAAAAGTTTCAAATCCTAATTCTTCAATCCAATAAAAGTCAAAACGAGGGAAAAGAGGAGGACGGGAAAGAGGACTTAAGGCTAAAATTCAATTTAGAATGTAGCAGCAGCCAAGTCAAAGGCAGCTCAAACAAGCTCTTCTCAGCTCAAATCCAAGTAACAGCAAACATGATCTTCAAGCAAAGTGAAAGAATCTATCAAACCAATCTTCTATATAAAAGTGATGCTGGTCATTAGATGCTAATGAAGAAACTTTAGACAGTGATAGGAAATAAAACCATGGTAAAAGATAATCAGTTACCATAAGAGGAATAGGTACGTCTGTCAATTGTTAGAATAACATGGACTGCAGACGCTAAAGGTTGATGCGTCTGTCCATCTGCTGACATTTTCAGGTCAGCCACAGATGAGTATGGAATATTGTTACTTTCCAAAAACATGTACGAAAATAATTCGGTGAAGCTATTCATGTACATGGATGGCTCAAAAGTGAAAGTCAAACAGCTTTTTAATTAGATGTATAAGTACCTGTGTGGGACAAGGCATAAAGAAGAGTAGGATGTGTTTAATGCTGAACAAAAATTTTCAGCCAACCCTAACTGAACTCCCTCTTTAAAAGATTTTTTATCTTAAGCATTTTATCTCAAATAGAAAATCTGAGTGACTTTCACCGTCCGGAGGCTCTTTAAGAGGGCATCTTAACAGGGACAGTAAGCAGAATAGAGGCTACAGGCTGGCAGCTGTCCTTATAAAAGAGCATGTGAATTAGTGAACCGTGGATCAATTTATCACTCTTTGTTGAGACGATCGAATGCAGAAGCTATGAGCTTTTTAAGTCAGCAAGTACCTCAGGGCTTTGAAAGACATTTGCTTTATCAATGACAAAAACGAGACAAAACCTGTCATGTCCTATTCCTCCTTCAATTTCTAGACTTGTTTTGAGGGTGGGGAAAGTTCTATTCCTTGAGCCAAGCAACTAGATGTATGGTGAATAGGTTAAAGACTTTAAAGCAGTTGAGTTTCTATTAACAAAAGATAGACTTTTTGTTTCTAATCATAGTTATTAGCATACTCTCTTTTCATAAATTTACATAGAAGAGTACCCCTTCAATACCTTGTTTACGTAACAAATCATATAGCTTTTCAAAGAAAATAAAATACAAGTAGGAAAGGCAAAGAAGAACGGTGTCTGTCAGAATAGGCAGTTTAATCTTAGAATACATTAAATTTTCACCGTGAAGACCATGAAAGGTTCATTCAATTCAATATCCAGATCATCTGAACCATTGAAGTGCTTAAATAGAAAATCAATTGCTTTTCCATGCCCTTCATGCAATCTGATCTCTGATCTGACTTTGCTTTGACCAAAATGAAACTGCAAGAGAAAATGTGTGAAAGACTCACCATATTGAGAAAAACAATTGTCAAAATGATGCCTCTGAAGACTAGACCACAGGAGATGGGGAACTTGACATAGAGATTAGCCAGTAGCCATAACTCCTCTTCTTTCTTCTCCCAATCTTGAAACTCTGCTCGAGCACGCTCTCTGGCTATCATTGCCTGCAGAAAGCAGATATATACAGAAATTATCTCTCAAAAGGTCCCCTCGGGAAGCAAATGAGCATAAATGAAGGTAATCTGTTTTGTCTTCGTCGAGTGAGCTGAGTTGCGAGCGTTGTGAGCTGACGAACCATGCGGAGCCAAAATGATGGCCGTGGTTGAGAGCGAAGAAGCTTTCTTCAATATCCGCAAAATTTTCCATTAAAGTCTGGAAATGGCAGGATTTTCTCCTCACCTCACACCCAATCATGCAAAGGTTGGTTACAACCTACAACTGCGCAATATTTTGTGCATGGTGCAGGATCGATTTTTCGTGCATTTATATATATATATATATATATTCAACTTGGGTCCGACATTTCGCATTTTAGCTCGCTTCTTACTTGATGTGAGAGAAGGTTTCACCATACATATTTAAATTTCCATACTATCAAGCACAATATAAAAAAGAGGGAAAAGAGTACAAAATAAAAAAAGTACGTCTCAATTGCCCCTCCATCTACCTACGATCTTATTTGTGCCTTATCTTAAATTAAATTAGGCGAAACAAGATATGGATTGACTTTTCATACTAATTGAGATACAATGAAGCATCTCGAATCCGAACTGTCCATTTAGGTTCTGACTTTTGATAAAGAAAACTCTACCTTATAACAACGTCTTGCCTAATGTGGCATGAGATACATTCTATAAGTTCGACTTTTCATTTAACAAGTTATATTAATCTCATAATTTGTCCGTCCATGCACATTTCGATCGCTGACTTGATTACTTGATCCTCATTTTTCCACAGGTGAGGAATTTATTTACTTCCTCTTATTTAGTAAAAAAACAAAAAAAAGAGAAATTTTCATAAAAAAATTTAAAACAGAGGAATTCCGGAAAAATGGTTAGTTGTGGAAAAATTTGAAATACGTACGCAACCAAACGAATGAGGAAATGAAAAACAGTGTGGAAATATTGCCGCGTGACTGAGCATTAATTTCCTGCCAATTGAAATCAAAACGGGTTTTACTTTTTCTATTTTCGGTCTGCGTTCCTTAAACTAATAACGAGGCATATCAGTACATTTACAAATTTACAAAAAAAGTATTTATTATAATTTTTTTCCATTTTTCAAATAAAATATTTTTATTTTTAAAATACTATTGATGACCCTTAATAAATGCTCCGAGCATTTTTTACCATTTGACTTTCTCATAAACACAATTTACCTTAGATAGTAATTTTCTAAGCTAATTAAATAAACATAATACTAATTATAATCAATTAGGAATATGCATAATCAACTTGATTTTATAATGCATAAGAATATAAACTCCATGATGCAACGAGTATGTGAACTTGGCTAACGGAGTGAATACAGACACGAAAGAGGCAGAACTTGACTATGGTATTATGTTAGAAATCCAATCCAAAAGAATAAAATGATAGGTGGAGGATAACCATTAAGAGCATATCAACCTCATTATCAAACGATATGAGATATTTCAACATGTTCATTTCCCCTTCGATCATTTTAGAGCATGTCCGAACATGTTTTACACCCTACTTTTTGCTTAATTCAAATTCTACAATGCACACATTTTGACTTTTTTTTAATCTATAACATCCCAAAGTTTACGATATGCATATTTTGATACGTAGATTCACTTATAATTCTTTTATGACTTTTAAAAACTAGATAATATTTAAAGTTATGATGGAAAAAAAGAGGTTGTTCACTTTATCTGAAGCATAAATAAACATGCTGTAATGTACATCGGAACGATCGAGCATGAAGAAGTTACAATCTATTTTTTTCTTTTTTTGGTGGAAAAATATCAAGCTGAGTGTTGGAACAAACCAATAATATTCAAATACTCGACAAAATATATTACAATAATAAGGTAACAATAAGCGCCCGCGTGTAAATAAACTTAGACTGAGTTTAAAGAAATAAGAGTTTGTAGGCTAATTAAACTATGCCCATACTGCAAATGCAAATATGATAACGTAGGAAACTTCTGTTTATTTACTTGAATCCTTGTAGGTTACACTATTTCCTAATATAACATCGGTTTAATAACTAGTCTAAGGAATAAGGCCACACAGGATCTTTTTGGAGGATTGAAAAGGGGGAAGACTCGATGAGGATTTTATCCTATCTTGTGTGTCTTGTCTAAGATAGGATGAAGTTGGATATAAGGGAAAAAACCATTGATGTAAAAAGTAAAAGGCCGAATGATCAACATGGTAGTTTACCTGGCCATCCGCGTGTAACTCTAAACACAAAACTAAAATCAATATAAAAAAAAACAATAGGAAAAATCAAATTTGGCCTCTTCTCTCTCCCTCCCCTCTCTCTGTCTCTCTGGACCACAGATTCGCCCCGATGTGTGGGCGTTGGTGGTGCGTAGTCTTCGAAGGTTGATCAGGCGCGTAGTCTTCGAAGGTTGATCAGGCTTCACCTCGACAATGGTTGTTGGTGGTGCGCAGCCTTCCAAAGTTAACCTAGTTGTCTAAATGCGTTTTGAAAGCTAATCTAGCTTTCAAAACGCATTGACACAACCGGTTCAATGCCCTAAACCACTCGTTAGTTAACATCGCAAAATCTGGATCGGGACCTTCCAACTTTGATCTGTCCTTGCTCTTTGCCGCGTGAAATCAAGCAAACAGCTCAATCCCCAGAACAATGCACACAATTCTTATAATGCGAGGAGTGTAAGTTAGGACTACGAAACCAGTGCATATGATAGATTTATTTAATTATGAGCGATCTCATTTCTCTAGTAACTTTTCTTGCTGCACTCGAAAAATCTCACGCGCGCCCCCCATCTCTTCATTTGCCCCAAATTATATCGCATGGAATTGAAGTGCAAGAAACACATTATCATCATTGCACCTTACCAAAATTCCCTCCTACGATGAATGAGATAATCATTCAAGGGAGGGTATAACCGGTACTGGAGAGCTTCAACGGCCCACACAGAATTGATCATAATAAAGGGGTATGATGAATGATCATAGTCCCCGGATCCTAGAGTGATAAAAAGGCCTGGTAAAAGCCTAACCGGTTGATCGAGACCTCCTTCTCATCCTTATGCTATGCGATACCAAAATTTAAATAAATAAAAAAGATGGTGTAATGTATTAATGTGGAGTATGTAAGCAATATGGTGATTAACAAGTAATCCTATGTTAAGCTTCGATGGGAGGGACAAGTCTATTATCAGGGATAGTTCCAGGAAAGAAGGATACGAAAGTAGATAATCTCGGACCTCGATCTAGAGGAAATGTTTACTTCCAGGTCCTGAAGATAATTTTAGTCTTTTTGTAACTTTTATCGAGCATGTTTTAGTTATTAAATTCCTACCTCCTAAACCATCAATTGAACATCTGTATAGAAACTTAACTTAGAAAATTCTGATCTTGAGACGAAAGGAAGTATGATGTATGGTGCAGATGTGATTTGTGCAGGGTTATTTTACAATTTAAGTGGAGTGCCTTTGTTTGGTAAGTAGTAATTAGTTTAGTAGAAAATAACAAAATCCCAGTACATGGAAACGATGCAAAAGATAGAGGAGCACTAGAAGAAGTTACTACATTCAAAAACATCAGTGAGAAGTGATATTTCCTGAACCTAAAAGTTTTGTTCCACACCGTTTTCAAATTGCATGTTTTGGTTAGATTAATTTATCCTTAAAACTCATTCATGAAATTAATGAAAATTCTTGAAAAACTGTAAAGACCAAAGATAGGAATTTGCTAGCATAGTCCTCTATTCATGAAATGTAACTATTTTGTTCCACACCGTTTTCAATCTAGGATTGTTATAAGAGAAGATTGTTATTTATCACAGCAACCAAAGTGCAATACATTTGACCAAAAACCATGTGTATCACAAGCAGATGAAGCATGATGATGTCACATACAATTTTGTAATTGATATTGAGTCACAAGGAACCGTATCCATTGAAGAAAGAGCACACATTATATAATCCGACAAACATTTTATCCGCATGAGATGCATCCTTTCTTTAAAAGTGGTAATGTAACTGAGTGATAAAAACATCAATGATCTATTGATACGTTTACAAAGTTGACAGGCTCCGTACCGGTAAATGGGTCGCTTTAAGAGCTTTAGTAGATACCCCAAGGCTGTAAGCAAAATCAAAGTACAACCGTCAATTGGATTGCGAATCCTAGTCCAATGCTCGAGTCATGAACGATACAGTAAATAACAAAATTAGGAGCATGTTTGGGGATTTTTGCTATGTGGAAGCTTTTACTTTTACAAAGTAGTATCTACAACAGCCACTTTTAGAACAGCAGAATGTTCACTCAAGGGTTTTTGTTACTGGCCTGCTAAGCAGCAAACAACTTCGGTAGAGAAGACCAAACATATTTTAGAATGGAAAGCATTAGGGAGAAATGTGGTATTGTTAAACAAATGCCTCCAGATACTTGTTAACCATACCCATTAGAAAAATGTTTCCATTTTCAATGCGATCAAACATAACCCAGGACAAATAGTGCATAAAATATGAAATTTTCCTCGATTAAGTATTTAAGACATGTCATGGGAGTACTTGTTAACAAAATCCTAAAACAAAAACATAAAGTATAGATCACTCTTCATTGAAAGAACACACATCTACAGCGTAAATGACATTGGTAGAGGGACAACAAATTTTTTTCTCTTTTTTGGCCATAGAGATTAAAGACATGTTGAAAGCATCCAAAAAAGAAAAAATCAAAATACAATTGAATCTTCCCCAAAACAAAACGCATCTCTACACATTAGCTGCATAATCTAAAAAATGTTCAATTCAAATATCTTTTCATGAAATTCAAATGTACATATAGCTTTCTGTTGACACCTATTTTAATTTTTGCCCAAAATTAATTATAAAAATTTTAGGGATTAGTTTCCTTAATTCCTAAACCAAAAATTAATTAATTAATTAATTAGTTATAATTGCATTGCATATAGGCATTAGGCACATTTGCATTAATAGGGCCTATTAGACACATTTACTTAATTAATTTTCAAAAAAAATTATTATTAAATTTTAAAAATTTTAAAAAAAATTTAAAATATTTTTAAAAAAATTAAATACAGGTTGGGCTGGGTTGACCCGGCCCCCACTTTTCCCCCCCGCAGGCCCAGTCCACCTCTTTTCTTCCCCTCCGCGCGAGCTGGGCCCGGCCTAGCCCAGCTCCTTCTTCCCTTTCTTTTCCCCATGGCCGGCCCCTTTCCCTCTCTCCTCTGTTCTCCCCTGTCCCAACCACCGCTTGGGACAACGAGAGTTATCCGCTCCACTACGCAAAGTTGACCATGAAAGTCTTGCTAGGAGTGGTAGGCCGGTGCAGTGCATTCAATGGAGCAGGGCAGGCGACCGGCGACCACCATATAAGCCGGAGAAGAGAGAGAATAGCCGGGAGTCAGAGAACATAGAGAGAGAGCGAGAGAGAGAGAGAGAGAGAGAGATTTTCAGAGAGTTAGTGAGAAATAGGGAGCAAGAGAGAAGTCTTGGAGTGTTTTACAGGTCCCAGTAGCCTCGCCGTCTCCCACGGAGTAGCCGGCAAGCCACTCGGAAGTAGCCCAATAGGTAAGCAACCCCGACCCCTGTTTTTCCCCTGTTTTGGTTTACTGGTTGGCCGGGACTCGCGCAGGCCGTTTCATGCGAATCCCGGCCCATACCGCCCTTACCCTTGGTCCAGACGCTGTGTTAGAAGGTGAGTGGTGGCCATCAGAGGACGTTGGAGCCTCGGAATAGATCAAAATCCCCCTGTTTTAGTCACGCTCTCCATGTGTTCGACGAAATACCCGAGTGATGTCATTTTATTTTGGCCCTCGACCGGCAGCGTTGGGGTCTGCAGGCGTACTAGTTGGCCTAGGTTGGCCTCGTGGTGGATGCCGGAGGCTAGACGAGGCCAACCCTTTGCCTGGGTCGGCTGGCCCATCCTCGACCGCCATTTGGGCTCAAAGAGCCCCGGTCAGGGCTCGGCCGGCGATTGGCCTGGCCAGCTCCAAGGTGGCCGGCCAAGTGGGGGCTTCCTTAGCTCGGCCAGCTAAGGAAGCCAAGGCCCATGGCCAGGCAAGACGGCTGGCAAATTGCTGGATCTCGCCAGGCCGCCGTTCTCACGTGCCTATGGATCGGCCTACAGAACAGGTCTAAATCGACCCGCATACCCGGTCAGCTGGTCTGCGGGCAAACAGGGCCGGTTCGACCGGTCAAACCGGTCATGTTTTGGGGCCCGATTCGGTCCAAAACCCGGGTCAACGCATATGGATCAGGGTCTAATTTGACGTGACCCGGGTCCCCTGACCCAACCCGGTTTATTATTATATTAATATTTTTAAAAATATATATATTTTTTAAAAAATAAAAATAAATTAATTTTTTTTCTTTTCAAAGTATTATTATTATTATTATTATGAAAAAATAATAAAAATAAAAAATATATAATTTTTTTATTTCTTTTAAAATTAGGAAATAGTTTAGAAATTGGTCTTTTTGAATATTTTCCTAAATTATGTGAACTATTTGATTAGTAATCAGGTTTGAGTCGGATAGGCCTATAGGTTAATATAGTAGTATTCGAGGGTGGTCCCTCGCCCTTTTTTGAGACGTTTTGGGCACTTCGGGTCCTTATTTGAGACTGATTGAGCACTTCAGGCCCTTATTTGACACAATGTTCACTTTGGGCCCTTTTTTGAGAATTTGACCCCACTTGGGGTCCTTAATTGAAATTTTCCCAGTATTCTGCATGTCATTTTCCTACTGTTGTATTATTATGCACGTTCGTTTTTAATTAAAATATAATTGCATAAATTGTCATGTTTTGAATGTTGTCACCTTAGTTAGGGCTAAAACCTTAGGCTACATATTTAGTTTGACTACTAATCGTTAATGATTATGCACTCGTTTGATCACCTCACAAGTTAGGAAAAATATCCTAAAATCAATCCAAAATGCCTGACAAATATTTTCTAAAATGAACAGGGTAAAAGATACCAAAAGGGCATTAGTTACCTAACTAGTATAACCAAGTCCCCGAACTCATTTAATCTCTAGTTCGTAAGAGTAGAGTGATTCTCTTGTCACTTTACTTAGGTGTCTAATCGATCCACCCCAAACTGATTAGAGGTGACTCCTAGATAAAATCACTTGCAGATTAAAAACTTAAACCCTAAGTCGCGATACGGTATGGGCTTGGGAGAGTACGAGTTAAGTCATGAATTTAGACTGAGCACGTGCCAGGCGAGACCCCATTTTTTATGATAAAAAACCGGAGGTCGATCGTGACACTTTCGATAGAAGGCCCGCTATTGACTAAATTCAATAGGAGAATCAAGATCTTAGAATGATGAAGTCTTGTAGCTAGAGATAAAACCTCATATCTTTCACTCTGATACATTTATTTGAAATATTTTTTTGTGACACTAAAAAAATAAACTTGCATTCGAGTGACATATCTACCATTCGTTAAGATTTTGTTAAAAATCGTCATTAAAAATCTAATGTGTGGTGCCACGCAAGCGCCACATAAAAAATTAAAAATAAATATAAAAACTAAAAAAGAAAAATAAAATCCTAAGATCGCCACTTCTTATTTAGTTTTTATACTTATTTTTAATCTTTTTGCAATGTCTATCTGGCAAAGACATTTAGTTGGTCTTAAGCCCATTATAATTGGGCTATTCTCGTGATTTCCTCGGGATGGGCCATAGTCAACTTGATGTTAAGAATGCCTTCTTGCACGGCATACTTTGTGAGGAAGTTTACATGTGCCAACCTTTTGGTTTCTCTCATCCTGATTTCCCAAATCAAGTGTGTCATCTTTGAAAAGTTATCTTATGGTTTAAAACGGGCTCCACTTGCATGGTTTCGTCGCTTCAAAGACTTTTTATTATATTTGGGGTAGACTGCACTTACCCAAAAGAATAGAGAGAATTTGTCTGTCTTTTCTGCCCAGTTGGGCCTCAAATTTACTGGATATGCCATCGGCCCAAAGATTATGGGCCAAAAAGTTTGAGTTCACGTTCCGGTTCAGGGAGATATTCAAGTCGGGTCAAATTTAAGGTACCAAACTCAAACCATAGAGGGATCAGTTCAAATCGGATAGACTCTAATGTATCCAACTCTAGAAGAATCGTATCTATTTACTGAAGAAATTATGGACATAGTATTTTGAAGCCAAATCAATTTAAAAAAATTTTCTTATCAATTTCGCTATTTCTCAATTATCAACCAAACTGATTAACCAATAGATTGTAATTTTGATTTGGTTTTGCCTCGTGAAGTTTGGTGTTATTGGTTCCTGACTATCTTAAACACCCTCAGATGAAAGAAGTGCAATATGAAGTGGCCGGTCACTTTCAATATGTTTAGTTCACGGAAATGAAATTAAGCAAGAAAGGAATTTCTATGCTATATAATCAAATGTATATTCGACTTGAATCGGTTGCATCGTTACACATTCCTTTGTTTGATTCGTCATATAAACAATGGTTTTTTTTACAAAACTATACATATTATGCTTCCCAAACTTGCTGACTAAAAAGAAATTAGGTGCCTCGGGTAAGCAACATGGTTATGCAATTTTACATAAAATGAAAAGCTATGTCCTACCTAAATAAATAAATTTAAAGCAACGAAAGAACTCGATCTTTCGTATGGCCTCGTTCCATTTTGTGAACAACGAATCCTCAAACGGATTCTCATTCCGAGCAATAAATTTCTTTGGAATATGATTCATTTTCATGGTTTGGATGACAAAAGATTTTGGCTAATGACAATTCCACAAATCGTGCGACGTCATCTTCTCGTAAAAGAGCGCCCTCTGGTATTGTTATACGCGCTGCGATAATTTTTCGGTCTGCTACAGATAATAACTCGGCGTCCTTTACATCGGTTTAGGGCTCTCCTCATGCTCAAACCTCTATTTTTTGGATTTCCATCTTTATGAACAGAACACAAACGCCGGATATTCTTAGATGCAGTTCAGCTTGTGGTCAAAAAAGAAAGAGAGAGATGTAGTTGAGCTGTCTAGCCGATTTCCTATATTATGAAATAGCCGAAAGATAATGCGGGTTGCACGCCGGTTATTGCAGAACCTCGAGAGTGATGATGGCCAACGTGTCTTTTAATCAGGCTTGGGTCTGGCAACACCACCCACCACCTCCTTGACGATTAAAGAATCTCAGCTTATATTGATTAATGAATGGAGAGTTTTCAAAGTTAGCGAATGAGATAAAAGATTATGGGTCGTGGTACCTACGAAACTACGGAAATCGTAAGGAAAAAAGTTAGGATCTTTTGAATTCGGGGGAAAAAAATTACGTTCTCATTTTAAACTTCAAGATCACAACATAAGAAAGTCGTGGCAATTAAATTATTTCGTAATGACTTGAATCCCAACTTTTTATTATAACTAGTTTTCAAACACGTGCTTTGTACAAGATACATTTTAAAATCTTTCTATTGAAAAAGGATGGCCAAAAAAGATCGATTATAAAAAATTTAGTAATTCACGCAGTGTTATTGTCTTTTCTCATCCCGTGATCATATATTTACCAGTCGATTATCGTACATTTGCAAAGCATAATCTTGCTTCAACATTGACAAACCAAAAAAAATAAAATAAAGCTTATTTGGCTGTTTGCTAAGGAGATTGATCTGGCTTTTACACACTTCGGAGTTATATTCCTATCTACTTCAGTTTTTCCGCAGGCTTTTGAAAGGGAGAAGTGATATTTCCTCAACCCAAAAGTTTTGTTCCACACCCTTTTCAAATTGCATGTCTTTGTTAGATTAATTTACCCTTAAAGCTCATTCACAATACCCATGGAAAATTCTTGAAATACTGTAAAGACAAAAGATAGGAGTTTGCTAGCATACTCCACTTTCCACGAGAAGTAACTATTATTTTCTTTTCTTTTTTAAATGCCATGAATTAATTCACGCTTTGAATAAAGAATTATAATAAAAGATAATATAAAATTTCTTTGTTCTAACTACCGTGATAGATTATTTGAACTAATCTTCAATCGTTGTCCAATTAAAACTATATTGTATCAATTATCACTCACGCACGGTGTACTTTCATAAATTATGAAAAAGAAAAGGGTTTAGGTAAATGATGATTCAATCATGGTTTTGTGGAAGGTTAGAGGGCGCAACACATATTTAGCTAATGCCCTTTGCTTCCTCTCAAGCTTTATAATCTTGCTCATTCTCCAGTGTATGATGTCTCAAATGCTTTCATAAGCAATCCATCCTTTTAATAACTCATTCCATTCAAATCAATGCCCTTCTATGTCATCTTTAGCATTTGGGCATTTTGTAATAGGAACAGAGGAAGAGACAGGAGAGTGCCAACTTCAGACTATATATTAATTACTTAAAACAAGATTTTTAGAAAAGACTCTAGTAAGAAAAAAGGCAAAATAAACTAAAAAAAATAAAGAAAAACATAAAATAAAGAGATGGTGAGCTAGGATTCTTCCCAGTCTTTTTGAGGCTTGTGACTAGGGGTAGAATATCCTACGATGAAACCGTAGTTGCACTCACCGTTCCATGTTATTTTGTATCATTGTTAGAGTATTTAACGTGATCGTAACATGATTTTATTAAGAATAATTGAAATTGTGTCAAATCTTGATACTTTTGACTTTAGCTTGATCGTGCCACAATTTGTCGAACTTAAAGTTTTTCTCAACGAATTCATGTTATATTCGAATTCTGTGCTCTCGTGTATTTTAGAAATTATCATTCTTACTCGCGATTCTCTATCTCTCTCCTTATAGCTTTTTTGAGGGTTTTTCTCAGTTTTTTTTTCTAGGATTTGATTGCAATTTCAATCATTCTGCCATTTCATTGGCAATATCATTCACCTAAAAGAATGCCCCAGTGTCTGTTACTATGGTGACATTCCCAGGAAAAGTGAGAGAGAACGAGTTTTGCTTAAATTGAGAATCGAAAAAAAAAATTAATAATATAATACTACGGTAAAATGATGCACTTTTAAAGTGAATGACTTGTCCAATGACCCTTTATGGGCGAAAATGAGCTGGTCTTGAGTAAGTTTCTGATGCATTTTGCAGGTCCCCAGAAACGAAGAAAGAATCACCCTCATGCTTTCTCTCTCTCTCTCTCTCCACTGTTCTTCCGTATCACCAGCAAAAGAAAAATAGAAGAGAAAGTAGGAAAAGAATGGTAATGTTACTACTTGTTCCTGTACTTAGGAACTGCAGTCCTGATCCCGAGAGCAATGATAGGGACCTCTTCTTGCTCGAAAGAAGTAAAAGAAGTTCAGCTATATCTTGGGCCATGAAAGGTCCATGACGATTTGCTTTTCCTCATTCCCCGTAAAACTTTGCAAGAAGTTCAGTTTTTTTTTTATTTTTAAATGACATTAATAAATTCACGTTTCTTTGCAAAGAATCCTCTGAAACTTTAATTGTGAAACTTTCATAACGATGGAAACAGTCGAGTTTGCTACTGCCAATATTTACCAGTTACCTATACACTCGGGGAAAAAATAAAGCAGAATTATATAATTATGATGAAGGCATAATTGTGATTAGTTGGGAAATATTCAAGCTGTGGATCATAGTTTATAAGTAGAGCCGACGTACTTAAAACTTCAATTGATATCTTAGATTTTTTAGAAAAAACTTAGAAAAATTATATAATTATGATGAAGTCATAAGTATGCTAGTGTATTCAAGCCCAAAAAATGTTTAATTTTTACAAGAAGTCGCTGAAATTAAAAGTTTAATGCTTATTTATGCTTAAGTAGCAACTTTAAAGGCAAGGAGGTCCCAAGCAATAAGTCAGGTCTGCAATTAACCTCACGCGTTAACGTGATCAACTAATAAGATGTATTCAAACAAGAGTCATAGTCGAGGACACCAAAGAACAACGAAATAAAGTGGCGGTAAATGAAATAGAACCGACACAAAATGATGCGAGAGCAGAGTATCACATAGATTATGGATGCACATCAATCGCAAGTAGCAACCTAACACACGTGCTATGAACAAAAACTAATAACCAAGCACGCTACTTGAGTCAGGACTTTGTCAAACATGCTAAAGACAAGCAATCAGGAGCATGACCGCCAATTAAATCTAAGTTTTGGAAATTGACAATTCCAACATTTTTTTTTTGAAAATCGAACAGCATTTTGAAACAATCAGCTCATATATATATATATATTTTTTGAAAATATCTCCCGACCGATATAATGGAGAGAATTCGGCACACTCGTCTTTCCATGTCTTGACGAGTTGTCATTACAGTCACATTGCGCAACAGAAGTTCAAAGCAGCAACAAGTTAACAACCCACAAATCGCACTTCCAAGACACAACAGTAATGAATGTGGCACAATTCATTGAAATAGATCTCAAAGATCCCAGCGGTGTTCGACTTGAAACTTAAGAAGATCATAGAAAGAGAGAAGTGAAGAACAAAGCCCAATACGCAAGTGGAATAATTATTGCGAATAAAAGCTATAGTCATTAAAGATGGAAAGGGAAAGGCCAAACGGAATCCTTCTCCACAGAGCCTGTTGCCTGGCGATGTCAAAGTGAATGTGAAGCTTTTTATAGACCAACTAAGTATAGGAAATACCGATATTTTAGTGTACATATACAATCCAATAAATTAAAACCAAAAGAAAACAATATAATCCCAGTACATGGAAACGATGCAAAAGATAGAGGAGCACTAGAAGAATTTACTACATTCACAAATTGATACGCGCCAAATGGTAGTCAAATTTCTCGTCGAAGATTGACTGAGTTCATTTTTGGAGGCAAAATTTTTGAATTTTTTCTCAAGCATTTGTAATGAAATATCAATTTCTCTATGTTGACACCTAAAATTTTGGCCACCCAATTAGACATCCATTGCAGAGAAGAATTACGAACCGGACCTCGACCCCTAAGCAAAAATATCGATATTGCATGGTCTTACCTTTCCGCATTTACAGATTAGGGGACATTTCTTTAGAATAGCATGTCTGCTGCATCGAGCATCGACTTGTGGGCTAGATTGCGAACTTTTATGAACCGGCTTGTTCCGTGACCAGATCAGTAATTTTTCGCATAGTTTGCCCCACGTTCGATGAATTAATAACAAATTCCTAGCCATAATCATCTCCTTTGCTAGCTATCTGAAGATTAACTCCGACCGACTGCTTGCGAAGATGTAAGGAGAGACGGGGTCGTCAGAATCAGATGAGGGAGGACGTTGCTTAGATTTTCAAGAAAAGAAGAATGGGTCCAAGCAGGGGCAGAGGCACGGGCAGACAGGTTTTATAAGAAAAGACGGAAGATGATGGCGTGCGAGAGAATACAAGGAAAAGGAAAGGAGGTGGAGCTGCTGCGGCACGGCAAGAAAAGAGAGCTTTGGTGAATATGTGAAAAATAAAAGACAGTGACATTTGCACACAAAAAGCCGAAGGAATAAGAAAGAGAGAGAGAGAGGGAGAGGACTTGCACGAAAGGGGGCGGACAATACTGAGGAATTTGGTTTGGATTATAGAGAAAAAGACAAAAGAGACAGCGCTCTCTCCTTTGCAACTTCCAGTCACACCTTTGTCTCCCACTGCCGTTGTGTTCTTCACGTCCGCCTCGTCGCCACGCCAGCAATCGGGTGCCTCTCCCACCAGCGACCGTAACTTCCAGGCGAACTCCGACGACACCGGGAGAAACAATGACCAATTTAATGAATATTGGCAACCCTTCCTTCCTTGGTTACACCTTTGATAAATTCCTTCAATGTTGTCACTGTTATTATTATCATTATCCAAACCTCACAAGTTATCATGTCAAGTGTGAATCCTTTGTGCATGTCCTCGTTAAACAAATAACGGGGGCTCATTTTCAGACCATGCTTACCTTAGTCGCTGCGACATTACCAGCTCGTGTGGCTCTCTCCACTATTTGATGAGGCTCCAAGCTTCAAAAGAGAGAAAGAGTGAAGCATTCTATAGCTACCAGGAAACATGATCGTAATCAAGGCCACACCATGTTACAAGCCACTATAGGTGTGAGGTTCATTTTTAGTGTCCTTGGGGATATGAAATGTATAATCTACTTCAGTGGGGTTAATTCTATTTCAAACGATGTGTGAATAAGAGGGAGGGTGGATTGATAATTCATATTTGCATATTGAATTTCGGATTATTAGCCCCATCACTATTTCTATATGATGAAAAAGAGAGAGAGGAAAAGCTCACCAAGTTTATCGTAAATAATCGGCACCGGAGCCCGTTATGATTTTGCAAGAGTATTTTCGAGATAGCTTTTAAATTAGAAAAGTCGTTTTTCTCTTCAAAATATATATTCAAGATGAAACTATCTCGGGCAGCAGTGATTTCTATTGTTAAAAAAAAAAATTGGGAGCGTGCATCACGCGCAAAATAAGTCGCGCCAGGATCACTGACACTCCGTGCGAAGTAGAGAACAAAACAGGTGATCTTCTTCTGGCGGTCAAACGCCTCGTCAAGCAGCGGAAAGAAACCAAAATAGTCCATAAAGGTGGGGTCGCTTTTCTCAATTACAGAATCCTCCTGAGCATTGCCACGTAATTACCAAAATGCCCTGCGCGCAGAGTTCGGTCGCCTTCCCACTTTCCCTCCCTATAATAGACTTAATACTATTAAGCTTTCTGGATTTCTATTCGCCTGTATTAGTTTTCACCTTCTTTTTTTTCTTTTTTCTTTTTTCTTTTGGTATAAATGTAAGTATTGTAAATCAAATGGAGTGCAGCAGCCATAGGAGTATTTTCCAGCATTACAAATAGAGCTAATAATTCGAAAATATGGACTTAGGGAGTCTCCATGTACTATGTTGTATGATGTGGGAAGGTTTTTGCTCTACCTCTAACATTTTTACGTATCTTAGCCAAAATAGTATGTGAGTCAGTTAACTTATTTTAAAACCGTCTACTGTTATGCTCCATCCAAATACAATATATAGTTGCTAGGAAGAATACCTTGAGAAGTTTGGCAGCTCGCCAATTCTTTGCCTTTTGTTACCCTGATCATCTAATGGAGTTCCTCATTCCATCCTTCTATAAGGCGCCTAATTCCGTGTTGTATATGCTGCTTGTCCACCCATATTGGAAGAATAAATGTATTTTGTCTTCTATATCAGCCCTATAGAAATTGCACTGGGTATCAACCGAAGGCAACCGCAGTATTCACCCTTAATCTCTCTGTGAACTCAGTGTTAGTTCGAATGAAACCGGGCAAGTAAACTCCGTACATATTAGGGCGAGAGCATTTATGAGTTCATTGAATTTAAGAGATCACCATAGGCTATTCAATTGCTTCTTTTTTATGTCAATGTATTCATTTTGTGTAAGTTTATGGTTGCTTTGATTTATATGAAGGTTACTTGTCTGTGGAATTAAGAAAAAAGACGCGCGAACTATTTTGGAACCATATCTTTAAAAATTGGAGTTTTTTTTTCTGGTAGAAGCTCATAATAATAAAACCACGAATTGTGGATTTGCAGGTAATCAATGCAGAAAGAGACTCTGTTGTAGAGAACATGGAGAAACTAAACATATTTGTTGCACTAAAATCTACCTCGCCAACAACAGATTGTCCATCTCACGTATGTGACATGCATTTTGAATTACTGTCTACATCTTGTAACCCTCCTAGGAAATCTCATTAGCTATTATCGTAGACTATTCAATTGCTTCTTTTTTATGTCGGTGTATTCATTTTGTGTAAGTTTATGGTTGTTTTGATTTATAGGAAGCTTGCTTGTCTCTGGGATTTGGGGAGGACATGCGCGAAATATGTTGGAGCCCTCTCTATAGAGATTGAGTGATTAATGTCTTCGAAAAGTCAGCTTATTAGCGTGGTTTCTGTTGCACAGGTTGCACATAATGTAAGAGATTTGTCTCTTGATACTTTTTCGAAAGGGAAGTCTTTATCAAGTTTTGCTAGTCGTAAACTAGGCATAGATGGCCATTTTGGGAAAATTTTACGAGTTATTGTGTATACTGATCACTGGAAATATGCCATTTGAAGCGAAATGTACAAAGCTTCATTGAAATGAAGCTTTGCATATTGCAGCAGGCTCATTCCTCTTCTCCGACCATTTGTGCCACCAAAACCTCTTCCGACCCATTCCTCGGAGGACATCCACTCCCTCTTCTCCGACCACCTCCGCTCGTTCTTGGACCTCGCCGTGGCCGCGAAGCCACCAGCAGCAGCAGCAGAGCTCGATTCGGTCTCTGGCGAAGCAATACCTCTCGTTCCTCAACCGCTCTCTCTCCCTCCTGCCGAAGCTGCTCTTGGCTCCCCGACCCGACCAGTCGCGCCTCTTCGAGAGCTACGGGCTGTGCCTCGACTGCCTGGAGTCGCTCTCCTCTCAATTGGCGCGCAAGCCCTACTCGGTCCACGTCCAAAGGTTGAGATACGTGCACTGTTTCGAGTCCTGCGGGCTGTACGCGGATGCGGCGAGCGAGGGGTTTAGGTTGCTGCAGAGTCTGCGCGGGATTGATTTTGGCGGCGGCGGTGGGAGGGCAAGAGGGAAAGGTGGATTGTTGCCGCTGGTGGTGAAGCAGGCGAGCGAGGATAGGGGATTTGCGGTTTTGGTGGTGGAGATGGTTGTGACGATTGTAAAGTGCGTGGTGATGGGGCAAAGTAAGGACGCCGGCAATTTCTCGTAGGTGCTCGGGTTGGTGGATGAGGTCCGGCCGTGGTTCGGCTTCGTGCACTGTTTGGTTCTTTGTTTTTTAGATCAGTATCTTTTCCCTCCTTGTTTATTGGCTGACGGAGTGCAGCAATTCGGACTCTTATATCTTGTCTTATGAAATCGTTTAGCTTTATGGTGGGCCTAATTTAGTCACGTCTTTTATTGCTTTAAGCTGGACAGTTATAGGTGCTTGCTACATTATTACGCTCATGGGTTTCTGATGTTGAATTGCCAGGGTCTTGGATGCAAATGCACACGACAAATTGCAGAGAGCGCTTGTTACTTACCTGGGGAATTGTGCTGTCTTTATGGTTGGTGACTTAAGCAGCTTTGATGGGGATTTTGTGCGTTCATTTTGTACAGCAACTTTGATTGAGTATGGGAAGTCTTCAATGAAAGAAGAAATATTCAAGGTTAAGTAAATTTAAATCTTGCCTCCTTCGGCTGAGAAGGATGTGTAATTGTTTCTAATGGGTTGTTGCTTTTTGCAGTTTGCTCGCAGGATTTGTTCCATGTTAATGTCATTATCAGAGAAAAGAACATCCCTCATATTTGATGTGCTTACTTGTTTATTAGAATCCAGTGGTCGTGATGGAAAGGTAAGTCTTCGAGGATAGCATTTGAGTTTGCTTGGAAAAGTATATACATTCAAGTAAGGAAACGTGAAAGGGGACACTAACGAAGTTACATATGAATTTCATGATACTTGTAACATTTTGCTCACTAAGTCCAGCTAATGTAAACTTTTACTTACTTGGTAGTGATTGGGTGTGTGATTGGAGAAATAGAATCCAAAATCTTGGAACTTATGGTCATGAATTCTTTATCAGTATGTTTGCAGGCATATATTTTCCTAATTTCCACGTTTCTCGAAATGTTGTCGTCCACTTTGTTTGAAGTTCGCATACTGCTATTTGGGAAGATACATGGATTTTGAAGCTGTTTGTTAATTATAGTAGGGCTAAAAAGAAGCTGACTTTCAGTACTGCTTATTGTTGTCTAAAGCTTGTTTTCGAGATCAAGGAAGAATAGTTACTTATGCTAGAGTTATAATTGCATTTAAAGGGTAGTATTTTTAAGAGTGAAAAAAACATAGGTTTACAATGGAAGAAAGCATCAAAATTGCAGTGGACTTCATTTGGTGAGCCATGCTGATGAGCGTAACTAGTCAATCAAGACTTTGAGAGTAAAAAGCATAAATTGGGGATTGGTGTCAAGTAGATGAACTTTTCTAAATATCTTTCTGACTGAACCTCATACGATGGTAAGGCAAGCAAATAATAAGAGTTGAAAGAATGAAGTAAGTTATTTCTTTTTCTTCATTTGGAGATAACCCTATTGTGTAGATATGTGTTGGATTGGATGCCTTGCATGCCAATGGATAGTTTTCTTGGGCTTAAGGTTTAGTTATTATTTGCAGTTTTAATAAGTGATCCCTTGGCTAACAATAAAAAGAAGGATGTCACAAACTGGGCAAAGAAGGAAATGCATCAGAAATAACAGCTGAAAGGAATAAGAAAGCAAAATGCATGAACTAACAAAGGCTAACCAAACTGAAAAGCAGTAAGTGAATAACGTCATTTAAAACAAAGCTCTTCAATGTTGGATGAGTCAATTTTAAACCTTCCAAAATCCTACTGTGCCTTTAAGCCTTAAGTCCACTAAATAGTGCCAGCTCATACTTTTAAACCAAATATCAGAAGCTGCAGATTGTATATCAGGAGTGCACTAAAATTCCCTAGCCCCCTCTTACTCGTTTGCTTGCTCCGTAATCATGTGCTTTTTCTTGATATAAATATCGATTTATGAAGTGAGAGCCGATTATGTCTTCTCATTATTCTTAAGATAGGTTGATCATGTCCCCTTACACGTGACAAAAATGTATAAATATTGAAGTGCTGCATTATATTGACTTGAGCATTAAGTGTAGCCTATCATCTCCTAGGGCATTGCAACTTTGTAATATTCTTTTAGTGAGCTCTGCTTATAGATTGGGTTGTCAACTAAGATATTCTTTCGGCAGATTGAGACAGGTGACACTGGAGCAGACGTCATGGCACTTTTTTCTTATTGTGCCAATAGATTTCAAGAATTGACTGCCAGTTTCTGTTGTAAATTTTCTGTGTATATAATTGACATTGCTACTAAAAAGGTATCTCCTTGACATAGCTTTTCTCATTCAGCAGTTGCACTTGCTTCATTGTACTCACCATTGCTTTCGGAAGTTTCCTGCCGTGCTAATGGTGATTCATTTTAAATGGCAGGTTTCAATGCCAGTTAGTTTGATTTTGAAGCTTTATGCTCTTGGTTTGTATATACTTGATGCCAAGGTTAAACCAAAAGATGGTGGTTTGAGAACTTCCAAAGTTGAGGAAGATGGCTTTCTCATGTCAACAATCTTAGGCAATGGGGACAGACTCAACTCTTTACCATCTTTATTTAGTTTATTGAGAAGTAACTTCCACATCGAGTCCAGAAGAAATTATTCATCATCCAATGATCTGTCTAAGGATTCTTTCAACCATACATGTTCAAGGATGGATCTTGACTTTGGCACTTCTATATCCTTCAAGGAGAGAGGCAACGAGACTTTTTTTTTTGTTTTACTTAAGTGCAGTGAAATTTTTGTGTCAACTGCTTGCATAATTGATAAACTCAGAAAGGAAATGCATAATTGCTGGAAGTGATGTTGATTCTGCTTCTCTCCAGTTCTGTGCCATGCAGGATGCTTGCAATCATTTCTTTGTTTTTTTTGTTTTCTTTAAAAGGTATGTAAATCTTGCTTTATCGTCTGAAACATGGGTGTGAAGTTCCTCGGTGATTATTCTTGCCTTAGCCTTTTGGTTTCTTCAAAGCTAATAATGTCACAAAATGACAGATTGTTAAGTTATCAAAGAATTAGTAGTACCATATATGAATGAGTTCTGGACTATGGAGATAGCTTTTACAGCACACGTTGAACTTTTCTCTGCATTACTTATGGAGTCATGGATCCATTTTTATCTTCCCTGTTTTCTTGCTTTCCGTGTGTCACGACAGATTACTTTTTGACAAGAACTCGTCCATTAAGGCCAGTTGTTTGATGCATCTTTCGCTGTTCTGCTTTAGTGGATTTGTAGTAGCAGGTCAGATCATTGTAGAAGATGATTTATGATCTTCATCTTTGCATTGTTAGTATTGTCTTTCAAGTCTAGTACATCAAACTTTCATCAAAGGGGGCCTTTGACAGTTGATGGTTTTGCGTGCAGTAGCAAATATGGGAAGGATAGGGATAGATATGAAGAATACAGTAAAGCATTACCAGCAATATTGGTGGCTGCTTTCACTCTCTCTTTTGTGACAAAGCTCAACTTTCAGGTTATGCCTTTCCCATGTAATGCTGCTATTCCATTTGCTTTGGGACTCATGCTGCTTCTTGGTCCAACATATTGGCATTACACACGTGGCAATGGGATTGACACGTTTTCTCTGTCTTATCAGGAGAATATGCACTTGATAGATTATGCCATTGCAAGTGAATGGGTTCAACCTCAGTGGCTGAAATTTTTGTTAGCCTCACTTCATAACCTCAGCGTCATCCTTGACAGGAATAAGCAAGTAGAAGGGGTCAGTGGAAAAATGTCTTCGAAAAATTGATAGCTGAAAATGATAATTTACTTGCTTTGCCAATAATGCGTTGAAATGCGATTGAGCGATGAGCATGTAATTTCTATATGACGATGAGATTGGTTTGGCATATCATGATGATTTTATCCCATGACTTCATAATTACTCATTCTCTTTCCAAAAAAGTAATACATGCGATTCTGACTTGTCTGGAAGTTTTTGTTTTCTTTTTAATCTCGAGTTGAGGAACATTCATTTTAGGAACCGTCTTAAAGGCAATAAGTGCCCTTAAAGTTGCTTATCAGTAGAGATATATTACGTGAGAGGAGCCGAGGTGTCTGTATTTAAAAACAAAGGCATCAACTTTTGAGGTAGACATATTAACAAAGCATCCTGTTGTTCAATCAACGCTCAAAGTTTGTTGAGCATAAAGCATGTATTGGTTGCACAGAAGCTAATTGTGAATGAAACTTGCTAAGGGCAATGATGTTATGATGAGTAACGAGTTTACTAGTTGATCAGTTATGCCAATGTTCTTTTGTTTAATGTTCACTTCTGTAAACTTTGTATGGCTTTTTCATAAGCAGCCAAAAAGACATGGAAAGAAACTCCAGTTTATCTGTCAGTTAACATCCCTGTCTTGCTGCTAGTGTGTCTGCTAAATTTGTTAGAATTGCGGTGATATTGTGATAATTGTATAGTCAATTATAAATCTGAATGATCGACATGCTGATTTGTCTACTGAGTCTCTTTGGGGTCCTCATGTGAGTTACATTCGTAACAAGTTGGGAACATGTAGCAAATATACTCCTACTTGAGGGTGAGAGCTGAGGAGCTTAGTATAGGTGTTTTTTTTTTTTTTGGTAAGTAGCTTAGTATAGGTGTTTATAGTGGCATATTTTGTAAATAGTTAGTCCATGTATATTATAATTAGAAAAGGGTCCCAACCTTTCAGTTTAAATTTCTCATTTGTTCTTCTACTTTCAAAGGAGCAATGTGACAATGGATGGTGATCATGATCATACATTGAATTGAATATGAAAGGCTATTGTGTTTAGAGCTTTTTTCCTGTTGCATGCACGTGGAATGTGGCTAATTATTTTTTCAGATATAGGTCAATTTTGAGATAAATTTTCTGTTTAACCCTTCCAAGTGTGCAGAAAGTTTAAAAGTATACAATGTTGCTGCGTTGCTTGTCCCGACAGTTGATGGTTTGACGCATGGATAACAGTGCCATACTCACACTAGATGCCTCAGCACAATCTTCTGAGCCTAAGTTTGATCTGATTTAGTTGACTGATGGAGACCAAATCACCTTGAAATAAAATGAGATTGAGCTTGGGCCCTTGGGGTATTACTTAATAGGGAAGTGGTTAGAAGTGGTTTTCTTTTGTCATCGGAGGAGTTTTATTTATGGAAATTTTCTTCTTCTCACAGGCTTCTAAGGCATTGAAACTGTCATGTAGAGCTTCATGGACATACATTATGCATAATTGCCAGTTGCTTGGACAGAATCCTAGTGAGCTCATTGGTTTGACTAGAGATGCCATTAACGATATTAATGAGGCATGTGCGAGAAGTGCTTTTTATTTGGATGTTCTCCACCGATGTGGCGGCGATAAGGTTAATAGAGAATGTATAGTTGCCCTAAAAAATTGGTCAATGGCTATGGACTTGGTTAGTGGATTGCCAGGTCGTCTGCCTTTGGTGAAGCAGTGGGTTAAGGTGAAGTGCTGAAAACTTTTTGCTATTTCCTATGTTTTTTATTCTGATTTTTGGTTGTGTTTCAGATTCAATGTAAACAACACAGACATGCAGATGCCGGGGATAGTCTACCAATTTTATACCAATTGCTCTCATCCTGCATAGAAATTCCAAAAGCAACTCTTGCCATAATATCGGAGCAGGTTTGACCTTATATTGATACTTTTTGGAAAGAAAATCCTAGTTTCTCTACCACTGTGCATGAGTATGTGTATGTTTCACATGTTTTGAAATGAGCCTTGTGCTTTAAAATGAATTGAGGATAGTCATGGCCAGGTGGCTGGGTGGCGTTAGTGTGTGTGCACGCATGCACATTTTTTGGACTACTAATACCACTCGTCTTTCCTTCTATTGTGGTTAGGAGCTCCTTGCGTATGAGGAATTAAATTCCTCAAATCTAGAGCTATGCAGTAGAATGCAAATGAAAATCATAGACGTGCTTTTGTGAGAAATTTACTTTGCAAAAGCTAGCTGTTTCCAGAAGGCAAGACTTTTAATAAAAAAAGGGAGGATTCTAAAATGCCGTGGAAGGGAAGGGTTAAACAGCTGCATTCTGTGTTTGTCTGAAGCAATATCCACAATAGTGAGTCTTCTCACTTTACTTCCTGGTTCTCACTAGAAGATGCATTCAGGTTGAATGGATTTGTGTCTTTTTTTTTCTAAGATGGATTGACGATTTAACACGTGACTCAACGCAGGATTGTGTCAGTAAATCATCATCATGCTCTGCTGTCTCGGAATGTTATTTATTAGCCTCTGCATATTCTCTGCTTGCTCTCTGTACTCAGGAAGCTGAACCGACATCAAAGGTGCAAATGCATGGAAGGCTAGTCCCTCGTTTTGAGCACTTTATTTCTAGCTGTGCACGCCCCAATCATACTCTCTTTAACAATCCTTTTGTTTATTTTCTGTTGGTTTGTTTATAAAGCAGGGAATACTTGAGGATATTAATGCATCACTGAAACTCTGGCAAAATATCAATAATTCAGACAGTTGCTCTTTGGATGAAGATGACAGCATGTTGGCAGAACTATCACTGCCATTGTTATATAATATTGTTGATATTTTGTCATTGGAGATATTTTGAAGTTATACATGCTCCAAGAGTGGAACTACGGTGAATGATTTTCATTATTCTTTGTTATTTGTTTATTTTGATGTGGCATTTTTGGTATCCTTTTGCAGGGGTGCTCTTCATTCAGCCATAAAGCTATTTAAGCTGTTGATTGGATATTTTAATTTGAAGAATTTAGAGCCACAAAAGTACTTGACCCTCTTACGGGAGTCCAGAAGGATGAGTCATGCCCTTTGCTTCTCACCCATAAGCGAGGCATTCATAACAGTCCTTGCAGAACACCACAGTGAATTCTTCAAGTCTATGGATCATTGGATGTGTTGTCTTAAGGAATCACAACCGTTGTTAGTAGGGTTTCAGAATATTCTCTCATTGTTACTACGGCTCTATTGCAAGGAATTTTTCCGTGAAATTACCCTGGAGCCATATATTGGAGGTGATCGAATTAAGGAGGCAGCCGTTGGACTTATTTCAAGTTTAAGCTTCTCACAAAAAGTTGAGTGGAACTTTATCTCCATATAGTTTGATCATTTAAAATTTTTTATTTGAACTTCCCTTGTAGGTCCCTCTATCAACTCGTGCTGTGTACTTAGTTGGATTTCTATATTACGATCTGTCTGAAAGAATGATCTTGCGTGGTCGCTTACATGAGGTAATGGTTAAGTTGGCTTGATCTGGAGTGGGGGTGTGTGTATGTATATGTATACATATATGTATATATGTTAAGGAATATGCTATAAAACATTGTTGACACGTTTCCTAATAGTTGAAGCTTTTGTGACAAAAGGTTTGCCTATCATGGTATCGGAGCACAGGCCAAGGTTTCCAATCCTGGTAGACCCTCTCAATTTTCTCTTGCCTTTTATCCCTGTTATTCTTCCTGTTTTCTTATTTTGTTGGCTTGATTATGTCCACATCCGGTTTGGCGCAAGTAAGGGACCTACTTACATGCCAGGGCTGGGGGGTTTCGGAAATATGCTATAAATACATTGTTGACATCTTTTATAACATCTTAAGCTATTGGAAAAAAAAGGGTTTGTGTAACGATATATATTGGCATTTCTAATTGAATTTGGTCCTTGGTAGCAATGGTTTGTTTGTTGTGGGTTTTATAGTTGCTAAGTCTCTTCAAAGCAATTTCTATATTCATTTTTGCTATAACACCGAAGTGTTGACTGTGACAGGCAATTTATCTTAGCGTTTCCATCATTTGTCCAGTATTACCAGTATTGGATTATTCTTTTAATGTAGAACCTATGGTTTATCTGCAGGCCCTTTTATTTGCTAAGGAGTCGCATGAATTACACACTGGACTCTTTCAAGAAAAATTCACTCACTCCGTTGAGCGGACTCATAAGCATGGTGAATCTGGAGAGTTCGCTCAGAAGTACAATTATTCTATAAGGAATCTCCATGTCTCAAAAACTGAGGCTACTGAAGTATGGTCCTTTGATTCAAACTCATTCAATGTGGAAAGCTGTTATCTCAGTCCCTGGAATCTAATGCAAGGTAACTTAGAGAGCACCTTACATGTTGCAATCCTCCCATAGCATGTAGTGATAACTGATATGCATTACATTTAGTTCATCCCCATGCTTTTTTCCAACTTTTTAGAGTGATTTGATGATTTTATCATGTAGGTGTGCACCATCCTTGAACTTATTGGAAATGGAACTGAAGCGGAATAGTTGCAACTGATTGAGCTAGGTCCACAGCTATAGGCAATTGTGTTTGGCAACAATATTCTACGGCTAGGTCCACAGCTAGCGGTTCTGTAATGTGGATACTTCTGACAATTTAAAACCACCCAGTGTGAAAGATTTGTTTGAAGCTCTGGAAGATTCTGATAAGAATGCTGAGCAGGAAAGTGAGTAAAAATCCTACATACAATAATTAATCACGAACTTGTGTTGTCTGTAACACAATAATTGGAGTAATTTTTTCCATTGTCGCTATAAAGGATATATTCGGTGCTTCAATAAGGGCTTTTTCTAAGAGTTCTTTTCCTTCCCGTCTCTTTTTTCCATGGGGATGGTGGAAGTGTGCTAGTAACCCCTATTTGTTTTTCTTCTTTTCTTTTTAACTGGCATTCAAACTACAGCTTTTTAGGTATTTTTTTCAACCAATACGATAAAGTCCGTATCTTGTTGAATTCTAGTTAGTTAATTAGCAGCCAGTGCAATCGTGTAATTTGCACGATGGAACTGCTTCTCTACTGCATGATATGAATGCATTGTTAGTTATGCTAATCTGTACTTGGTACCATTCCCATCTTTCTCTTTCTCACTCACAAAAATTCATATGGTTTGCTGTGTTATTAGTTGCTGGAAGAATTACATCAAAAGCAAAAGCAAGAAGTGACCCTCTAGGAAAAAATGGAGGCTCTAAAGAAAAACTTAGAACAAGAAAGGAAATCCTTGAAGCTTAGAATGTCAGAACTTGAAAAGAAATTGGAAGTGTTTACAAGAGATTTGTATGCATGTGAGGCAGCTCTTTCAGATAGTAACACAGAGCTAGCTGCCTTACAGAATAATCTAAAGGAACTCGAGGAATTGAGAGAAATCAAAGTGGTAATTAATTTTCACTTTATCATTTATATTGAGTATTAACTTTGCCCAGGTACTTTTCATGTCATCTCTCTAGTATAACTTATGTTTCCCCTGTTATTGAGTTGAAAAGAAATTTATTATTAGCAATGATGCTCATCTTCCAGGATATTGATAGAAAGAACGAGCAGGCAGCTGCCATCTCGAATATGCAAGAGGCTCGATTAGCTGAGCTGGAGGTACTTTATAAAGAACAAACTTTGAGGAAGCGGTATTTTAACACCATACGAGGTTGGTGTGCCCGTTGAACCTTCTCAGTTTGGCTTGAATGTCATTACAATAGTTTATTATAAGGAAAGTCTTGCAACTTTACTAACGTGTGCATAATTGGCTATGGAATGTATTAGATATGAAAGGCATAGTCAGAGTTTTTTGTAGAGAGACCTCTAAGTGAGAAAGAGGTCACTGAAAAAGCAAAAAATGTGCTTACATATGTTGATGAGTTCACTCTTCAACGTCCGTGGAAACAAGACGAGGCAAAGCAACACTCCTATGATCGAGTATATGACGAGACTGCATCACAAGAAGATGTGTTTAATGACACAAGCGTAAGTTGAAATATTTATTTGTATAGAGCTATGGCTATTTGGTAGGATATGTGTATGCTTGACCTATTTCCTACATTGCAGTCTTTGGTTCAATCTGCTGTAGATGGGTATAATGTATGCATATTTGCATACGGTCAAATTGGTTCAAGGAAGACGTTCACCATTTATGGATCCGATAGCAATCCGGGTCTCACTCTGTGCGCTAGAGCACATCTTTTCAAAATTTTAGAGAGGAATAGCAAGAAATTCTCATTTTCATTAGAGGTACTTGTAGGAATGCTGTAATCAAACCCAAGTTCTATTGATTAAATATGACTTGTTAAATCTTGAGATTGATGTCAATACGGATTTATAGGCCTACATGGTAGAGATGTATCAAGATACCCTCATCGATCTGCTACTCCCAAAGAATGCCCAACGGTTGAAATTGAAAATAAGGAAAGACTCAAAGGCAAGTAGAAAATATGTGAATTTGATTTGTTAATTTGATTATCTTTTGATAGAGTTAGTGGTAATTTTGGTACCTTTAATTTGCGGGGCATGGTGTTAGTTGAAAATGTCACACTGCTAAGCATATCAACAATTGATGAACTCACTGGCCTAATTCAGAGGGCCTTGGAACAGAGGCATCCAGGTAGAACACGGATGAATAAGGACAGTTCAAGATCGCATTTGATACTTTCGATTGTCATCGAAAGTACCAACTTGCAAACTCAATCCGTTTAACAAGGAAAGGTAAATTATCAATTTTGTTTGGTGTCACTTGTAAATATTACAAAGTGACACCGTGAGTCTTTTGCAGCTTAGCTTTGTTGACCTTGCTGGGTCGGAAAGAGTTAAGAAGTCAGGCTCCTCGGGCAATCAACTTAAAGAGGCTCAATACAATAATAAGTCGCTGCTCTCGTGGACGTCATCAATGTTTTGTCTTCTCATGATTCGCACATTCCATATAGGAATACTAAATTGATGATGCTCACGAGTGACTCCTTGGGGGGCAATGCAAAGACCCTCATGTTTGTAAATATATCACTTGTTGAGTCCAACATAAACGAGACTCACAATTCTCTAATGTAAGTCCGCTTTTTTGCTCTCATTATATACTTATGAAATAATTATTTACTGGATTTTCATTTTTAGTAAGAGCTGGGTGTATGCAACTGTGATATGTAGATGCTCGAGTCATTACTGGCGAATTGCAATGGATTGTTAGTTTGTTTTTATTACCTGGATAGACTATTGGCCAAAGACTTGATGGCTTTAAATATGCATGTTCAGGTATGCAACAAGAGCTCAGTCAGTTGCAAATATTCCGAGCTAGATAAACTGACTGAGCTAAAGGAGACATTCTGGCTAAATGAGACATTCTGGCTCGGAATATTTGCAACTGACTGAACTCTTGTTGCATACCTGAACATGCATATTTAAAGCCATCAAGTCTTGGCCAATAGTCTATCCGGGTAATAAAAACAAACTAACAATCCATTGCAATTCGTCAGTAATGACTCGAGCATCTACATATCACAGTTGCATACACCCAGCTCTTACTAGAAATGAAAATCCGGTAAATAATTATTTCATAAGTATACAATGAGAGCAAAAAAGTGGACTTACATTAGAGAATTGTGAGTCCCGTTTATGTTGGACTCAGCAGGTGATATATTTACAAACATGAGGGTCTTTGCATTGACCCCTAGGGAGTCACTCGTGAGCATCGTCAATTTAGTATTCCTATATGGTATATGCGAACCATGAGAAGATAAAGTACTGATGACGTCCACGAGAGCAGTGACTTATTATTGTATTGAGCCTCTTTAAGTTGATTGCCCGAGGAGCCTGACTTCTTAACTCTTTCCGACCCAGCAAGGTCAACAAAGCTAAGCTGCAAAAGACTCACGGTGTCACTTTGTAATATTTACAAGTGACACCAAACAAAATTGATAATTTACCTTTCCTTGTGAAATGGATTGAGTTTGCAAGTTGGTACTTTCGATTGTCATCGAAAGTATCAAATGCGATCTTGAACTGTTCTCATTCATCCGTGTTCTACCTGTATGCCTCTGTTCCAAGGCCTTCTGAATTAGGCCAGTGAGTTCATCAATTGTTGATATGCGTAGCAGTGTGACATTTTCAACTAACACCATGCCCTGCAAATTAAAGGTACCAAAATTACCACTAACTCCATCAAAAGATAATCAAATGAACAAATCAAATTCACATATTTTCTACTTGCCTTTGAGTCTTTCCTTATTTTCAATTTCAACCGTTGGGCATTCTTTGGGAGTAGCATATCGATGAGGGTATCTTGATACATCTCTACCATGTAGGCCTATAAATCCATATTGACATCAATCTCAAGATTTAACAAGTCATATTTAATCAATAGAACTTGGGTTTGATTACAGCATTCCTACAAGTACCTTTAATGAAAATGAGAATTTCTTGTTATCCCTCTCTAAAATTTTGAAAAGATGTGCTGTAGCGCACAGAGTGAGACCCGGATTGCTGTCGGATCCATAAATGATGAACGTCTTCCTTGAACCAATTTGACCGTATGCAGATATGCATACATTATACCCATCTACAGCATATTGAACCAAAGACTGCAATGTAGGAAATAGGTCAAGCATACACATATCCTACCAAATAGGCATAGCTCTATACATATAAATATTTCAACTTACGCTTGTGTCATTAAACACATCTTCTTGTGATGCAGTCTCGTCATATACTCGATCATAGGAGTGTTGCTTTGCCTCGTCTTGTTTCCACGGACGTTGAAGAGTGAACTCATCAACATATGTAAGCACATTTTTTGCTTTTTCAGTGACCTCTTTCTCAGTTAGAGGTCTCTCTACAAAAAATTGTGACCATGCCTTTCATATCTGATACATTCCATAGCCAATTATGCACACGTTAGTAAAGTTGCAAGACTTTCCTTATAATAAACTATTGTAATGACATTCAAGCCAAACTGAGAAGGTTCAACGGGCACACCAAACCTCGTATGGTGTTAAAATACCGCTTCCTCAAAGTTTGTTCTTTATAAAGTACCTCCAGCTGAGCTAATCGAGCCTCTTGCATATTCGAGATGGCAGCTGCCTGCTCGTTCTTTCTATCAATATCTTGGAAGATGAGCATCATTGCTAATAATAAATTTCTTTTCAACTCAATAACAGGGGAAACATAAGTTATACTAGAGAGATGACATGAAAAGTACCTGGGCAAAGTTAATACTCAATATAAATGATAAGGTGAAAATTAATTACCACTTTGATTTCTCTCAATTCCTCGAGTTCCTTTAGATTATTCTGTAAGGCAGCTAGCTCTGTGTTACTATCTGAAAGAGCTGCCTCACATGCATACAAATCTCTTGTAAACACTTCCAATTTCTTTTCAAGTTCGGACATTCTAAGCTTCAAGGATTTCCTTTCTTGTTCTAAGTTTTTCTTTAGAGCCTCCATTTTTTCCTAGAGGGTCACTTCTTGCTTTTGCTTTTGATGTAATTCTTCCAGCAACTAATAACACAGCAAACCATATGAATTTTTGTGAGTGAGAAAGAGAAAGATGGGAATGGTACCAAGTACAGATTAGCATAACTAACAATGCATTCATATCATGCAGTAGAGAAGCAGTTCCATCGTGCAAATTACACGATTGCACTGGCTGCTAATTAACTAACTAGAATTCAACAAGATACGGACTTTATCGTATTGGTTGAAAAAAATACCTAAAAAGCTGTAGTCTGAATGCCGGTTAAAAAGAAAAGAAGAAAAACAAATAGGGGTTACTAGCAAACTTCCACCATCCCCATGGAAAAAAGAGACGGGAAGGAAAAGAACTCTTAGAAAAAGCCCTTATTGAAGCACCAAATATATCCTTTATAGCGACAATGGAAAAAATTACTCCAATTATTGTGTTACAGACAACACAAGTTCATGATTAATTATTTTATGTAGGATTTTTACTCACTTTCCTACTCAGCTTTCTTATCAGAATCTTCCAGAGCTTCAAACAAATCTTTCACACTATGTGGTTTTAAATTATCAGAAGTATCCACATTTACAGAACCGCTAGCTATGGACCTAGCCGTAGATTGTTGCCAAACACAATCGCCTATATGTGTATGAAGAGTGGCACAAATTTCTTTACCCTGCATGAAAATGAAGTACGAAGTTTTAGCAGTCTATCTTTGAAGGAACTCGAAAATATGCAACTCTCCATAGAAAAAATGAAATAAAAGAAGTCACTAGAACCTGTTTCGTTTCAAATTTGAATCCGTAAAGAACTCTTGCAACTTTCATTTTGAAAGCAATGGCAGTATCGCTAAAGCCAAACTGCAATATATCTTTTAAATTAGCAGAATATAACTGTTCTTTCGGAACTAGGCGAAAAAAATGAACTTGTATACAAGTCGAGAAAAATTTTAGAGGACGTTAGAACGAAAAAAGATGAGGTGATTTTGAGCATCAATATAACGACAAGGTAGATCTAACCCCACGCTTTTTGATGCCCAGAACGATACGGGACGGATCACCAGTAGTGCGCGCACTAAAAAAAATCGAATTTCCATAAGGAGGTGTCCGTAGGATCCGCACGAATTGCTGCTTTGCGTATCTTTTGTAAAATGCTTTTATGCAATAGAAAATGGTCATGAAGAATAAGTAAGAAATTCAAGTGCATCTAAGACAAGATTTTCATTGAAGAAAAGGAAAGTGAGCCACTCGATTCGAGTTAGCAATCAAGCTATTGAAGTAACAGATGACAGGAGATGGGAGAGCGAGAGACTTTTCAATGAAGAGCTTCATCTGGATCACTATCTCACCATTGACCGATATTGCGAGAGAATATCCAAATGCCATTTTGTCTTTGCTCTGGTAATTGCAATTTGTTGAGGGAGAAAACGTTCCAAAAGGGAAGTCCAATCACTAAGAAAAATGAAGTACCAAGTGAATACTCGTCAAGTGGCTAAAAAAAGAGATAGAAAATCTTTCACATAGCTTACTGATCCAGAAATAGGCAGATCAACTAAAAAATGAAATGTCAGCAATACCTGCATATATTATGAGCCGTAGGGCTTTAGTGAAAAAGGATATGGAAAAATTATTATTCATGTGCATGATTCAAGGTTACCAACAAACCCAATCTTAGCCAAAATTTGTAATGCAAAAAGCTGCACAGCGTCATCCCTTCCAATAGGATAATTGCCCGAAATATAATCATGCTGCAACTGTTATGAAGTAGCAAAGACTTATCAGAAAAAGAGATGCAACCTTACCATCGTCAAACATAAACTAAAAGCTAAAAAAATGATATAATGGTCGGATACCTACTTGAACATAGGACATGTGCACAACGATGGGATTTGTTATGGCTTTATCAGACTCCAGAAAAAAAGTTCCTTTTGAATGTCAAATGGCAGCGCCAAATTTCTCCTTTACTCTAATCCTTCACTGCTTTAAATTCAACTAGAAGGTCTCCAATATACTTGTTGTCATCCAACCCGATATATTCCTCCAAATAACCAAAAATAAACATTAGATAACTACTTTAACTAATCATGCTTGATAAGCAACAACTGACCAGAGTATGCATCGTTGCTTGGATCTGAAGATTTAGAACCAGTAACTACGTTGCGGCACTCAAAAAGACCGAAGCTAGAATATGCTTACAATTTGATAATCCCTGCAAGTTCCTGAAGCAGTTACAAAATTGGATCATTATCGTGCTCACAAGCTCAGAAGAGGAAAAAGATGAGTAAGTATAGAATATAAAATTCACTTGCATCAATAACACCCAAGATTAACTTAGATTTACAGTGACGAAACGAGAATATGGCTAAAGATGGCAATCAAATCAAGGGTTGCATCTATACCATAATAATAATATTCTGACCTATTTGCAGAAAAATAGACCAATTAGCTGAATTCTGACATTTTGTTGCAAAATAATTTTGAGATGTTGATTTCTGTGGCATCTTATTATTTTGTTGACATCCAAATTAACCATGCGATTATCACCAGAACCATTCCACACTCCAAAATTGATGGTTGTTTACTTTGACGAATGAGTGATCCAATGCTACCTAGTATCCAACTTTTGAAAAATGTTATTTAAGACTCCGGAAAAAAGGATCTTGTCCTGCGTAATAACTGGTAATTATCCAGCCATTTCTTTTTGTGAATAACTTATAGACGCTAAAGAAATGCTAATAACAACCATGCTTGAATTTCATACATAAGAACACTAATAACAAGTTTCCTCCTGTCATCAAATTATCTCTTTATGTTTGTATACGACATTCAATTTGTTTAGAAATTCATAAGGTCTGAAAGTACCTCTACAGCATCAGCCACTATCGTTGTCATATCATATTTAATCTCTTTAGAAGTTCCGTCCAAGAAGAATACTTTGGTTTTTGGCTTCCAGCCTAATCCTTCGTCTCTAGAACTCTCTGCTATGCTTGGCTAAATCTCATCTGTCATTTCACAGAAGAACAATTGCCTCTCATTCTCTTCTTAACATAATCGAATACATTCAAGTTACAAACTAGTCATGCAAATGTGCATGAAAATGGCGAGAGGAGAGGAGAGGAGCAAAGGACTCACAAAGGCGAAACCCTAAGTGAGCGGGGCGACTTGTAGCGTCGCCATCGTCGAAGGCGACGTCGACGGCGACGTGGACGGGTCCGTAGGGGACGGGGTGACGGAGGCTTGTGTTGTCGAAGAGGCTGGGTATGCGGGCGAGGGAGAGAGAAAGGCTGGGTATGCGAGCGATAGAGGGAGAGAGAAAGGCTGGGTATGCAAGCAATGGAGAGAGAGAAGTGTCTGCCAATATCTTCTCTCTGTGTCCGAACCTGAAGAAGAAGAAGGGAAGAAGATAGTAAGGCAGGCACATGCAAATAACTGCCTTTCTTCTTCTTCTTCAGCTTTTGCATGGGGTTGAGGGTTTTGGATTTTGGGATTTAGTGTTGAGTATTGATGGTTGAGGGTTCGGGATATAGGGTTCAGGATTGAGGGTTGAGGGTTTAGGGGTTTAGGGCTTAGGACTTAGGGTTTTGGGTTTAAGGTTGAATGTTTAGGGGTTTATGGCTTCGGACTTAGGGTTTGAGATTTTAGGGTCGAGGGTTTTGGGTTTTGGGTGGTTGATGGTTCAAGGTCTAGAGTTTAGGATTGAGGCTTGAGGGCTTAAGGTTTAAGATTGATGGTTTAGGAGTTTGGGGTATGGGGTTTAGAGTTTACAGGTTTGGGGTTTGAGGTTTGGGATTGAGGGTCCGGGGTTGAGGGTTTTAGGGTTCGGGGTTGAGCGTTATGGGGTTTAGGATTTCAGGGTTTAGGATTTTGAGGTTTGTGGTTGAGGGTACATTCAATTTGTTTAGAAATTCATAAGGTCTGAAAGTACCTCTACAGCATTAGCCACTGTCGTTGGTATATCATATTTAATATCTTTAGAAGTTTCGTCCAAGAAGAATACTTTGGTTTGTAGCTTCCGGCCTGATCCTTCACTCTGGAACTCTCTACCATGCTTGGCCGAATCTCACCTATCATTTCACAGAAGAACAGATGCTTCTTATTCTCTTCTTAACATAATCACACACATTCAAGTTACAAACTAGTTATGCAAATGGCTAGAGGAGAGGAGCGAAGGACTCACAGAGATGGAACCCTTAGCGGGCGGGGCGACTCGTAGCGTCGCCGTCGTCGAAGGCAACGTCGACGATGACGGCAACGGCGACGTGGATGGGTCCGCGGGGGATGGGGTAACGGAGGCTTGCGTCGCCGAAGAGGCTGGGTATGCGAGCGAGGGAGAGAGAGAGGCTGGGTATGCAAGCGATGAAGAGAGAGAGAGAGAGGAGGGTGAGCGAAAGAGAGAGAGAAGTGTTCGCCAATATCGTCTCTGTGTTCGAACCCGAAGAAGAAGAAGGGAAGAAGATGGCAGGGTAGGCACTTGCAAATAGCCGCCCTTCTTCTTCTTCTTTAGCTTTTGTATGGGGTTGAGGGTTTCGGATTTTGGGGTTTAGTGTTGAGTATTAAGGGTTGAGGGTCCGGGGTACAGAGTTCAAGATTGAGGGTTGAGGGTTTAGGGGTTTAAGGCTTAAGATTTTGGGTTTCGGACTTAGGGCTTAGGGTTTCGGGTTTAAGGTTGAATGTTTAGGGGTTTAGGGCTTCGACTTAGGGTTTAAAGTTTTAGGGTTGAGGGTTTTGTGTTTTGGGTGGTTGAGGGTTCAAGGTCTAAGGTTTAGGGTTGAGGGTTTACGGTTTAAGATTGAGGGTTTAGGGGTTTGGAGTATGGGGTTTAAGGTTTATAGGTTTGGGGTTTTTGGGTTTGAGGTTCGGGATTGAGGGTTTTAGGGTTCGGGGTTGAGGGTTCAAGGGTTTCAAGGTTGAGCATTATGGGGTTTAGGATTTCAGGGTTCGGGGTTTTGGGGTGTGGGGTTGAGGGTTCAGGGTTGAGGATTGAGGGTTGATGGTTAAGGGTACGAGGTATAGGTTGAGGGTTTAGGGCTTCAGACTTACGGCTTAAGGTTTTAGGGTTGAGGGTTGTGGGTTTAGGGTTGATGGTTTAAGGTCTAGGCTTTAAGGTTGAGGGCTTAGGGTTTGGGTTTATAGGTTTTGGGTTTTTGGGCTTTTTTGGGTGTGAAGTTTGAGTGTTCGGGGTTGAGGATTCAAGGGTTTCGGGGTTGAGCGCTATAGGGTTTGGGATTTAGGGTTTCGGGTTGCATCTATACCATAACAATAATCTTCTAAGCTATTTGTAGAAAAATAGACCAATCAACTGAATTTTGACATTTTGGTGCTGCAAAATAATTTTGGGTGGTTGATTTTTGTGGCATTTTATTTTTGTTGTTGACAACCAAATTAACCATTTGATTATCACTAGAACCATTCAGCACTCTCAAAATTGATGGTTGTTTACTTTGATGGATGAGCGATCCAGTACTACCTAGTATCTAACTTTTGAAAAATGTTATTTGAGGCTCCCGAAAAGAGGATCTTGTCCTGCGTAATAGCTGGTAATTATCCGGCCTTTTCTTTATGTGAATAACTTATAGACGCCAAGGAAATGCTAATAACAATCATGCTTGAATTTCATACATAAGAACACTAATAACAAGTTTCCTCCTGTTATCAAATTATCTCTTTACATTTGTATATGATATTTAATTTATTTAGAAATTCATAAGGTCTGAAAGTATCTTTACTGCATCAGCCACTGTTGTTGCTATATTATATTTAATCTCTTTAGAAGTTCCGTTCAAGAAGAATACTTTGGTTTTTAGCTTTTGGCATGATTTTTCGTCTCTGGAACTCTCTACCATGCTTGGCTGAATCTCACCTGTCCTTTCACAAAAGAACAATTGCTTCTCATTCTCTTCTTAACATAATCGGGACATATTCAAGTTACAAACTAGTCATGCAAATGTGCTTGAAAATGGCGAGAGGAGAGAAAAGGAGTGAAAGACTCATAGAGGCGAAACCCTTAGCGGGCGGAGCGACTCGCAGCGTCGCCATCGTCAAAGGCGACGTTGACGGCGACGGCGACATGTATGGGTTTGCGGGGGAAGGGGTAACGGAGGCTTGAGTCGCCGAAGAGGCTAGGTATGCGAGCGAGGGAGAGAGAGAGGTTGGGTATGTGAGAGAGAGAGAGAGAGAGAGAGAGAGAGAGAGAGAGAGAGAGAGAGAGAGAGAGAGAGAAGTGTCCGCCAATATATTCTCTTTGTGTCTGAATTCGAAGAAGAAAAAGGGAAGAAGATGACAGGGTGGACACCTACAAATAGCTGCCCTTCTTCTTCTTCTTTAGCTTTTGCATGGGGTTCAGGGTTTCGGATTTTGAGGTTTAGTGTTGAGTATTGAGGGTTGAGGGATCGAGATATATGGTTTAGGATTGAGGGTTGAGGGTTTAGGAGTTTAGGGCTTAAGACTTAGGGTTTCAGACTTATGCCTTAAGGCTTAGGGTTTTGGGTCGAGGGTTTTGTGTTTAAGGTTGAATGTTTAGGGGATTAGTTCGGACTTAGGGTTTAGTGTTTTAGGGTTGAGGGTTCAAGGTTTAGGGTTTAAGGTTAAGGGCTTAAGGTTCAAGGTTTAGAGTTTAGGGTTTTGGGGTATGGGGTTTAGGGTTTATAGGTTTGGAATTTTGGATTTGGGGTTTAAGGTTCGGGATTGAGGGTCCGGGATTAAGGATTTTAGGGTTCAGGATTGAGGGTTCAGGGGTTTTGGGGTTGAGTGTTATGGGGTTCGGGATTTTGGGGTTAAGGTTTATGGTTGATGATTGAGGGTTGAGGGTTCGAGGTATAAGTTAGGGTTTAGGGTTAAGGTCTTCAGACTTATGACTTAGGATTTTAGGGTTGAGGGTTGTGGGTTTAGGATTGAGGGTTTAAGATCTAGGATTTATGGTTGAGGGTTTAGGGGTATGGGGTAAGGGGTTTTGGGTTTATAGGTTTTGGGTTTTTAGGCTTTTTTGGGTATCGGGTTTGGGGTTCGGGATTGAGGGTTTGAGATTGAGGATTCAGGGGTTTCGGGGTTGAGCGTTATGGGGTTCGGGGTTTAGGGTTTCGGGTTGCATCTTTATCATAACAATAATCCTTTGAGCTATTTGCAGAAAAATAGACCAATCAACTGAATTTTGACATTTTGGTGCTGCAAAATAATTTTGGGATGTTGATTTCTGTGGCATCTTATTTTTCTGGTGACATCCAAATTAACCATACGATTATCACTAGAACCATTCAGCACTCCCAAAATTGATGGTTGTTTACTTTGACGAATGAGCGATTCAGTGTTACATAGTATCTAACTTTTGAAAAATGTTATTTGAGACTCCCCAAAAGAGGATCTCATCCTGCATAATAGCTGATAATTATCTGGTCATTTCTTTCTGTGAATAACTTATAGACGCCAAGGAAATGCTAATAACAACCATGCTTGAATTTCATACATAAGAATACTAATAATAAGTTTCCTTCTGTCATCAAATTATCTCTTTATATTTGTATACGGCATTCAATTTGTTTAGAAATTCATAAGGTTTGACAGTACCTCTACAGCATCAGCCACTATCGTTGCCATATTATATTTAATCTCTTTAGAAGTTCCGTCCAAGAAGAATACTTTGGTTTTTAGCTTCCGGCCCGATCTTTCATCTCTGGAACTCTCTACCATGCTTGGCTGAATCTCACCTGCTATTTCATTGAAGAACAGTTGCTTCTCACTCTCTTCTTAACATAATCGGACACATTCAAATTACAAACTAGTCATGTAAATGTGCACGAAAATGGCGAGAGGAGTGAAGGACTCACAGAGGCGAAACCCCTAGCGGGCGGGGCGACTTGCAGCATCACCATCGTTGAAGGCGACATCGACAGCAATGGCGACGTGGATGGGTCCGTGGGGGACGGGGTGACAGAAGCTTACGTCGCCGAAGAGGCTGGGTATGCGAGCGGAGGAGAGAGAGAGGCTGGGTATACGAGCGATCAAGAGAGAGAGAGGAGGGTGAGCGACGTAGAGAGAGAGAAGTGTCCGCCAATATCTTTTCTCTGTGTTCGAACCCAAAGAAGAAGAAGGGAAGAAGATGGCAGGGCAGACATTTGCAAATAGCCGCCCTCCTCCTCCTCCTTCTTCTTCTTCAGCTTTTGCATAGGGTTAAGGGTTTAGGGGTTTAGTATTGAGTATTGAGAGTTGAGGGTTTGGGATATAGGGTTTAGGATTAAGGGTTGAGGGTTTAAGGGTTTAGGGCTTAAGACTTAGGGTTTCGGACTTAGGGCTTAGGGTTTTGGGTTTAAGGTTGAATGTTTAGGGGTTTAGGGTTTCGGACTTAGGGTTTAGGGTTAAGGGTTTTGGGTGGTTGAGGATTCAAGGTCTAAGATTTAGGATTGAGGGCTTAAAGTTTAAGGTTGAGGGTTTAGGGGTTTGGGGTTTAGGGTTTACAGGTTTGGGGTTTTTGAGTTTGGGATTTAGGGTTTTAGGGTTCGGAGTTGAGGGTTCAGGGGTTTCAGGATTGAGCGTTATGGGGTTCGGGATTTTAGGGTTCGAGGTTTGGGGTTTCGGGTTTTGGGGTTTGGGATTGAGGGTTTGGGGTTGACGATTGAGGGTTCGAGGTATAGGCTGAGGGTTTAGGGTTTAGGGCTTCGGACTTACGTCTTAGGATTTTAGGGTTGATGGTTTTAGGTTGAGAGTTTGTGGTTTAGGGTTAAGGGTTTAGGGTTCAAGGTTTAATGTTTAGGGGTTTGGGGTATGGGGTTTGCAGGTTTTGGGTTTTTGAGCTTTTTTGGGTGTGGGGTTTTTGGGTTTGGGGTTCTGTGTTCGCGATTGAGGGTTCGGGGTTAAGGATTCAGGGGTTTCGGGGTTGAGCGTTATGGGGTTCAGGGTTTGGAGTTTAGAGTTTAGGGTTCGGTGTTGAGGATTGAGAGTTGAGGGTTCGGGGTATAGGGTTCAGGATTCAGGTTTTAGGATTGATGGTTGAGGGTTTAGGGGTTTAGGGCTTAGAACTTAAGGCTTCGGACTTTGGGCTTAGATTTTAGGCTTTTAAGATTGAGGGTTTAGGGGTTTATGGCTTCGGACTTAGGGCTTAGGGTTTTGGTCGGTTGAGGGTTTAAGGTCTAGGATTTAGTGTCGATGGCTTAAAGTTTAAGGTTGAGAATTTAGGAATTTGGGGTATGGGGTTTAGGGTTTACAAGTTTGGGGTTTTTGGGTTTTTTGGGTTTTTTGGGTTGAGGTTTTTTGGGTTTGGGGTTTGGGGTTCGGGATCGAGGGTTCGGGATTGAGTGTTTTAGGGTTCATGAGTTTTGGGTGTGAACATTATCCGTTAGCTTAAATGGATGCACAAATTTGGCAAGTTTCAAGAATTAATTGCACTCATATAAGTTTTAGGAGTTAATTATACTTTTGTGACGAATTTAGGGCTTTCGATGCACTTATCTCAATAATTAAACAAGGGGAGACGTATTGGAGAATTTCATACGTTTAACAAGGAATAATAACGGGGGTTTGCGCAGGGAGTTTTTCATCAGGTAGCTGAAGGTGCACGATATATTCGGCGGGCATGGGAGCAAGCTAATGTCGATTTTGGAGTTCCACCGTTGGATTAAGGGTGGACTTTGGTTGGCACGACACGCGACCGATGTGATTTTTATCCGGGAGGAACTGAAGAGAATCAACGTGGCATGGGATTGCTTTTACTTTTGATCTAGGGATGTGGGTCCTGATGGTGAATGGATAAGACGACATACGTTTGATTGATTGATTTGTACATCTCATATCGCTATAGCGAGTAAATCTCCATCACGCTAAAAAATGATAGTCTCTGCTCGTCTTCAACCCCAATAACGCAACACTGTTAAACGTGCAAATAACCTGCCTGCTTCCTCGCCTGCCTTGACAATCCGTCCGACATCCAGATGTTGATCTAGGTCATCTCTCTCTTCAGAAGCAAACGAAGCATAGGGAGCCGTGCATCTCCAGAATCTGATTGTGTGTTCTGCAACTTGTATACTTTGGGAAACCTCTCGCTGTCCATTTCCATGGACAGTGTGATCAATGAAATAGCTCAATGCTATGTACCGCCCAAGGAGTCCCACCGCCAAATTCTATTGAAGGGAAATAAACAATTACTTATGTTATATGAACAATACTTAAAGTTTCGATATTCTAAATATCATATGGATCATGAGGATTTCTTAAGAGTGTCTCTAACTTATGAGATTTGATTTTTCTATCAATGAGCTTTGGTGGTTAAGCTGTTTATTAAGTGCGTGGAATAAATGGACATTACCCAATAAAGTGAGATTTTCACTCTTTTAGATTGCAATGCTAAATTTGTTATCGTGTTGTGGCTGCTAACGGATAAAAGAAAGCAATCGTAAACGTTTGATTAAGGATTTTTTCATTCAAATTATAGTTCGTTTGCTTATATTGATAATGTTTTTGGGTGAATTAGGTGTATTAGGAATTTCACATAGACTGAAGCTATCCAGTGGCCATCGGAGATTTAGGTAAGAGATAGCACACAAGTTGATGCCGATCTAAATGTGTCTTGCTAGCTGCAGGTTTCTCTATGTATATTTCAACTCTATGGTTCGCATTTGCAGGTTTTTTGTCTCCACTGTCTTTTTGCTTCTTTGTTTCTTCTCGCCGCTCAAAATTAGTGGGCCTTTCTTGCTTTTTTTGTGTGATTAGCTTCATGTTTGATTGTAACTTGCTTGATTCACACACTTTGAATTGCGCATTTAGTTTAACTTTGCACGTGGTTGATTATGCATATTAGGTTAATGTTTTGATTGTTACTTCTCCTAGCTTGGTTAATAATGGAATTTGAGACTTTCAATTAGTGAGAACACATTAGGCGGTAATTAAACAAGGTTAGGTACCGAAGGGGCACTAGTTGGTCTATTAGTGTAATCAAGTTCATACACCTATTGAGTCTTTGGTTTGTAGAAGTGAAGTATACTAGATCCACTAAAAACTGATTAGTGACGACTCCTAGATGAAATTGATTTGCATGTTAATAACTTAAATTTTAAGTCGCGAGTTGGTATCGGCTTGGGAGAGTTCGAGTTAGGTTTAACTTAGTAATCCATTAGCCAAACTCCCTAGGCAGTGAAGTCGGTTTGGGGAGGTTGCGACACTCACAATCTCTCCAAGCCCATTGCCACCCCCCGAAGCTCACCCCCTCCACATCAATCAGGCCGACCACCACTCCTCGTAAGATGCTCCTCCTCCTCCGCGGCATCGCCTCTCTAGGCCTCCTCCTCCGTTCACGCTGCACTTCATCAACCCCTTCCTCCATTCCAGCTTCCCCAACAGGTTCCTCTTGTAGGGTTCATTAACAGTAACAACGCAGCGGAATATAGAACCCTAGATAGGATCCATGCATATATTGAAATCGAAAAGGAATTTCGACACGTACCTTTTGCAAATCGAAAATAAATAAACAACTGATTGTGTCTGGATGAGCGCCCCAAGTGTTGCGCCTCTACCGGTATCCACACACACGAACGGAATTCTCCAACGATCCACGTGCTAGCGAAAGATCTTGAAGTTCCTTTTGATTTTCGATACTCTGTCGAAAAACCCTAGATAGAGAACGATTCTCTTTCTATTTATATAGCCTCATTATCTAGCGGAATTAAAAGAAGTGGGCCGGGCTATTTGGGCCCGCCAAACCGTCCACCCTTAATCGTACGTTTAATCGTTATCTCATAACGCGCACGACCGCATAGATAATTTAAATAGGAGAATAAATTAAAATCTACTTCTTAAGTAGATCAAGGCGCATAGAAAATATTAAGTCCGTTCGCTATTGTGTGCGACCCTGTAGGTTCACTAAACATTAGCAGTGTGCCCAAAATCCTTTTAGCCCACAAGTCATAAGCGGTCTCTAGCAAGACATTATGACTACCTAAGTATAGTGAAGATCGGTTTTCCGACACAACCTAATCCACAACTAATATTAGGGTATCAACCTTGATTGATTCTTAGGGCATACCACTAACACCTCTCTCCTCTCTCGAAATGGACGATCACACGACCCTCACCAGGGCTCGAATTTCCTGTCCTTGCCGCCGTCAGTGCGCCGTCGTCCTGCGGAAAGTTGAGGCCTTGAATTTGAAGCTCGATTTGCTTCGGCCGGCGAGGGTGAAGGCTCGAAGCCGTGGCTGGTGGCTTTGTAGCCGAAGTTGGTGGATCGGGGCTTGTCGGAGGAGAGGTCGAGTGAGGGTTTCGTGGATGGGTTTGTGAATCTGCCCAATTTGATTTCCACGAGCTGCCTCATTTCGGGTCCTTTGCTGGGATGGTGAGTTTTGTTTAAATGTTTGAATTGATGTATTATGAGAAAAGCTTTGATTTTTAGGATTTGTTCGAATTGTTTTGGAGTCTATTGTACTTTGCTTAGCAAGGAGACATATAACCCGACCTCCATCGAAAAATAAAAATGAAATGAGTTCACTTAACTTGGAAATTAGAGTTCATGCTGTCCTTCAGCACTTGCCAAGTGCTACTTTGCATCGGAGCAAAACCTATTTTGCAGAGCCATTTCATTACTAAGTTCTTTACACAAGATGTCTTAAAAGTTCGATAAAATGGCTAGAGCGCTGCACCCAAATTGTGCAATCTCAAGTCCCAAATTGTGCAATCTCAAGTGAGTACTTCGAAACACTTTTGGACATAACCAATGTGAGTAATTGTCCTTAGGTAGTTGGATTGACGAAAGTTCTTCACGAAAGTTCTTAGTGAAGAATGTCAAGGTTTGAAAGGAGGGTCTAAAATATCATTTCTGGCAAAGTTATGCGTGGTTTACCGTTCTTGTTACTTCCTCAATGCGCTGTTTCAAATGTGTTTAATTCTCTCACTTTTGGTGTTCCATGGAAAAACCTCTTATGAAGGATGATCGTGAATGAATGGCATACTACCGCATTTGTGGGGTTGGCTATCTCTGGAGCAACTGATTGGGTTAGTTGCTGATCTTCGCTCTCTTCTGAAGCACATTTATAAAAGAATAAAATGGTGCTTTGTTAATCCCCCTTTATTTTTCTTCCCTTCGTTTTGTTTCCTTATTTGGGCATTTCAGCTAGACGGGTACATGGCTAGGAAGATGAATATAAATTCAGTTGTGGGCTCCTATCTTGACCCCCTTGCTGACAAGGTATTGTTGCAAGAGTCTCCTGTATAATTGTGTTCCATTCTTTTTGAGGTATTCTTTTTGTCGGTTGTGATTTGTTTTAGATTTTGTTACTTTTACATGTTCTAATTGGTTGTGTTGCTCTGGCTATGGTCATTAATGATCTTCTGCCAAGTGAGTAGTTTGCTTGCATCCTCATTGCATTGATGTGGATAAGAAATTGTGCACGCACGCACACACATATATAGTGTAAGGAGAAGTTAGACCACCATGTTTAAGCAAGCTGAATGCATGAAAGGATCTCCCTAAATGTAACTTAAAAGAACTTGAGCGCATCTCTGCACCGAGACACTTAATAGCAGGAAGTGACCCAAGCATGTATTCATCCATGCCATCGAGATTTTTTGTTTGTTTGTCTGGTGATCAAACCAAAAGCAGTAGTAAGTTAACTACATTTGGTTCTAACCACGTCGTAGTGTGTTGCAATATTAACATTTTTGGGGGCTACTTTCTTAAGCTGATGCAAGTTGTGCTTATGTTGGTGTCTGATGAAATGCGGGGGTGTGTGTGTAGGAGTGTCCATAGAGAACGCCAACCCTTCACCTATAGATGGTTGCCATGCTCGTCCTTTCGGAGAGCATTGGTTTTCATTTGCCATGGTCTCTCTCTCTCTCCACTACAAAAAAACAAGGATTTAGCCATGGAAATTAGCGACGAATAATTTTTCATTGCTAATTAGCGACGGAATTTGCGACGAATTTTGTAACGGAAAAAAATCCATGGCTAATTTGCGAAGGAATTTGCCACGAAAAAAAAATTGTGGCTAATTTGCGACGAAAAAAAATGTCGTCGTTAATTTGCGACAGAATTTGCCACGAAAAAAAATTCGTCGCAAATTTGCGACGAAATTAGCGACGAATTTTTTTTCCGTTGCTAATTTGCGATGAAATTTGCCACGAAAAAAAATTCGTCGCTAATTTGCGACAGAATTTGCCACGAAAAAAATCCGTCGCTAAGTTGCAACGGAATTTGCGACAGAGTTAGCGACTTATTTTTTTTCGTCGCTAATTTTGCGACGTAATTTGCAACGAAAAATAAATTCGTCGCTAATATATGTATTGCGTGTCAAATATTTACTAATATATAAATATAAATTGTTAATAGGATTTTTCAAACTTCAATGTATGGACTACCATTAAATGAGTTTGATCGTTTGTGCGATGAACAATTTGCAGCATGTTTCAAAACATATGTAAGTTGCCTATGGACCAAAATCAAGTTATTAATATTTTATACATCATTTAAAAATATATTATTGACTTTGCGTGTGTGACCTTAGGTTCACAGTAATTATAATCAAGTTGAAGAGCAATGATTGCTATATTATCTGTCATGGGGTCCAAAGTCAAGAGTACGAACTTGGCCATCATATTTCATAAACGGGTATAATTTTCACACTCAAGAATATGGAATGAGAAAAGCCACAATGAATAGCGGTGTGTGTGTTCGGTCATCTAATGGTAACGGTTTAAAAGATGATTTTTATAGCTTGTTGGATGAAATCATGGAGATAGAGTACCCTGGACTATTAATGCGGGTTGTGTTATTTAAGTGCATGCGGTTCGACCCCGTCAAAGGAATAAAAATGCATACGGAGTTTAATTTGATTGAAATAAATTACAAGAAAAGGTATATGAAATATGAACCATTTGTGTTGGCACAACAAACAATTCAAATATATTATGCATCATATCCTAATTTGAAACGTGACAAAGCTGATTAGTTCAAACTGAGGAATATAACACTCCAACTCTATGAGATCCATGTCCTATGTTGATAGATGTAGATCTAACTGAAATTCACGAATCAAATTTAGAAGGTGTTGCAAAATCTGATTTTAAAACAGAGGATGATGATAATGATGACGACGACGACGATGATGCTCAAGAAGAAGATGAAGATCAAGATGAAGACCAAGGTGAAGATGAAGATTTAAATTTTTAAGACTTTTTACTAATTATGTCGTAATTATTATTATTATTATGACAAGAGTTTATTGTTGTTGCCATATTTATTAGTATTGTTGTTGTTGTAATTATTAGTATTGTTGTTGTTGTTGTTGTTATTATTATTATTATTGTTGTTGTTGTTGTTGATTATTATTATTATTATTATTGCTATTATTGTTACTGAAACGTTATTGTTGGGAAAAAAATGAATTAGGCGTGTGTAGGCTAGTAGAAATGAAATTCGTGGCTAAATTCGTGACAAATTTACCACGGATGAAATTTGCGGCTAAATCCGTGGCAAATTTGCCACGGATTTAGTCACAAATTTTAAAAAAAATGACTTAGGCGTGTGGGCATTTTTTATGAAATTCGTGGGTAAATCCATGGCAAATTTACCATGGATTTAGCCACGAATTTTAAAAAAATGCTCACAATTCATTTTTTTTAAATTCGTGGCTAATAACCACGAATTTAAAAAAAAATGAATTACACTTGTGTGGGCATTTTTTATGAAATTCGTGGCTAAATCCGTGGCAAATTTGCCACGGATTTAGCAACGAATTTAATAAAAAATAATTGCGGACATTTTTTTAAAATTCGTGGCTAAAATGAAATTCGTGGCTAAATCCATGGCAAATGTGTCATGGATTAGCCACGAATTTGAAAAAATTTGAATTAGACGTGTGTGAGCAATTTTTTCAAATTCGTGGTTAAATCCGTAGTAAATTTGCTACGAATTTAACCACGAATTTCTTTTTTACTGGCTTATTTTTTAAATTCGCGATTAAATTCGTGGCTAATTTTTTTATATACCCCTCACCCTGATTTTCTCTCTCTCTCTGTTCTCTCTCCCGCTCCCCACCCCCAAACCTCTCAATCACCCCGATTCTCTCTCTCTGTTCTCTCTCCCTCTCCCCACCCCCAAACCTCTCAATTCACCCCCAAAATCCAACCTCTAATTTGCTTGCGTCTCCGGCGGATTCGACGCCTCATCGTCGCAAATTTGCAGGTCCGATCTCGAATCCGGCGCTGCTTCTTGCGGTCTCCGGCGATGGCCACACACGTCTAGGGTTTTCCCGGCTCCAAACCCGATCGATTCGGCGGCGCTTCCGACGATGGACGGCAACACTATTCCTCTCCCCCTTCTTGCATTGTTCTCGCCTCTCGCCGGTGGTTTCCGCCCCCTCGGAGCTCGGAATCAGTGGTTTTCCGGTTCGTTATCTCGAGTTTCTTCCAGCGGTTCGCCTGAATTCAGCGAGGTGCGATCGAGATTCGCCATGGCTAGCTCAGGCGATGGAGAGAACGGCGAGAACCGCCGGACGCGACCGGACCGCGACAAGCCCGGCGATCCGTCGTCGATCGACGCGTCCTCGGTGGAGTGCGGGCCGAGCTAGAGGGTTTCGATGGGGGAGCCGAGGAGATTGGGACTCTAAATCCAGGTTGCCAATCTTAAGTTGTTTCACCTTTTTCTCTTTTTACGAGGTTTTGACTTTACCATGAAGAGTTAAATTCATAATGTGAAACTGGGAGTACGTGTTCTCAAAGTTGTGATTGTGAGCTGTTCTTGTGATCTCCTCGATTGTTCTAGTGGTGATTCATTTCTATTCTCCCTATGGATATTGGTTGTTGACTGAGTTGTGTGAATGTCTTATACATTATTTTACCATTTCTGCTTGCTGTGTCTAATGATTTAGACTTTTTTAATAGGATCTGACAAATGGAAAAGATACTTTGGTACCTGTGTTCGAATTTTAGCACAAAAGATGTGTCGGTTCAAAGACAAGTAAGAGTGCTTCCTCTGGTGTGGTATGCTTCTATAACTCGGGGGTTGACATGTTTTTTGGCACTGTTGCAGTGGGTTCATTTGTTCTTCAATTAATTGTTTTAGGTGATTGTCGATGGTACTTATGCTCTACATGCGAGGTTGCGGTCTTTGCTAGATATTTGGGTTGCTGTTGTAATTTCTTTTTCAAAATTGCACGACTCATTTGATTCGCTCTTAAAGATAATTGTATGATCAGATTCGTCTCTGCTCTGGATCAGGTTGGTGGTGTCCATTTTAGCCTCCTTTCAAAGGTTCAATATGATATTGGAGACTCTCGTTCACTGGATTCTCTCATTGACAGCATCTTTCCATTGTTTAGGAGACACATTGAGCCAGATTTACACCATGCACAGGTTGGTCTTTCATGTTTGCCATTTTTAAGCTTGCTGTCCTTGCTTATTTTTTGGACTTCTATGCAGATTAGAATCAAGAATAGCTTTGTTTCATCATTCAGGGAAGCAATCTACGAGATAAAATGCAGAAGCGATGTTCGTATTGTGCAATTTTCAAATTTAAATCTGGGAGAAATCATTACCTTCACTAGGATAGAACTTTGACCTCATTCATGTTTATGTGCTTACTTTGTCTTTTTGTTAGAGTGTGTATTTTGGTCATATATTTCTTGCCATCTATTATAGTGGATCTCTAATGAGTGCTAGTTCTGCTCTAGCTTCTTCTCCCTGTACATTTTTTTAATTTGTGTACCCCACTACTCTGTCCCCCCCTCCTTGCTTCACCTCCCCACCCCAACAGTAAAATTCATATAGCAAAAAGTTATCCTGTGTAAACCATGAAATGCAGGTATAAAAGAGTGAGGATAGTTAAAATCATGATGGAACCTGTCCTATGTTAGTCATCTCAGGGTACGAAAGTTCTGAGATGGTCACTGTTTTGGTGAACCTTTCTATGCGTGACCATACGAAGGGGCCTATTACTGATATGTCGGACAGTAATTTTTTTTGAATTCAGGAATTGCAATATTAAAGTAATACTCTGAAAAGACTAATTGAGTTTAGTGGGACTGATGCAGAGTTATGATCCATTGCTTATATGTAAATGCCATTGGGACTTGTGAGTACTTTTTTTTGTTTAACTAACAAAAAGAGGCAGTAATCTACTTCCTTGTTATTCTTGACACATTTTATTGTTCGATACTTTAGTTGTTCTTGGGATTCTTTAAAATTTGTTTCATGGTGTATAATCAACAAACTTTTTCGTCAATAGTGCCTTCTTCACAAGTAACTACTGTTACTTGTGATGTGTATTTACATCATGATTACTTAAAATGCTGTGTTAAGAGTATGTCGTACTGAAAGTCATGATCCATGGTAGTTTTTCAAGAAGTTATAAACAAAACATGCTATTATGAATGCTATCCCCTGTTTGAATAAATTTTTCCTATGTGTTTTGTGGTGGGAACTTTGAATTAATAGTGCAACATAACGTTACAGTCTCCAGATTCCTTTCCTGCCCAGGTTCTCCAAGGAAATGAAGCTCAAACAGATAAGTAAGTATATCTGCAAGCTGCTACTCTTTTGTAACGAGTGAACTTGGTTGTGGGGGGTGACATCCTCTTTTGCTTTTAGCTTTATTGAGATGTACCTGAGACCTCCATCAGCCAGTGAAGAAGCACGAATAAACGATTGGATTAAGGTGCGTCAATCTGGTATTAGGTACTATCTTTCCTTGGGTGACCATAGGATTGTGGACAAGCATTTCATTATCCGACCCAAAGCAGAGTTTGAGGTGAGAAACATCTCATATTTCGTTACACTAAATAGTCGTCCTTTGAGTTGACTTGATGATTTACTATGCTGATGTCTTGTCCTCTTTATCAGTTTTGTAAGGTTTCTATTTCACTCCTATGAACCTTGACATGCAGCTAGATATAGCATTCGAGACAGTTTTCTTCTGCAATTTGAGAATTGACATGTCTAAGAATCAACTTACACGCATATATTTGATAGTAGCCATGAGAGTAACGTGTCCATAGAATATTCCCAAACAACTGTATCAAGGAATTAAGAAGATGGAAACTTTTGGTGGTACTCCGATTAATAGTCATAGTTGCTTCATTTTTTAAGTGGTCAATTTGTATGGCTACAAATAATTATGTTTACTCAATGTTACATGTTAGATAATTGTCTGATCTCAACTGATAGTGTCATTTCATGGCTTTGACTAACTTTGTCTGAGCATACTTGCCTTTTGCAATTTGGCAATTCAATCAAATTATTGACTTTGGCTGATTTTTTATCCTTGAGTTGTGTTCCTACTAAAATTCTGATGAATTGGGTGGCTATTCAGGTCTGTCTCTCTTTGATCTTATATTTAAACAGGTTGGACGGATGACACTACGTGGATTGCTGGCTCTGGGTTACATAGTTGTGGTCAGTTACAATTCGTGGCAAATTAGCGACGAATACAATTCGTGGCAACTTAGCTACGAATTTTGCCACGAGTTTTTTTTAATAAAAAAATAGATTTTGTTTTTTCGGGCAAATTAGCGACGAATTTTATGACGAATACATTTCGTGGCAAATTAGCCACGAATTTTGTCACGAATTTTTTTTAATAAAAAAAGAATATATTTTTTTGTTTTTTCGGGGTAAATTTGCGACGAATACAATTCGTGGCAAATTAGCCACGAATTTTTTAATAAAAAATAGAATATTTTTTTTTGTTTTTTCGCGGCAAATTAGCGATGAATTTTGCGACGAATTCAATTCATGGTAAATTAGCCACGAATTTTGCCATGAATTTTTTTTAATAAAAAAAATAAAATAATTTTTTTGTTTTTTCGTGGTAAATTAGCGACGAATTTTGCGACGAATACAATTCGTGGCAAATTAGCCACGAATTTTTTTATAAAAAAAATGAATATTTTTGTTTTTTCAGGGCAAATTAGCAATGAATTTTTGCGACGAATAAAGTTCGTGGCAAATTAGCCATGAATTTTGCTACGAATAATTAGCGATGAATTTTGCCACGAATTTTTTTCCGTCACAATTTAGCGACGAAAATTGAAATTTTTCGTCGCTAAATTTTGCGACGACGTATTAGCGATGAAATTTTTTTCGTCGCAAATTCATTTAGCGACGAATTTTGCCAAATTTTTCGTGGCAAAATTTGTGGCTAAAACCTTATTTTTTTGTAGTGCTATGCCTGTTTGTGAAATTTGGTTGGTGGGGTTCGATGAAGTAACAAATAAAGGCGGGACATTTAATGGTGTTTGCAGGTTGTGTGGCATGGAGTGTAGTGGCTTCATGAGAGGTAATTTAATGTGAATGGTGTCATTGAACAGTACACCTTTCTTGCCCTTTTCTTCATGGCAACTTTCTCTCCTCTCTTCTTGAACTTTTCCTTTCTCTATTGATGATGAATTTGTTTAAGCAATCCATATGTCTAGGACTGGCAAGTTGATTAGTTTTTATATACCAACTAGGATACTCCTTTCTACATTAGGTAGAGTCAGGAGATTCATAATAAAAAGTGCAAAGCTTGTATCCATATATACTTCGTAAAAGAGAGATCTCTTCATGTGCAACCAAACACGGTCCATGGCATGCTAATATCATGTCATCGACCCAATCTTAGATCTTATTGACTATGCTTATGAAATGTCCGTTGATTTGCTCAGATAGAATATATTTTGGCTTAAGATTTAATTGATTTGTCGTATTAATTAAAGCCATATATTTGCTATGAAGTTATTGATGTTTTCGCCTGTTGAACGTTTGCTGTTTTGTACGAATGAAATGTTAGCATGCATGAGTGAATTGTGTTGGAGAAATATCACGTAGAGAATTGAAACCATTTCAAGTAGTTAATATATTATAGTTGGTTCATAATTTATCGGCTTAAATTTTTGAGTGAATGTGGGCTCAATTGGATATGTTAACATGTTCGGTCTTAGGCTTTCTCTTAGTAATCTTTCTAGGTGAAATGTATCGGGCTTTTGTTTTGTTCTTAACGAATTGGTGTTAGAGGCGATGGTGGATTGATGGGCCCTCAATCTATTCAAATTGAGATATCTTGATGTAGAAAGATATTTGGATTAAGGGAGATCGGAATTAACACTGAGCTTACATAAGAGGGGGGATTATTAGAATGCACATATAAGTTATGTTAGAGAAATTCATTATCGAAGAATTGATGTGGTGTAAGAGCAGTTAATATGTTTTAGTCGGCTCAATACTTATTGACTTAAGTTTTTGAGTAAAGGTTGGTTCAACTTGATATGTTAACATTTTCGGACTTGAGCTCTCTCGTGATTTTTTCAGGCGCAAGGTATTGAGCTTTTGTTTTGCTCTCAACGAATTGGTATTAGGGCTAGATTGATGGGCTCCCATTATATTCAAGTTGAGAAATCTTGATGTGGAAAAATATTTGGATAAGGTGTGATCAAATCTAACATTGAGCTCATGTGTGATGGGGAGATTGTTCGGATGCACGAATAAGATATGTTAGAGAAATCTCACATTAGAGAATTGGTGTAGTGTAAAATAATTAATATATCTTAATTGTTCTATAACTTATTGGTTTTAGCTTTTGAGTGAAGATGGGTCCAATTTGATGCGTAAGCATGTTTGGACTTGGGCTCTATCTTGGTGATTTCCTGGTATCGAGCTTCTGCTTTGCTCCCAACAAATAAGTATTAGAGCTGATGGTAGATTGATGGGACCCTAACCTATTTAAGTTGGGATATTTGATGCAAAAGGATATATGGATTAAAGAACAATCACCAAATAGGATAAGCTCCAAAGTGAATAACAAATAGGGAATAAGCTTTTTGGGATAAGGATCTCCGCATTCAGAATTCGTATGGATGGTCTGTCCTCACCTGCTCCCTCCCTCCGTCCTTCTCCTTCTTCTGCTTTTGTTTCGACACGATACCTCCCATCCTCATCCCCTTGCCCCTTCCCTTGAGGCATCCTCCCTACCATGTGTGCCGCCCCTTCTTCCATTTGAAAAAACTTGGAGTTGAGCTAAGAACAGTGTACGACACCAAGTGAACGCAGCGGCGCGTGGGGGTGAGCCTTGACGATAACATGATGCCGCGCGGATCCAGTCTAGTAGCAATAGTAGACACCATTTAATTATTCTCTTGCTCACCAGTTTCTTCATTTAATTCGCCAAGATGGGGAATTGTGCATGGCAACGGCAGAATCGGATGCGCAAACTAGGGCCAAGATGTTCAATTTCATAGTATCGGCTATGAGAAAATGGTGCAAGAACTACTCGTAGATCACAAGGAATGCGAGTCAATAAGTTAAAAGAACTCGGTATCATCTCGCACGAGCATAAGAGTATGTCTCGAGATCACCGGCGACACAGTTGAATCATGTAAGTAATATTTTCTATGCGATTCCAAGTTAATAACCAAGATGCACGTAAATCCACCGTGCATGGCTTGGCATGGCGTGGCATGGCGTGGGTCAATTTCTAACCAAATTCAAAGTCCCCACTAGCAACAATAGAGAAAAAAATGGAGTTTTGTGGGTAGGGGACTTATGTGCAAAGTTGAAGAAGAAGAAGAAAGGCGCCTATTTACAAGTGGTTCCTTGCCATATTCTCTTCTTTGGGTTCGGACAAGCAGAGAAAAAAAAACACAAAGAGAAGATCGGACACTTCTCCCTCTCTCTCTCTCTCTCGTTTGCCTTCCTCTCTCTCCGTCGCTCGTAAATCAAGCCTTTCTCTCTCATCATAAACCCAGCCTCTTCGTCTTCCTAAGAGGCAATGCAAGTCTCCATCCCCGTCCCTCATGGACATGTTGCCTTTGATGACGGCGACGGTGCAAGTTGCCCATTTGGGGTTTCGCCTCTGTGAGTCCTTCGCTCGCTATTTTTATGTTTCACATTTTTTGTTCGTCTTTATGTGCTTGTTCGTTCTTGCGACTCGTTTCTTTCCGTTCTCTGTTCCAGTTTGCTTTGCTTCAATGATAAGTGTTTTGCTTTTTCTGCTGTATGTTGCTTTTACCTTTGAGGTCTGTGTTGACATGACCCTCACCGAAACCCCCTTATACTCTTTGTATTTCGCTAGTTTTTTCTGAGCCAAAATTATGTTATGCGCTAGCTTGATGGTCCGCCCTGATCACCATAGTCCTTAGCTGTGCGGTATTTCTTTTAGAGGATGCTCGAGTTATGAGGTATTTGATCGGCATTTTGGTGTGTAGAGTGTTAGATAAGTTTTGGGGTGTTCTTAGTTGGTGCAGAAGAAAAACGATGAGTTTAGGGAAATAGAAAGAAAAAAGAAAACTAAAGCAAAATAGATAGTTTTGGGCTGTGTTTGCTCTTTTAGTGAATTGTATATTTATCTAGAGAGAGGAAAATACCAACATGCAATAGCTCATTTTTGTATTCATGGTTCAAGTCTTGCGAGATTAGCAGTCCCAAGTCTATTTTTGTAAGGGATAAGTGAATTGAAAATTCTAAAACTTATCATCATAATGCAATTGAGTCCTAAAACTTTCAAAAAGTGCAATTAAATTCTAAAACTTGTCATAAAGTGCAATTGAGCCCTAAACTTTCAAAAAATATAATCAAGTTTTAAAACTTGTCAAGTTAGGATAATTAAGTTTTTTTTATTGCACTTTTTAAAAATTTTAGGACTTGATTGTACTTTTATGACAAGTTTTAAAACTCAATTGCACTTTCTTGACAAGTTTTAGGATTTTTAATGCGCTTATCTCATTTTCGTAATTAAATGATAATAATATATTTTAATTAAAAAATATACAAAACCTCAAATAAAAAAGATTAAATCATATAATAGCTTAGAAAAACGACTTGACTAAGTTATTAGATTTTAACATTAAATTAAGTCTTAGCTTCTTTTTAATTAGAACATGATTTAGGGATTTTAGTGAGTAACATTTGGTATAGTTTAGTCTTAGTGGACTATTCTTTGGGAAAAGAAATTGAACTTGATTCAAAATTAGCTTATAGAGGATCGTATCGACTTATAACATGGCTATGCATATTCTTTGTCCGCAATTTTTGGGTTTTCATTTCTGCACTTTTATTTAGAGTTTTTAAATACTTGGGTGTTTAGTTTTCACATTTTTAATACATTGATCGTTATTTTCCTTTCTAAAATGGTTATGACTAGTTTAAGATCATAATAAACTTTTCGATGACATTGCATGATTATTTAGTAATTTGAATGTGTATAAAAAAGGAGAAGAAATTGTTTGATTATATGAAGAAGAGATTGAGAGGCTTTATTCCGGTGCTCTTCTGTAAAAGGGCAGGTGAGACGCAGTCAAGTATGGCAGAGAGTTTCATAAATGAAGGATTCTCTTCGTACCACACTGCTTTCTCAAAGGGAGATGGCTATGACAGTGATGACACAATAAATGTAAGGAACCGTTCGGAGATCACGAAAGGCATGAGTTAATTAGTTAAACTCCAGCATCACCCAGTGTTTGTGAAGGACCTTCACGAACGTAAATGCATGTCCCGTGCGGAAAAACCATCCCTCTTGGGGCCGGGACCTCGATGACTCAGTCGGATCAATTAAGCACCGAGAGAAAAGCTCAATATTCTATACATTTCTAGGTTAATATTTGGCGAGAATTAACTACAGCGCACATTAATCCATAAACACATAATTAACCTAACAAAATAAAAAGGTCCCAATTAGCAATAGAAAAAAAGTAGAAAATAAGACGAGAAGTGTGCGCGGGACTCACATGTGAAGCTAAAGGGTTCGAACCTTTACAGAGGAAGTCGCAATTTCGTAGGTACCTGGACCGCAGCACGAGAAAGGTTGCAAGAAAGGGAGAACAACCACCAAATGAGACAAGCTCCAAAGTAAATAACAAACATGGAATAAGTTATTTTGGATAAGGATCTTCGCGTCTGGAATCTGTACGGACGGCTCGTCCCTGGATGAGCCGTCCGTACATATTCTGGACATGGAGATCCTTCATGGGTGATGTCGAAATTTTAACTAACTAACTCATGCCTCGTGATCTCCGAGCGTTCCTTGCATTTCTGATGTCATTACTGTCATAGCCATCTCTCTTTAAGAAAGCAGTGTGGTAAGAAGAGGATTCTTCATTTCTAGAACTCTCTGATATACTTAACTGCGTCTTACCTGCCTTCTTACATAAGAGTACCGGAACAAGACCTCTCAATCTCTTCTTCACATAATCAAACAGTTTTTTCTCTTTTTGACACATTCAAGTTACTAAATGATCATGCAATGTCCTCGAAAGATTTATTATGATCCTCATCTAGCCATAACCATTTTAGAAAGGAAAAGAACGATCAATGTATTAAAAGTGTGAAAAACTAAATATCTAAGTATTTAAAAGTTTTAAATAGAAGTGCCAAAATGAAAACCTAATAATTGTGGCCAAAGAATATGCATGACCATGTTATAAGCCGATACGATCCTCCATAAGCTAACTTTGAATCAAGTTCAATTTCTTTTCCAAAAGAATAGTCTACTAAAACTAAACTATACCAAAGGTAACTCACTAAAATCCCTAAACTATATGCTAAATAAAAAGAAGCTAGGCTTAATCAAATGTTAAAATCTAACAATTTAATCAAGCCGTTTTCCTAAACTATTGTATGATTTGATCTTTTTTATTTGAGGTTGTATGTTTTTTTAACTTAAATATAGTATTATCATTGAATTATGAAAATAGGGATTCGGGACTGCTGATCTCGCAAGGCTTGAATCATAGACACAAAAATGGGCTATTGCATATTGGTCTTTTCTTTTTTCACTAGACAAAAATCCAGTTCAAAACTATCTGTTTTGCTTTAACTTTCTTCTTTCTTTTTATTTCCCTGCTCTCGTCGTCTTTTCTACACCAACTGAGAACACCCCAAAGCCTACCTAAGATCACACACCAGAATGCCGATTAAATACTTCACAAACAACTCGAGCATACTTTAAAAGAAATTCCTCGAAGTTAAGGACTATTGTGATTGGGGTGGGACCCTCAAATTTGAACTGCTTTCTAGAGCAAGCACACAACATAATTTTGGTTCGGAGAAAATTAGCGAAATTAAAAAAGTACAAAGGGGTTTCGACGGGAGTCTTGTCAACACAGACATCAAAGGCAAGAGCGGCAGACAACAGGAAAAATAAAACACATCATTGAAGCAAAGCAGACCGAAAAGAAACGAGTCGCAAGAATGAATGATGAGCGCACGAAGACGAATGAAAAATGCGAAACTTGAAAATGGCGAGAGGAGCGAAGGACTTACAGAGGTAAAACCCTAAGCAGGCGATTGGCACCGTCGTCGAAGGCTACGTCGACGTGTCCGCGGGGGACGGGGGACGGGGAGATGCATTACCTACGAGGAAGACAAAGAGGCTGGGTTTGGGAGGAGGAAGAGGTTGGATTTGCGAGCGAGGGAGAGAGAAGAGGGAGAAGTGCTCGATCTGCTCTGTGTTTTTCTTCTCTGCTTGTCCGAACTCGAAGAAGAGAAGATGGCAGGCAGCCACTTGCAAATAGGCACCCTTCTTCTTCTTCAACTTTGCACGTGGGTCACCCACAAAAATTCCTTTTTCTTTCTCTATTGTTGATGATGAGAACTTTAAATTTTGTTGGGAATTGATTCGCGTCATGCCATGCACAGTGGATTTTCATGCCAAAAGCTGGTGAAGGCAAAGTTCTCCAAATGGGGAAATTGAGGAGTGGCCATAAGAGTAATGAAATGGGGTCCGCCCGCAAGTGGAGGGGACTAGTGGAGTTAGCGAGGCGCCACTTTCTGCGTCTTTTGAAATGGAAGAAGGGGCGGTATGTAGTGGGAGATTAACCACTATGCGGCTTTAGGTGCACTTATCTCAATAATCAATAATGAGGATTTGCGCGGGAGGTTTTTTCATTGGGTAGTTGAAGGTGCACGATGCATTCGGTGGGCATGAGAGCAGGCTAGCGCCACTTTTGGAGTTCAACCGTCCGATTAAGGGTGGACTTTGGTTGGCACGACATGCGATGGACGTGATTTGATCTTGGGAGGAGGCGGAGAGGAGAATCAACGTGGGATGGGCATTGCTTTTTACTTTTTCTCTAGGGACATGAGGAGTCCTGATGGCGAATGGGATAAGACGGTGGCATGGCCAATTTTTATAGGTTTTGATTGATTTGACTCGTGAATAAAAAAGTTTGTACGTCTCATATAGGCTCTTTTACCATATGGGAAGTGTTAGTTTTAGGGTGCGCATGGCAACGATTTTGTGTTTGAGAATTGATTCCGTTAGAAATGATTCTATCTACAAATGAGTTACGACGATTATATGTAAGTTAGGACCCACAAAGTAAAATTACTATCTACAAGTACAATCAACCTTACGACGGTGTTAGGTAGATTACAATATATTCAAGAAATTTACCATTAAAAAACGGGACTTGGCTGTACGAGAACCCTCATTCTCTAGTGCCTTTAGACCATTTTGTTGTTGCTGATCTTTTTCAACATTTCACACGAACTTTAATCATTGATATACAACATGTTCCATTAAAGGAAGGATGCATCCTCGAGGGCGACCCTTGCCAAGGATGCGAGGGCCCAGCCCTTGCCAGATTCGATGAGGGCCATGATGCCCTCGCCGGCCCTCGCCTGTGTTGCCGATGGCTAGCCAGGCAAGAAGAACAGTAGGAAGAAGAATTGAAGAATAATAAAGAACCGGAAAGAAGGAAAAAAACTTAATTTCTTTTCCAATTTTGATTCTTGTTCCCAAAATCAAGAAATTACTTTTTTTTTCTTCTTGATTCTGTTCCAAAATTGATTCTTGGAACAATTTTTTGCAAATTTGTACTCGGGAATAAAAAGTTTACCAAACGGATTTTTATTTCAAAACTGATTCTAAGAACAAAAGAACATAAATTTTTACTGTTTTGCAACTTGCCAAATGGGCCCTTAGCATTGCTAGAAACAAGACGTGCCAAGAGACAAAGCTATCGACGTGACGTGGGCAAAAGTACGCATCGGCACGGTTTTGCTTGCACCTCGATCCTCCTCTTTTCTTCGACATCCAAATGATGTCGATACAGCTCTTGAAACACCAGTCTCAGCCTGTCTTTTAACCAAATGGCGGAACCAGTATCAAACGCGAAATCACCTATTTGCTTTCACGCCGTGTCCCGACAATTCATCCAACATCCAGATGTTGATCTGGGTCATCTCTTCACGAGCAAATGAAGCACAAGGATTCGACAAAAAAAAAACGAAGCATAAGGAAGCAGGCACCTCGCGAATTCGGTTGTGTTCCGTGACTTGGACGCTTTGGGAAGCTTCTCGCCATCCGTTTCCATGGACACTATTTAATCACCGCCTCGGGACTCTCTGTTGACACCTAAATTTTAGCACATCATTTAGTGATTAATTGCATAGAAAATTAGGGATTAAATTTTAATCCCTAAACAAAAATTTTAAAATCGCATAACATATAGTTTGGGATCATGTAGGTTAATTGCATTCCACATTGAACTGGCAACGGCAAGCGAGCTTAAAATTCATCACGTAAATCGAGCTCGGGCACCGAACGAAACTCGGCTCACTTGAAAGACGAGGGCCGAAAATCACACGTCAAAAGGGCTCGATTGTCTCAATTTGAGCTTAAATTAGCCCATCAAGTTAATTGAATAAAAGCCCGAATTAATTCAGCCAACTTGGAATTAAATGAAAATTAAAGCCTAAACCCATTAGGACTAGAAAGCCTGGTTAATTAACCTAGGATTGCAATATAAATACATGGTTATGCGTCATAATTAAGGGGGGTTCTCATAATTTTCAGATCAGATTTTTTTTAGAGAGACACGAGTAAATCACTTGCGAGAAAGAGAGAGAGGGAGACCGGCGAAGCCACTGCCACCGCCGTTTGCGCCCCTCCGTCGCCGCGCTCACCACACCACCGCGCCGCGCCACCACACGCCGCTGCCCGGAGAGCCGCCGGCACTGCCACGCATAACCGCACATCTTGAAGCACATCTTGAAGCTTCCACTCTCTTTGTTTCGCTCTCCGCGTTTGGTCTCTTCACGTCCATAAGCAGCAACACCTGCGGTCTCGCTCTCCGCAAGAGGAGATCAAGGCTGAAGTCGGTCAAAATTTCTCCACCGCTCAGACCTTGAGGAGGCTCGACAAAACAATTTCACCGATCACTCTCATGCGTGCCAAGAGTAACAATTGATACAAGACGACAACACAGAAGATAACTCAGTGAAGATTTGCTCTATTGCAGAACGAGACAAATCGAGGTGGAATTGGGAGTCTAAAAGAAAAGACAAAAGGAGAAATCTTGGTGGCTAGAGAGGATTATTCATGGAGGCATCCACTTATACATTATGAGAAAAGCATACGGGGAAGATTCTTCTCTCTGAGCAAATCAAGACTTACACTTATTTTTTTCACTTTTGTTTATTCCTCATGATCTCTCACGGATGGTCTCATGAATTATCCATGTCACCACTTTGACTTCTTCTACATTTAGACACGCTCAACACGTATACATGCGGGATACACGATACAAAGGGCAGCGAAAGTTTTACTCTTGAAGTCCTCGAAGCCGACTTCCCTCTCTGCCATCACAACAAGCTGCTTGTGATCCACTGCTAGCCACCATTCGTCCCACCGCCGCTCATCCCGATCCGCAATCCCGATCTGCTGTAAATTCAAATTTGGAAAGAAATCTACAAATCAGGTAAATATCTTATCCTGATTTGGTTTGAATATTTTGTTGCTTAATTCGTGCTTATTGATATCTAATCTTGCATATTTGAACAATAGGCATTATTTCAATTAGGATTTATTTATTTATTTTTGAAATCTTGGATATCTATTATTCGTTAAATTTGGATAGAATTTAAAATTTTCAAAATCTTTTGAATATATTCAAGATATTTAATATATCAAAATTTTTTCAAGATGTGATCGATTAGGAAAATTTCCTAATCCGCAACCGCACACATGGAAATAAATCTGTCTATCAGGTTTTAGATAGAGTTATTTCCATAGCGGGTATTTCGAATTTTAGGATCGATCTGTCAGGCTTCAGATCGAAACTTAATTCGAAAGATTTAGCGGTTATATTTTTTTTACTAAAAAATTTGTAATTTGAATTTAAATTCGAAAATACAAAAAAATTTCATAAAAGAAAATCAAAAAATTTTCTGCATCTTTGAACTCTAAGTCAGGATTTATCAAAATTGTCAAATTGAGTATTTTTCTTGAGATTGGTACCGAAAGGACGTTAGGGTAATCTAGCGTAATCAAGTTCCCGGATTTATAATCTCTGGTTCGCAGAAATAAAATAGTACTCCCGCTATTTTATTTAGGTTTCTAATCGACCTACCTTAAATGATTAGTGGCAACTCCCATTGAAAATATTTGCATACTTATAATTGGACCTAAGTTGCGAATTGGTAGAGTTTGAGAGAACTCGAGTTAGGTTAGTTAATTTAATTGCTTTAGTAATCCATTAGCCTAAGATCGGAAAATCTGATTTTCTTAGGTCGCGACACTCTCACTACGAATTTCTATTGGAGGGAAATAGTTACTCGAGTTATATGAACAATAATTAATATTTCAATATTCTAAGTGTTATACGGATCATGAGGATTGTCTCGATATTCTTAAAGCGTCTCTAAATTTATGTGATTTGATTTCTCTGCCAATAAGTTTTGTTGGTTAAGTTTTTATCAAGTGCGTGGAATAAACCAACATTATCCAATACAAGTGAGATTTAAGGGGACAGTAAAATTTAATTTGTCACGATGTTATGGTTGTTAATGGATTAAAGAAATAAATTGGAAATGACGGATTTAGGTGTTTGGGAGCGGTTGGAGTTCATCGGGGCTTGGGCTATTTTGTCTGGGTTTGTTCTTTTTCCGGCTTGAATTGTCGTGCTTGAAGGGATGCTACCCGGACGAACAAGAGTTTTGAGTGGGTGGAATTAATTGTGTGTTTGGTCGGTATAATCTAACTTCACCGTCTAACTAAAGACTTGTTAAATTAATTCACTGGACACAATCGAAGTTTATAACTTTGTCACATCAAAGTTAGGTAGTAAAGTTAAAATAAAAATTCAAAAAATATATTAAAAATACAGCCGGTATCGGCTAACTAAAATTGGCCGAATAGACTAAATTGGCATAAATACAAAAAGTTTATAACTAAATTGACAAAAAAAGGTTTAAGACTGAATTTGCACAATTGTAATAGGTTTAAGACTGTTTTGGTAATTTTCCTAGAAATTTTGTAATCCCTTTGCCGGTGTCGATCCGACACGCGTCCTTGACTAGACAGATGCCCACGTAATACTTGCGATCACGTTGTTAATTACCAAATCGTCTTCATCTAACAACTTAATTACCCATATTATGAAAAAAATAAAAATAAAAATTGGTTGACATATGAATCTTCTTTCAAAAGTTTAAGTCAAGCGCCCTCCTCAAGTGCCCTCTTGATCATATTAGAATCAAGCACCCTCATGAGTGATGCATAATTGAGGTTTTCATATAGATCCCATCCGTGCTTAAGGCCCGCAGACCTTTATTAGTTTGTTGCTCCCTATGGTTGAGATAGTTTGAAAGCTTGTGTTTAAGTCTGACTGATTAACTGGGAATAACTTGATGTGTGGTGCTCGTACTGCCTTTTCGTTGGCTGGGGGAATCATATGCAATTTGCTGATTTCTTTACGTTACCTCTGTCAAGTCAAGTTCGTGGCCGTTCATGCAAAATTCGTGGCCTCATGGCTGTGACTTCTTGCTCCATGTGATTAATTGGGAAATATTCAAGCTGTGGATCGTGGAGTTTTATATCTCTCGTATCTTTTAGGACATATTCGTGCAAGTGATTACTTATGTCATGCCCATGCTAGTCTTTGCATCATAGTATTCATGGCATCTACTTACAAGCATACAATTACCTATAGAGAAAGAGGATGTCTTCATGAATATTAGTTCCATGTTCTCCGAAACAGGGAACTCTTAATGATGTTTGTCTATACGAGGGTTTTGTTAAAGAGTGTCCCGAGACACTTAAACGACTGATTAAAGAAACTTTATGGTTCTCAACTTTCCATCGTGTAATAATGCACCATCAATGCTGGTATTTAATTACTCTGAACAAAATATGGTTAACACATGTTTGCTCACGTTACAAGAGAAAATTGTCAAAACAGTCCTAAACTTATTATACTTTTGTCAATTCAGTCCTAAATCTTTTAACTCTGTCAATTGAGTTCTAAACCTTTTCATTTCTTGCCAATTCAGTCATAAATCTTTGAACTTCTTGCCAATTGAGTCCATTTGGTTAGTTGGCGCTGATGTGTCAATTTTTAAGTATTTTTTTTCGAATTTTTAATATATATTTTTGCCTTTTCTTTTCCCTCTGGCCGGTCCGACGGGGGCTGGCGAGGTCGACCTCGTCGGCGGGGCCAAGCTTCACCAAAGGTCGGCAAGGTCGACCTCACTGAGCCACACCTTTGGCCAGTCGCCAGTCACTTGATCGGCCAGAGGGAAAAGAAAAGGTAGAAAAAAATATATATTAAAAAATTCAAAAAAATATTAAAAAATTGCCACATTCGCGTTGGCCGAACGGCTAGTTGCCACATTAGTGCCGACTAGCCAAATGGAATCAATTGGCAAGAAATGCAAATGTTTAGGACTGAATTGACAAGAAATGAAAAGGTTTATGACTCGATTGACAAAGTTGAAAGATTTAGGGTTGAATTGGCAAAAGGGCAATAGGTTTATGACTATATTGACAATTTTCCCCACGTTACAAATTTCCCGGTCTGTATATCAGGTCCTTTCACAAAACCTGTGGCGAGCACGTTGCGCATGCATGCACGTGAAATGTGTTAGTCAACATGCGAGGTTCTTTATTGTCAAAAGAGAGGGAGGCTATGCGTTTGTTTTCTTTTCCTCTTTTTCTCCACTTAATGGAAGAGACTCGGTCCCATTTGTGGTCATCATCAACATGCTGTTCCGGGACCGCCCAAAGTCATGAATTAAATCAATAGAAACAAGTTAATTCGCTAATGACAATTCCACAATCGTGCAACAATATATCCTCATAAAAGAGCGACCTTTGATACTGCTGCATGCATTGCAATAATTTTTCGTCTGCTAGACTCCGCGTCCTCATGCTCAAACCTTTCTCTTTTAGTATTCCATTTTCAGGGGGCTAAAATGGCAGATAAGTTTCTTTATGAACATAACACAAACGTTGGATGTTCTTAAATGCAGTTCAGCTTGTGGTAAAAAAAGAAAAGAAAGGAGATATAAGCGGGAGATAATGCGGGTCGCACGCCACTTATTAAGGAACCTCGAGAGTGATGAAGACCAACGTGTCTTTCAATAAGGCTTGGGTCTGGCAACACCGACCACCACCCCCTTGACGATTAAAGTATCGCAGCTTATATTGATTGATGAATGGAGAGTTCAAAGTTAGTAGATGAGATAATACATTATGGGTCGTAATACTTAGGAAACTACGAAAAACGTGGGGAAAATGTTAGCATCTTTTAAATTAAGGAAAAAAATTACGTTTAAACTCTTCAAAGGTCACGGCAAAAGAAAGTCCCGACGATTAGAGTATTTTGTAGTGACTTGAATCCCAACCTTCCATCATAACTGATTTTCAATCCTGCGCTTTTTACGGGATACATTTTAAAATCTTTCTCATCCCGTCATCATGTATTTACCAGTCGATCATCATACATTTGCAAAGCGTAATCTTGCTTTACCATTGACAAACCAAAAAAATAAAATAAAGTTCATTAGGTTGTTTGCTAAGGAGATTGATTTGGCTTTTACACACCTGGGAGATGTATTCCTATCTGGCTTTTGAAAGGGAGAAGTAATATTTCCTCAACTCAAAAGTTTTGTTTCACATCGTTTTCAAATTGCATGTTTTTGTCAGATTTATTTACCCTTAAAGCTCATTCACAATATCTATGAAAATTCTTGAAATACTGTAAAGACAAAAGATAGGAGTTTGCTAGCAGAGTCCACTTTCCATAAAAGGTAACTACTTTTCCTTTCTTCTTTTTTTTAAATGCCATGAATTAATTCACACTTTGAATAAAACATTATAAAAGGTAATATAAAATTTCTTTGTTCTAACTACTGGGATAGATTTTTTGAACTAATGTTCAAACATCGTCCAATTTCAATCGTTCAACCAATTCATTTGCAATATCATTCACCTCAAAGAATACCCCAGTATCTATTACCATGGTGACATTCTCAGGAAAAGTGAGAGAGAATGAGTTTTGCTTAGATTGAGAATCGAAAAGAAAGATTAATAATATAATACTGTGGTAAAATGATGCACTTTTAAAGTGAACGATTTGTCCAATGACCCTTTATGGGTGAAAATGAGCTGGTCTTGGGTAAGTTTCCCATGCATTTTACAGGTTCCCGAGAAACGAAGAAAGAATCACCCCTATGCACTCTCTGTCTCTGTCTCTCTCTCTCTCTCCACAGTTCTTCCGTATCATCAGCCATCCAAAATATAGAAGAGAAAATAGGAAAAGAATGGTAATGTCACTACTTGTTTCTTGTTTCTGTACTTAGGAACCGCAGTCCTGATCCCGAGGGCAATGAGAGGGACTTCTTCTTGCTCGAAAGAAGTAAAAGCAGTTCAGCTTTATCTTGGGCCATGAAAAGTCCTTGACGATTTGCTTTAAAAAAATGACATTAATTAATTCACTCTTCTTTGCAACGAATCCTCTGAAACGTTGATCGTGAAACTTTGATAATGATGGATACAGTCGAATCTACTATTGCCAATACTTACCAGTTACCTATATACTCGGGGAAAGTATAAAATAGAATTGCACATACGTTTTTTTTTGGGTTATAAAGACAATGATATGCACAATTTTCCTTTTGGGATTGAATAATTGTCTCCATTTCATGGGAAATTGAAGAAGCGTGATGAATCCACTCGAATTTTTTGGCGCCAATTTTGAGGTTTTGAGCCAATTGGACTATTTTCTCTATAAATGATTTTTAGCACCCTTTTCTTTTCTTGTCTGTTTAATTAATGTTGCACCGACTTAATCAATTTTTGTTAAAAAGTCTAATTGAAAGCTTAAACACTTTAAGTGTGGCCAGACTAAATGTATAGAGGACTCATTAAAGTAATGTATTCAAGCGGTGAGATGAAACTCAAATGTCCATGCGCGTTAAATTGGTGAACAAAAGAGTCACGAGCACATAATAAACTCGTGGTATGAAGCATGCGGAACTAACTCCGATAACATCCCATCCAAATGTTTAAGTTATTCGTTTAGGAAATGAAACGCATTTCTAGCGCAATACTGTGAATTCTTTTGGAGAATGAATGGATATAAAGTCGAATATTTACTATCTCGGCACAATTAATTTAGGTTTTGGCATGGGATATGCAGGAATATTAGTGAGGCCAATATTCGAAATCAAATATATATGATTTATAAATCCACCATTCCGCTAAGCCTAGCAATTAATTTAATTTCTGGCACTGGACATATAGGAATAGTGGTGGGGCCAATATTCGAAATCCAAATATATAGATATGAGTTGTGAATCCACCCTCCTCCTTATTCACACATCATTTGCAATATAGTTTTCTCGATGTTCTCGAAATTTGGTGAGAAAGGCAACCCCACCAACAATTTGAAATTAGACAAAGGATTTTGGCTTTTCTCTATAATGTGACGGACAACTTTTTTGGCTTTTTCTCTATAATGTGACAGACCACTTTTTTGGCTTTTCTCTATAAACGGAAAGCTAGCGGCGAATATCTATATATCGCATAAAAACGAATAATTGGCATTGAGTTTTATATGATAATAGGACCATGGCAATCATTTAGTTATCATCATCGTGCATTTCTATATATTGCACGAAATTAAATGAGTGAATATGTCCAATATCCAAACCGTGGGCTAGAAAGGCAGTGATTTATCCTGTGGCGGATGCTAGCAATTGGATGATTAATGAATTGTCCATTTTAGAGATAACAGGTTGATCTTCCTCAAAATTTGACATTCGACGGGAAAATTTGGCACCCAAATGAAAGTGCAAGAAACACGTTATCATCATAGCGTGATTACCAAAATGCCCTCCTACGACAAATGAGATGATCATTTAAGGCGGGGCATGACCGGTACTAGAGAGTTTCAATGGCCCACACAGAATTAATCATAATAGAGGGGAATGATGAATGATCATATTCCTTGGATCCAAGAGTAATAAAAGGGCCAAGTAAAAAATCCTAGACCGGGTTGATTGAGACCACCTTTTCGTCCTCATGTTATGGCGTAATGTATTAATGTGGGGGCATGCCAATCAATACGGCGATTAGGAAGTAATCCTCGGTTAAGCTTGGATGGGAGGGACAAGTTCTAGGAAAGAAGGATGTGAAAGTAGATAAACTCGGACCCGATCTAAAGGAATCTTAACAAAGGTAATGTTTTGTTAAGCCTAATCCACGTCCATGCCCGTGTCCACGTCCGTGTCCGTGTCCGTGTCCATACCCGATGATCCACCGTGGTGCGAGTTGTCCAGCCCAGGTCAATGCCCACGTGCGACCTTAGCGCGTCCCCATCAAGAAGAGCCTGCTAATCCTAAATAAGCCGGCTTTTTTCACGGCCAAAGATAATCAAATAATAGCAAAAACAAAAGGGAAAATATACAGGGCGCTATCTGTTTCGAGTAGTGGGAAATAAAAGAAAAGTGCAGCTCAAAAAATAAAAGTAAAAAGTAAAAAGTAAAAAGTAAAAAAAGGGGAGAAATTCCGGAAGAGAGTGGACTGCAAGAGCTGTCTCTCACCGGACACAGAGGAACTTCACCACTGCATTGTCGACTCTGGTCCCGGTACAACTTCCCTCGCGCATGTGAGAAAAGTAAACAAATATGCTGCTTTTGAATGAGTGTCCTTTTCTTTTCAGAGAAAAGTAGCACATTTTATCTCTACCAAGTCAACAACTTTCTTTGGGCAAGCAAACGTACTCTGCTGATAATTCTGCAGGTGGTTATGAAACAAATTTTATAAGCTATAATCTCCCCGCAAATGCAACTGTTTGGCTGTTAATACGGATTAAAATCTTCTCAAGCACTGACAACATATCTCTCTGCATTTTCCTGAGAATGAAGGCTTTTTTTCAAGTATCTCACTGATAAGTTCGCCCATTTGAAACCTGTGAGCTCAATAAGATTACTCATTTAAATATAGGACAACATGGCACTATAAACTTCAGTATACTTCCAACTTGGCTTTCGTCAGGAGATACCATAGAATCAAGTAAATATGCAGTTTTCTTGTTTTTGGACGGAATATCTCCTTTTCCAAGGATCATGATGTCATCTGCGAAGCATAAGTTGGTAAGGTTTATTCTCCAACGGCGAGGATGAAAATTTGTCTTCCCTTGTGATGCTCACATTTTGAGAAGCTTACTAAGTTCCTCAATAACCTAACCAGACAAGTGTGGATAAAGTGGGCTGCCTTATCGAATTCCTTCCTTCCCTTGAAAGAACCCCTTTAAATCCTCCATTAATAGAAATTGAAAAAAGAGGAGAAGTAATGCGACATTTGAACCAGTTAGCGAATTGAATTGGAACATTAATAGGCTCAAGAATATTTAGAATGAATTCCCATTTAACTGAATGAAACCCCTTCATTATATCTGCATTTATGTGAGATATTGGAGACAACTATGATAATTACTTGCAAGTCATGTGCAATCACCAGATTATCATCAAATTTCCTCCCCTCAATGATTGCATTTTGATTTGAGCTAACAAGATAGTGAAAAATCCGCTCTAATCTCGAAACAAGAATCTTAGTGATGCGTTTATCTATAACTTTGCAGCAAGGAATGGGTCTGAACTCTATCGTTCTTACATAATATTCTACTTTAGAAACTAGTGTTAGAGCTGTTGCATTCATAAATTCATCATTTCCATGTGTGAGCTGATAAAATCAGTTTTCCTTTCTTCTGATTCACTTTCGAGGAGAAAAGACAGTTCAAGATTTAAAAAAGACAAGGAGCAAGTGACATGGAAAGATAAGTTCATTGATTCTCCTATAATGCATTCTGTAACTCATAAACTTCCCTTTTCCTCCTAATAAGCATACAATTGCATTCTTTAAGTTTCCACCCCAACATTGTAGTTCATACATAAAAGTTTATATATTGAACGTGCTAAACGAGTAGCATCCTAAATTAGATACGATAATACAAAATGGCAACATGGTGTCGTGGTGGATTTTTCTGCCTTTTGGAATTCAGACTTGCTTATTAAAGAAATCTCTCACGTGAGAAACCCGTTATGTTCATGATCTTCCCACCGATGGAAGGTACACGCACACTCTCTCTCCTCAGAAACCCAGCTCTGCCTCTTCTAGCTCACCAGTTGGCCGTCGAAACCAAGGTGAGTGTCATTCCCCTCTCTCTGTGTGCTTCTCAAATTGCGACGAGCGGTGCTTTCTAGTGTTCGCATCTTGCACTGCTCTGTCTTTGTTGAAGTACGATGTGTATTCATGCCTTATGAGATTTATGTGTTGACGCTGCTATCTTGTCGTGGTGGCTCATTGCTTGTGGTCGTTGTCGTTGTCGCTGTTGTTTGTAGTCGTTTCGAATGGAGAGTTTGCCCGCGGGAGCATCTGATTTACAAAACACCCCAGGAGCTCTAGTGCTGGGTGATTTTGTTCAGGAGCGTGGTGATTTCGTTCAGGAGCGTGGTGATTTCCCCCGTGAATGTCGTTTGCTTATAGAGGAACTTCACAGCTGCATTGTCGACTCTGGTCCTGGTACAACTTCCCTCACGCATGTGAGACGCTCTTCCTTTTCATTACCTTTTGCTTCTAAGCCAGATAGAGTGGAAAACTTTTTAGTGGCTTCGCTTTGCATTGTTGATTACTTTGTTAGACCCCAGGACATGGTCGGTATATGCTGCAGTAATGAGAGTGCAGTTTGTGGCATACTCTTTTTCCTGTTGGACTATAGTCATGGTATGCCTAATGACCTTATGATTGAGCATTTAGGACCTTTTAGCATCTTTCATAGGCGTCATTTAATTACTTTGGAGACTCCAGGATACCACTGTTAGTTAATCTGATCAACATTTTGCAGTAGCAATCTAGTAGATGTATAAGTTTATTTACTATGATCTGCATAGCCGTAGTCTAGGATTGGCTGCTGATATATTTACTGATATTTAGTATTTTGTATACAGGCGTATTTTGGGCAAGTTTCACCCCCCAAAAAAACGCCAATGTTAAATGAAAGTTCCTCATTCACTTTTGTTTCTATAGGAGAAAGAACCTTCTTCTTACTTGTTCAATGTTTGTGAGAATTGTTTATTCATGTGCTGCTCTGGCTAGAGTTTCTTTTAATGTGATATTCACATTGGTAGATTCTGATTTTCTTGATTTAGTAATAGGCTGAGTTATTGCATTTGTGCAGTAATTCTTTATACTAGATCAGATTGATGGCCAAATTCATCCGAGATCCTTGAAGTTTAAGAAGAACATCCGTGGAAAACCCAAGGTATGTTCATGCTTACAATGGCTGGAGATTTTGACCTCTGTTATCAGTAACTTGTTTAATGTTTATTTTGTGGTAGTTGGAGTGGGACAATGATCAATGCCAGTGTGTATCACAGGCCCAATTTAATAACTCACACACTTTTTCTCTTATACTTTGTGGAGTGACTGTTGATTCACCGGTTTGTACTCCCGTATACTCGCAAAGTATTTATTTCTTCAAGCATCGTCTTAAGTTTCCGTGATAGTCCACTAATGATACCGATTCACTCTAGTTTGCTCTCCTTATTTGTAGATAGGTGTTGATCTTGAAGAGAAGCAAGCAAAGGAGATTGAAGAACAATATTGTAGCCTTTGCTAGGAGGTACTTCACTCCACATGAGGTGCAAATTTCGAGTTACCCTGGAGTTCAGCATCAGCATTTTGTAAAATTGTGGACTCTCCAGGTGCACGGATTCTCTCTATTATTTTGAGATCTCAAAGTGCATTTTGTAGCATTTTGGAATGATCGCCTGCTTTGGTTTTTTCTCATTTTATCATGTTCAGTATCAGTTTTGTGCCATGTGGCCTTCAATCAGAGAAAATAGTGGTATTTCTGGTGCATTTTCTTTTTCTTCTGTCCTGAAGGCGATGTGCAATTTCTGCACCATGTATCATTAGTGATTGCTAGATGGGAAATATTTTGTGAATATATACTCTGTGTGATGTTTCTCATTAATGGGGAGAAATTTTGGAGAAACTGCATGAAAACCGCTGAATGTGAGTCTCAAAAGTGAAAAAAAAAAATGAAATTGTTTCAAGTTCTGCTGATCAGATTATCTTGCTGCTGAAGACATAAGCAAAACGCATTTATGAATGAAACATTAGTTTCACAAGGTTTAAGTAGCCTATTCTCTGTAATCTTCCATTTATATGAAATTCTGCTTCAGGAATCTTATGTGAAGGCGTTGGGAAGAGGCTTCTCTGCACTACCCTTTAAAAGATTTTCCATACGATTCAGGAAAGTCGAGAAGAAGGCTCTTGTCCTTCCGGTGAATCACATAATGAGGTACAACCATAATTGTTCAACAGACCTGCAACCTGCTTCGGCTTTCACCTTTATGCTTCACTTACAAATCTTAGCAAGCAATGATTTGCATCTGTGGCCAAATCTACAAATTCTGCAGCCAATCCAGATCTGGAATCCTTTTGTCAATTTTCGTACAGTATAGCTGCTGAAATTGCCTGTTTTTGTCATGTTTATCTTGAGACCTAAAATTTAGGTCCGGATTATAGCAAATGCAATTGCAATATAGAAAATATTTGTATGGGCTTGCCATGCACTGCATTTCATGCCTTGAGACTCATCTTCTATTTGTTCAATTGCAATTATAATCTTCTAATTTACTCGAACGAGTGTACTATAACGTAAAACTGTTGGAAAATATATGCCTTTCCTTCTTTACTTGGATGGTCCTAGTGTGTTGTTGATCTGGTTCCTAAGATATGAATAAATTCCTCCTTACCACAACTTACCAATTTGATTTTGTACCACTCTATTCATTTTCTTCTCTGTGGTTCATCATGTGAAGCCTGTCTTTTGTGAATTTATGGAATTCTAGAGTCTGCATTTCACTTTACAATATCCTCAGGGTGAGATAATTGTGGAATCTCTTGAGGACCTTTATAGCTTCAGCAGTGATTGGCAGTACACTCTGCTGAAATTAGCAGGCTCTCACCATGCTGCCATCTGCATGAAAAGGGTGAAGCTGTCAAAGGTAAGATCTTTGTTTTCACTGTACATTTTAGGAATAAAGCAAGTCCATGCGCATTAGTCGGACCAAATAATTGTTGCAAAGGCCAGACTGTTTAAGTGTTTGCTATTACTTGCCGTATGTGAGAGATGAACTTGTTTCTAGACCCGGTGCTGTTGTAATCAGTGGCTTGACTTGAGGATTTATTATTTGTGTTCTGTGGTACCATTTATGGCTATGCTGTGCGGTAACAGTTGCCAGCAAGAATCTCAGTAATATGGATGTTAGCGTCAAATCCATAGTCATTTGATGCTCCTGATCCGCTTAAGAAAAGAAAAAAAGAGAGTATTGGTTAATGGAAGATTTTACAGGAGTGCTATAATGGGCGCTTTTAGTGACCTTGAATGGTTAAGTGTGCTATCTCTGTATGGCTTCATATTTGTGACTCTGATAATGGGTTTGACCATTATACTAGCACCATATTACAAATTAATTACTGAAATTTGATACGACAATTGCATTAATCATGCAAAAGAAAAAAGTACTTTTCCGAGAAGAGAAGGCAAAGTAAAGTGTATACACTTCCTCATATTAAAAATGAAGTGTGAGGTTTATCACCATCATTACGTTGTACGGCTCAAGTGACCCATGCACTGGGAGAAAATATTGGATACACCTAAATGCCTCGTCACCACTAGTGAAGTGACGCTGATGCCGGGCCTACAGCTTCAGTCAGATGTCCTCATGGGCAACTTATGCCTGAGCTGGCTGCTGGTGCTAGGCGGTTGCTGGCTCCTGAGATTCTTTGGCTCTTCTTTTACAAAGATGCAGTAACTGTTTCCCTTGGTTTGGCTCACAATGTGGAGAAATTGTGTGAATGCTAGCAGCAAGAACACTTTGTCGTGCAATGAACCTTAATGTGCATTACCTAGGTAGGCGTTTGCTGGTTCCTGAGATTCTTTGGCTCTTCTTTTACGAAGAAGCAGTAACTGTAGATCCTGATGATCCTTTGGGTTGTTCTAGCTTCCCCATTAGTTCAGAGCAGTGCTCCCAGCGCAGTGAGAAAATTTCAGAAGTGGCATGCCTAGAAGACTCTATGGTTAGATAGATGCCTTTGTGAATACAGATATTGTTGATGGGCTTACATGTTCTGCCACTCGTATCTTCACTTTGTGTACATCTGTCTGGATGATATGAGCTGATTACTTGGATGTTTGTTGATTTTTCTAATCATGGCTGCAGAGCGGTGAAGAACAAGCAGCGTGAAATGAGAAGCCAGCTGCCGGTAAAAGCTTTCCACTCCTTGCCTGTCACGAGCATTACTTGTTGCCCTTGGAGAAATTATGTGAATGCTAGCGGCAAGAACACTTTGTCGCGCAATGAACCTGAATATTACCTAGGTAGGCATATTCTAAGCCCCCCAAACACACACTCAAATCATTTACACACACACCCATATCATTTACCTAGGTAGGTGATGTGTTATATCTCTGCAGCATCTTTATCTCCCTTCTTTCGGTTTTTTAGTTCCTGCTGTCCGCTTTTTGTATGTTTCTTTGTTATTGAAGAAAATGTTTGTCTTTGCTTACTGTTAGGAATGAGTAAACAGGTTTTTAATTATTTATTAGAGCTTTGAAGAAGATGAAGAATGTAAAAGCAGTGGGCCTTTACTGCATACCAATAGAAGTATGGAAGGTTATGGGAGAGATTGGGTATCTTGGCTTGCAACCGTTCTCAATAAAATTTTAAGATCAATTAAAAAGCTGGATGAATGAAGAAAAAGTACCCTGTGCCTATCTACAAGAACAAAGATGACATTCAGAATCATGCGAACAACGAAGAGATTAGGCTAATGAGGCACACCATGAAGCTATGGGAAAGATTTGGCAGATGACATAGTGGTGGTAGATGAAACCCAAGTTGTGGTTTACCAGAAACTTGAATTTGGAGGGATACTTTGGAAGCTAATTGACTGAGCCAGACAAAGAAATATATGGTGTGTAATTTTGATAATGGCAGAAGTTCAAATGACCCCTTTGGTGAAAATTGGAGATAAGGAAGTGTCAAGGAGTGAACATTTCCATGTCAGACTCACAGAGAGGAAGGGCGGGAGGGGAGGGAGGGGTGGGTATGGCTAATGTCTTTTTTTGTAGGTGGGGGGGGGGGGGGGGTGTTAATTACAGGTGAAATAGCCAAATGGGCTTATCTGCCTATTGTCCGTGAATTACCGATATGAACTTTCGAACTAAAATAAGGCTCTTTTGGAGGTAGAAAAAGTACAACAATGCTGGTCAAACTCTCCTAAGTGGGCTTCTTTGAAGGATGATTAGTCACAAATAAATATTCCCGGTCAAAGGGAATAAATAAAAGCAAACAAGAACAAGCTCTTGTCCTATCAGTTGGGATCAGCGAAACTGATTTGTTAATACCTTTATGAATTCCGGTATCTTGACCTATATATCCAAATATCCAGGGAAATGTGTGTATTGTCAAGCTGGCAGAATGAAGGTTCTTCAAGTCTATTTGATCTCTTGTATTGGCTGTAGATGGATGTGATTCCGAGGTCTGGTATGATATTGAATCAATCAAGTATTATTTTAGTCCTTAGTTCTTACAAATTCCCGGGAAAAATGAGAACATCGCAGAGAGGTACCAATGGAACTAGCCCCTGGAGTTGTATGAACACGAATGTAGACAACTTTCGTCTAATTAGTTTCAGAATGGGCTGCGATGGTCAATCTTCTTTGGAAGGACTAAGGATGCGGATAAACATCACTTCTCTATAAGCTTGCTTGGCTAGATGAAGGCTTTGTTAATTTTCAAATGTTCTTAGACTAACGCTCCCACATAGGTTTGGATTCGGCCGAAACTCATTTGTGAATATCTATTATTAAATGGGGAGGTGAATAATGAAGAGCCAAAAAGATTTTAAAGATGACACCTCTTGCTTTAATGCCGTGTAGGAATAGTGGACTATTTCCAACTTACTCATGAGCTTCAAGCTATTAATGATGGCATGGTTTAATATTTAAATTCTTCTGCCGCATGGAATAGAAAAGACATTGAATTGTGCTTGTCTAGCGTGCTTTGTTGTTGCCTACTGGGATTTTGGACAGGTCGATCCATTTGACTAGCATTCTCAATGGATATCCTTCTTAAAGAAATCATCAGCTCTCTCTCTCTCTGACACATGGTGAAAGGGTAAGAATAAACCGAATTGTGCACCGAATAGAGAAATAATGATTTTGAAATAAATTCACTGAGACATAACAACAATATTTAGCTTTGGAACTCCAAAGTTAAGCATGTTCAAGTGGGTGCACTCCTAAAATGGGTAATCTATTGGGAAGGTGTCACGCCCCGTACCCCACGAAGCATGAACATCCGCGCATAGGTCGAAGTAAGGTACGACGCTCCCAGGTTACGTCACCGATCCAAAAATCCAAATCAGAGAAAACATGCCACATGCGGAAATGACGTGTATATAATAGATATATATACACCCAGACAATTTAAAAGCAACCATGAATATCAAGAGATAACAAATTACGAACTATTAAAACAATATATACATTCATTGTAAGACTTATATACAATATCCATTTTAACATAAGATACAATAAAAAGGGCCACGAGTACAAAAAGGGATCGGTGGCCTAGGGGGATTGGCTAATCACTAGAGGGCTACAGTCAAAAAAAAAATATCGGCCCTCGCTCCTAAAATTGAGGTCTGCCTTAGGGTATTCAATCGGGGTCAGATCCAGACGTCTCGGAAGAACCCTCAGACTACTCTGGCTCCTCCTCTGAACTCATAGCCTCAAAATTCATGGCCGGAGATCTGAAATGTCGGTTTTACCACAACCGTGAGAAAGCTCAGCAAGTACAAACCACTAATCCTAAACTAGGTTAATGTGCACCTCCAGAAGGGTAAATAAAACGCATCAAACCATGAACCAGTAAAACATTAATTTACCCGAGCTCACAGCCCAATATATTGTCTCATAGCCCTGCAGGTTAGGCATTTAACATCAATGCAAATCACGTGCAATTATACCGACCCGTAGGCCCGACCCGAAGGTCACAAGAGATTATAACGACCCGTAGGCCCGACTCGAAGGCCACAGTTGGATATAACGACCGCCCGACCCGTAGGCCCGACCCGAAGGCTACAGTTGGATATAACGACCACCCAACCCGAAGGCCACAGTTGGATATAACGACCCGTAGGCCCGATCCGAAGGCCACAGTTTGATATAACGACCCGTAGGCTCGATCCGAAGGCCACAGTTTGAATATATCGACCCGTAGGCCCGACCCGAAGGCCACAGTTTGAACAAAGCTCAGGCATGCACATTATTACACTTAATTTCAAATCAATCACAACCTGACATACAATTTATACACTCGGGAATTCATGCCAATACCCAAGGCGACATGCCGAATACAATTATTCCCCAAGTCAATGTATCTAACACCCTCTCGGCACGATCAAATTATTCCCAATGTAATCCAACCATTTTAACATTTAATCCGCACATTTGTTACAATTCAATTTCATGCGCCTCGGGCCCGACTTGGACAAATCAATTTCCGATAGTCGATCTCACAATCATGGGGTCATCCAATAAGGTTTATTTAAGTCCCAACCAATCCCCAAGAATGCCTAAATTCTTACCATTAATTAATGAATCAACTAAATACTCAACTTGGACAATTTGCACAAATTCGGTACTGAATGAACAGTACCAGGGCAGGACACATTTTGTCCACTAAACCACAATTAAACACCCTCATTAGGCTCTAATCTCAAACCCCAATCACCCAACAACCAAATACATTTAATTAAGCTTCAAATAAGCCTAATTAGTCCCCAAAATGTCCAAATCAAAGTCATTGGCACTTGAACTCAATTAGTGAAACACTTAGACAAAATTACACAATTTCGGTACTCAATGAACAGTTCCAGAACAGGGGGCTATTTGGGCCTTAATCCACCATTAAACTATCTCATTAGGTCCTAATGACCTATACAAATTACCCCACACACAATTAAGCCTAATTAAACCCCAATTAGGCCTAATTAACCCCTAAAATGCACACTTAAACTAATTAAGGGTTTAGGGGTTTATACTCGCCTATTGATGACTCGGGACGACGAGAACAGGCGGTCGATCACCGACACGCGGTAAGGATCGACGGCGGCGTTCCGGGTGCAAGCCGGCGGTCACTGCGACACCGGCGAAGGCGATTTGCTGCTGTTCTTCACTGTTTGAGGCTGGAAATGGAGCTGTGGGTGGCTGATCTTGGGCGAAAATGGCTGCTGGTGGTGCTGGATGGTGGCTGGTAGCTCCGGCTGGTACTGTTCCGACGTGAACACTACCAGAACAAGCAGAAACGGAGAAGAAAGAGGCGATGAAGGAAAAGAGAAGGAGGGGGCTTCGGCTGAACAAGAAAATGAATGTGAGAGAGAGAAATTCAGGTCAAAATGAGTCAAAATTGGTTGGGTGGAATCCAAGTGTCAAAATCTTGGCCATTGGACAATTTTGCCCTTGATCCAAGGGCTAAGATTTGTTCTAATATAATAATTTAGGGGTAAAATGGTCATTGGTCCTTAACCCAAGTTGACCAGACCTGGTTTAGCCCTAACTCACCTTGGTTAGCCCCAAAATTTTGACCAAAATTCGGAATTAGCCAAATTAGCCCTAGGGGCATTTTCGTAATTTTTCAATCCTGAACAGAAATTCCAATTTTCGCACATACGCGTTCCATATATGCGTGGCCAACATAATATGGCATCGGATCCGTGAAATTCATTCCTTAAGCCCTCGAAAACTGACTGCAAAGTTTCGAGAATAAAATAATATTATTTTTTCAATTTTTGTCGAAATTCCAATTTTTGTCCATGATGACTCCCGATATGCGTGACCACTCAAAAATGACATCGGCCTCGAAAAATAACCTCGCTTGGCCTCGGAAATGGACATCGAGGTCCCTAGGGGCAAAATTGTAATTTTTCCCAATTTCTGTTGAAATTTCCGTTTTCATCCGTATTACTCCCAAACATGTGTGGCTACTATAAAATGACGTCCGTCTTGCAAAATAGTTGTAATTACCCTTGAAATTTTGATATCGAAGTTCGGGCTCAATATTGCGATCAAAATAACTCGTTTTGAAGTCTTAGGGCTTCTCACTAACAGGCGGCTATTTAGGTGTTACGCGTATCGACCTAAGAGTGTCCGAGTCGTGATAGCCTCGAATTTCGAGAGAGCGAGAGAAATTATCACTAGCACCGGGGGTTGCGATCATTTGGATTAAAATCAGGATTCATTGGTCAGGCGTACTTTCGGTTGTGTGGAATCACCCGCGATCCGATCGTACGTATTTGACTATATCAATCCGTCATTTTCCTAAGATCGGCCCATATTGATCCAAAATATTCCCTCGACGTTTCTGGAACTCGACACTCAATTACGATCGGGTCATCGGTCCACGTACCTGTTCCTATTTAGCCTTTCTCATTTGGTTAGTATCCCGTGATTGATCAAGTCCGGGCGAGACTTACTAAAATCAAACGAGAATTAATATACACTTTATTGGTCCCAGTAACGGGCCAAATTCAGGATGTTACAGAAGGTGCTCACTTGTACATCAAAAGACAAAACCGTGAGGCTCGATATGGGATGGGTTAAAGCGGATAATACCTTAGTGAGTTAAATCCAGGGCGTCATAGTGTGGATAGCCAGCGATTGTATCTATTAACTTAATGTCTATTTGATTGTCTTAAAGATTCTTTAAAGCACTGTATAAGAAGCTCAAAGCAAGCTAAAGGATTGGGTGAAAATTGAGAAAGCTATAACTCTGATATTGTCTCATTCTTTCTTATTACTCCAATCGCAATTCTGCTCACTTATGATTCTCTCTATCAGAATATCTTGTTGCATTTTGGAATTTGTGATTTGAAAAACGAACAAGTGTACTAGCAGTGTTTTTTATTGATAGGGCGATCTATCAGCTTATGATAAAAGCAACACTTGCCACATTTTAACATCTCTTGAGATAATTAATGAATTCCAGCCTTGCTGGTAACGGGAGAGTGCGCGTAGCTTTGGTGTAAGTCAGACCATTATAAAATATGCTTGCAATATCTTCTATCTCTTTAGTATCTCAATATCTATTCGATACAACCATTTGAATCTAATATCGAATTGTCATTGTATCTATCAAGTTTTAACTTCAATTATTCCACGAAAATTTGTCACGTTTTTATATCAATTTATTCATCCTTCTAAGTTGCATCGTTAGCCTCAAAAGTTTGCTTGGTTCAGATTTGGGAAAACAAAAGAAAAAACCAAATCAATTTGATAATAGATAGAGATTTTTGAAAATCAAAATCAGAGAGTCATCAAATAGTTTACTTATCGAACAATTTTAGCTTTGGACCAAATAATGTTTTTCCATGAAAGGATGCATGTCTTTTGTCGGGCTAAAAATAGGTGACGACTTCCCTAAACAAACTATAAGATAGACTACACATCATGTGCATTTCTCATCTGTTTCTTACTCACCCTTTTCCTTATTTCATGCCAACATAAGAAATACGCATATACCTAATCTTGTAGATCAAGATGAAGAAATCATGCAATTGATACGGTGCCCTACAAAAATATATCTTAATATGGACTACACATCGTGGAGTCAGTCGTTCAACATGTTTTTTTTTTGGTCATATCGTTCAACATGTTAGACGGTTAGAATTTGTTATTTCTGCATCCAAGGTAAAAATTGAAAAGGCACTATGCTTCTTGCCTTCTTGGGACCATGGAACCACCCTGGTACCATACTTATAATATTGCCCGTCTTCTAGCAGTCTCTCTCGTCTCTTTGGTCCTGTTCTTACCTCAGAAGCACTCAGCGAGCAGATAACAGAGGCAAATTCACAGAGAATGTCAGGACCTCAATGCAGCGAGAACCCTCCAACCCTGACCCAGCCAGCGGACAAGGCCATGTTGAGGAGCTGGGTGGAGTCAAAAGCTACGTCTCTGGTTCATCTGACTCTAATTTGGTACTTACCCTGTACTTCCTTTTATTGGTGAAGTCTGTATTTTGGGTTCATAGTCGGTGCTTCTGGTTCAATCTGCAATGTGGGTCAGTGATTTAGTTATATCTTTGTCAAAATCTCTTGGTCAACCTTGAAGTCCCGTTTTCTTGTTTTTTTTTGGTTGTAATCGGATGAAGCTATCCGATTCCTGCTTTTGAAGCTAGTGTCATGTTTACGGAGTAGGCTGTTTCTTGGAAGTTTATTGAGAGTTGATTCATCATGGCATGTGATCTAGCAATTGGAGGTTACTGAATAGGAGCATAAAGAATGAAAACCTGTTTATATGGCTTCATTTTTATTTGTTTTGCCTCCTCTCAGAGCTAATCATAATTTGTCTGGTTGGGTTCGTTGTGCAGGATATGAAGTTCCAAACTTGAGGTATAAACGATTCCCCTGTAATCCTTTCTTGCTACTTGCTACTTGAATTGTTTTCATTCTTCCCAGACCATCTGTGTGTGTATGTCTCTACTGGGGGTGGCGGCAGAGGTCATGCATGAATGAAGACTTTCCTTCTTTTTTGTCTACTATTTATTTTTTATTTTTCCTTTTTATTACATTTTCAAATGCTTCACAGTTCACGGTGTTATGACTTTCCTCTAGCTTTATGCATTTAAATTAACAGACGATTGCTAAGGTCTAGATAAGGTGATGATGTGTTTGTTTCCCTTGAAAACTAGAGAAGTCAGAGGAACCACTTCCTTGACAGCTTATCCAATATTGCAGTCAGGTTGTTCACTTATGACGAAAATCCTCATGGTCTGACTCTGGGCCTTCTCTTGAGGTAGATCTTGAGATGCTCTACAGTTTTTTTGGATAGTGGATATTAGAGAAGCTCTGGTATTCAGAATGTCCAATTGGGGGTGAGATTCTTCTATCTCGACTTAAGTGTCTCAAGCAATGAGCTTGGAGATCTCTACCAAAAAAGCAGGCCCTTGTCATGTAATTTGATATGTCTTTTCATTAGTAATATTGAACTGTTATTAGTCAAGGACCTTCTAATCTTCCATACTGATGAAAGCTTACTGTACGTAATGCTTAAGAATTCCCTTATGGTGATCAATCTCTTCAAAATCTTAACTCAAAATGATAGAACTTCAGGTTTGGCCATCTCTTCAGTTAATTGCCAGATAACTCTGCAAACAGATTGTTAAGCACTCTTTTTTGTAGTCTCCACCGACTCTTCATTGTAAAACATGAATTCTTGTGGGCATAATTTTTATGTTCGAGAGTTACCAGCTCTAGTCAAGATCTTGGAAGCTGAATAAATTATCTAAAACTCATAATCCAATGCCTAAATTTTTTGTTTAAATCCTCTTTAAATCTTCGCTTATTTCTTCTGTAGAGAATATACATGCGCCATACAGGTTCGTAAGCACTGTAAGTTATTAAAGAGTGTGTGTGTGTCACGGATTTGCTCATCTTTTGATTACCTCTTTCTTAACCTTATAATCAGCTGTTTGTTCTTATGGATAGGAAGCTTGCCGACAAGGTCGCAGCTGCTGGATTTTATATGGTTGGGCCTGATTTTTTCGGTGGGGATCCTTTTGTACCTGAAAATGCCAAAAGGCCTGTCACGGAATGGCTAAGGATCATGGAACTGTGGGTTCTCGATCTTTAAATTCATAGACACTTGCTGTTTATTTCTTAGAAACTGCACTAGTATTATTCATAGGTTCATCCAGAATTGCCTATCTCAGGATGCTCACTGTTTTCCCATGATTGATTAGTCGCTTAAGCTACAACTCATAATTATGCATCCATTAGTAATTGAAATTGCTGATGCCAAAAGAATTTTTTTGGCAGGATAAAGGGTATGAAGATGCAAAGCGAATAGTTGAAGCTATAAAAGGTAAAGGTGCGTCTGCGATTGGGGCTGCTAGCTTTCGTTGGGGAGGTAAGCAGACTTGTTCCGAATGATTCTTTGAAAGATTTCATTTCATGTCTTGAAGGATATGCTTTACAAGCTTGTAATATCGTGCAATGCTCATGGGATCTTTATTTCTTCCGCTCTGGTTGAGGTTGAGCTGGCAAAGCCTGTTGTCGAAGCTGCTTTGTTATTACATCCGAGGTTTGTTTCCATGGATGACATCGAGGGTATGGTTATCTTTATTTTTGGTGTTTTATTAGGCTCTTGGTTTGCATATTTTCAAAGCCAACAATCACTTGAAGTAGCTGTAGGAACCTCCTTTCCACATTTTCACTGTTATGCACATGAATTCATTGCATATGGCTTGCATAAAGAAGAAAAGCATCTCCTGATGGCTTGGAAAGTTGGAACATACACGTCGTGTGTAAGATATGACATTTTTCTTTGCTCTTTATAACCTCTGAAGAAAATCCGTTTACTCTGCTTACCTCAATGCATTTCCATGGTAGCTATTGCAAGATTAGACGAGCCTGTGTTAACAACACATCACTATAATTTATTAGCTTCGTTAGTTTTGCACCTTACAGTTACATGCGATTTTGCAGGAGTTAAAGGCTCCGATAGCCATATTAGGATCTGAGATAGACCGTATGTCACCACCGGAACTCCTGAAGCAGTTTGAAGAGATTCTAGCTGCCAAATCTGAGGTGAGATTGAGATAATCGACCTTTCCTGAGCCCAATCTATGTTTGCATGTTATGAACGATGCATTGCTTTGGTCATATCTATTTTCTATAGTTTTTCATTATATCAATGGCATCCATTCATGATCACATATCAGAATTTCTGCGGTGAAACATTTCAGGGGTGATGGTTCTGATTTATTCTTCGATTTTTTACATTTGACGTCTAACCTATGGTTCTTGAGTTCATGCACTTCTATTTTCTTTCCAATTGGGAAGTTTGATATATGCGAGCCACTCAGAGAGTTTGCTTCGTCCCTTGGTAGTAGAGATTTTGTATGAATATAAGACCGTTTCGCAGGTTAATGCACGAGTGAAGATATTTCCAAAAGTTTCCCATGGGTGGACTATCAGGTATGATGTCGCTAATGGAGTGGTGAAGTGTGCCGAGGAGGCGCATTCGGATATGCTGGAGTGGTTTGCAAAGTTTGTCAAAGTGAGGGAAGTCTTTGGCATCCGTTGAACCCCTACTCTCTGGCATGTGACAACTTGTGTAGTAAAGTCGATGCTATTTACTTTCACATTATGTGATTGACTGGAAAATAGAGAGCCTGTGGGGATTTTGTTTTCTATTTCTGCATCTCGACTCAAGTTCTTCTGTAAAGATTAGACAGAGATAGAATCTCTCTCGATCGACGCTTGTATTCTGTTTATGATGATTTGGCAATGCTTGAGTCGGACTTAGGATGAACATATACTGAGTTTTTGTTTCGTTCTTCTTCCATGTGAAAAGAGGATGAATTCACGCTCAACTCACTATTAAAGTCAAGAACTGTATTCACAATGGATTATGACCCTCAAGGCCTCTTCATTCAGCATTCTTGCTCGAAAGCTTTCAAAACTTTAGATTTTTGATGTGGGTGCACATTCAATTTTGCTTGTCTCATGGTTCATTTGCTTAGCAACCGCACATTTAGAATATTTTTATCACTGGATTCAGAAAATTATCCGCCAAGGTTGGTCATGTTAGCAGAGCAATGAGTTGGCAAAGAAAAGTCAGCATCTTGCGCTAATGTTCAACGCTTGGAACTTTGCTATCCGCTGATGAACACTCACAAAAGAGGAGACATCAAAGAAAAGGGACACGAAAGCTCTGTGTTTCACAATTACAACAAGCAAAAGAAAATGCAGTGAAGAGTCGCCGCCTTTTAGATAAGAGAATAATGTGTCACCATAATTATGCTTTTTTTTTTCATTTTAATGAGGTCACACAACAAATCTTTCATAGATTTTCGAATTTTCTCGAGTAAATAAGTAACAAGAATTATAATGCAACAGCCAACTGACCGGACCTTGAACATAAAGCAGGTGACCAATTGTGTGTCCTCCAGCTCTAAGAAGAAGACGTTCGATAAAATATCTCCTGTAAGCTACAAAAGAAATTCCGCAACTGTGCATTGCATGCCATTGAAATAATCGTTGGGGAGCAGGTAAGTTGCCGTGGAAATCCAAAAAATGTGTTGTCATGTAAGAGATTATAATATCACTTCTTGCATGATCATGCCTATATGACGACATTACTAAATTATGAAATGCAAGAAGGGTTAGGAATTTTAAAATGGTTGGTTCCTCAACCAACTGCTTGGATAAGGAGACAAGATCCAGTTGCTTACAAGTAATGCTGGACCGACTGATTATACCTTATAATACTACAGTTGGTCAATGACTCATGCATGCAGAGAGACCAGAAGAAAAAGGAGATTTTAAGGGTTCAACTTCATGAGGAATTTTCCTGTCATTGATGTTGAAGTCAATGCCTTTCAAGGAGCTGTGCATGGCAATATAGAACTCCCTACTCAGAGCTAGATCATTCGTTACGACATCAGAACCGTAGGCACGTATCCTTCTGACAGAGTCAACATTGTCGCGACTTGTCCTCTCGTTTGTACAAGGTTTCTTCAAGACAAGCCAAAGCAAAGTCGTAACCAAGCAGCAACACGTCGATATGTTGAAGTCAATGCCTCCCAAGGAACCGTGCATGGCAATCTAGAACTCAGAGCCAGATCATTCATTACGACATCAGAACCTTAGGCACATATTCCTCTGACAGAGTCAACATTGTCTCAACTTGTCCTCTCTTTTGCGCAGCAGCGCGTCACTTCGAAATGCAGAAAGAGGGTACAAGATCTTCATCAGGCAAATCAAGAAAGCTCCTCAATGGAACTTCAGAAGTAAACGAGCGGACGATATGGGAAATTTGTCCAAGAGCAAGAGAACTTCCAGGAATTGGCGATGGAAGCTGCTATAACCTTACCTTTTCCTCTGCTAGATCTAGATCCACTTATTCTCCTCCCAACCCTGCACCCCCACCACCCACCCCACCACACCCCCCCCCTCCTCATATAGGGGCATAGCTGCTTTTTCTCATCCCAATCCAGGAAATTCATATGCAGAATTGAATTCAGGTTCCCTGAGCTGATTTGACATATAAAGAAGCGTCTGTTCTGGAGCAACTCCAGATTTTGAAATGAAGGTCAAGAACTCTGCTGAAGGTCAAAGCAGCGTTCATCTGGATATTCCTCAGCTTCAGAAGAAAACTGATACCATCATTTCACCCGCCACAATCTTTGAGCCGCAAACTAGTGCTGGTAGGAGAGATGGAAGCAGCAGAAACTCTATTTCCCCCGCATTACCAGCTGTTCCTGCCCTGGAGAAAAAGCTGACTCTGTTTGCTCTCCGCCTTGCGGTCCTCGAAAAAGCTGCCACTGGCCTGGGAGCCCTTGGTTTCATCTGGGCAACGGTTGTACTCCTGGGGGGCTTTGGCATTACCTTCGACTTCTGTTTCATCACCATCATTTTATTAATTGAAGGAGCTCGAATATTCAGCAGGAGTCGTGAGCTGGAATGGCAACACCAGTCCACTTCATCAACAGCTGATGCCGGAATTAGCAGCTTCCGAAAGCTTAGATCGAGCTCTAGTTGAATCCGTGAAGGATATGTTGAGTCCCATAAGCTCTGCTACGAGATAGCAAATCCAACACAGCTGGGAAATTTCCGAAACTACAGATGCGACAAATGTTGAGAGCAGAAATTGCGAAGGAAGCCGACCCGGAAATGGACTTCTTCGGAAGTTCCCATTCTACCTTATGGAGGGTGGGTTTTCCTTTTGAGAAATATCAGCAAGATTTTCTATTGGCTTCAGCTCTTATCTGCGATAACATGCGTCGTGCTCTCATTGATGAAGCTCATCAAGCACAATTACGGTGAGGCAGCTAAAGGAGACACGGACAAGAGGAACCGGAAAGCTGCTCTGATTATCTTTTATGCCTTGGCTTTGGCAGATGCTCTGGTCGTCCTGACGGAGAAACTTTACCGGGAATGGAAGGTAGTCATCTGTAAGCTTCTCGAAGGGGTGAACAAGGAATGCGATCCGGGGGCTTAAGGTATGATCTCAACTCAGAGATTTTTCTATGACTCCTACTTGAGATGTATTAATGGGAGCATTTTTTATGGTCTGAGAATGGATATGGTGACTTTTGCGATGGATCTCCTATGTTCAAACTCGCTGGATGAGCAGCTCATAGGAGCCAGGATTCTTCACCGGTTTGCTAAAACAGAACGGGTTTCAGATGACACGCTTCAGAAGATCGGAACAGCTCTGCCACTTATAGAGAGACTGGTGGAGATCTTAAACTGGAAAGATCCACAAGAAGAAGAAATCAGGTTATCAGCCGCAGAAATAGTTTCCAAATTAGCCAGGAAAAAGCAAAACTCCCTTTGGGTCGCTGGAATACCTGGGGCAGTGGAATCAATATCATCTCTTCTACGGACAAACAGAAGCCCCAGTTCTACAGCAGACAAAATTGGCGAAAAGAAAATCAACTTTGGCCATGGGGACTATGGATACTTTCAAAAATTTGGGGCTACTCATTCTGAAGAAACTAGCCTGTGATCACAATAACTGCGGAAAAATTGGAAACACAAGGGGCCTTCTTTCCAAAGTCATAGATTTCACTCATGCTGATGCAAGAATATTGAATGACTCAACCATCACAACATCACAGGTTTTGACTGTTAAAAGATCCCTGCAAGTTATTAAGATGCTGGCAGGCACAACGGGTACCACAAGGAAAAATCTCTGGAGAGAGATCTCGGAGATAGTCTTCACCATAAGCAACATAAGAGATATTCTACGATACGGAGAGAAATGACCGGAACTGCAGAAACTAGGGATTGAGATCCTTAAGAGTTTGGCACAGGACAACAATGCAATGGAGCGAATAGGAGGCACCGGCGGAGTTCTGAAAGAACTGTTAAAGATTTTCTTCCAAGAAGGAGTGCCGGAAGATCAAAGGGATGTGAGGATTGTGACCGGAGAAGCCCTGGCTACGCTGGCTTTCGAGAGTAAGAGCAACTGTCATCGAATCTTGAAGTTAAATGTAGTGGAGAGGCTCCTAGAAGCATTGGAGATTCTGCTTCTTCATGTTAATGCTGGAAGAATTTTGAGGAATCTGTGCACTTACAGTGGGCCAGAGTCCTTCAACCAGCGAAGGGGAGTAACAGCAGTGGCACCAACAATAAGTGCATTATTTTGCAAAAATGAACCTGAGCCGGCATCTTAGTAACCGGAAAGGGCAGTTATTTACAAGTTTAAGTTGTCCTAGAGAGAATGCTATTAATTGTTCCTACCTAACCATATTTCCTCAACTCAGGTTCTCAAGGCAATCTTGTCAGGAGAAGGCAAACTACAAGAGGTGATGGTTGGGTTAGCGGCACATGCTTTCAAGTTCATGACAGCAGAAGAATCGACTGCCGTCTTCGTGAAGGCGGGGTTTAGAGAAGCCGAATTAGCTTGCACTTTGGTCAAGATCCTGAAGAGCTACCGGAACCCAAATATAAAGGTGCCAAGAAATGACAAGGTTTGCTATCGAGCTGGCAAACTGGATGATGAGAAACAAATTGATGAATGTGCAGATCTTCAGGGATCCGGACATGGAGGAGGAGCTTGAAGGAGTCATGGATACCACACCAGAGCTAGAGAGCTTCAATATTTTCTCTGGCACCATTGGACTAAGCAGGTACAGCACGACCATTCACTCACTTGTTGAGACCGCACTTATGCTGCTGAAGAACAGGTTTGATCAACCGATAGGTTACTGAGCAAGTGATGAAGCCAAATTATCCAACAAATGGGAAACATGAAGGTCTGCCGGACTACATATTTCATTCTCTAATTCCAGAAGCAAAGAAATAAAGGTAATTGCTTCTTTAGCAGCTCCGCCCGGCTTAAGTCTGATTAAATGCTTCTGCAAGTTATCACCTTCCTTGCTTGTTTGCACGGAATTTGTGCAATTAACAGCACACCGCGTGTACTACTACCAAAACATATGCAAGATATGTACATGCAGCCACACATTCTTTTATTTTACAATTTTACTCCTGAACATGGAAGCATTCAAGAGTTGAATGTACCGTGATTCTGAGTTCACTACTTCTGCTACTAAAAGATCAGGTTTTTCCTTCCAAATCTTGTTCTACTTAGCAGCGTATCGACTTAAGGACGATATAGTCCAAGGCAATCATCACATAGTTTTCAAATGACTACACAAGAACAAGAATCCCAAAAGGCAATTCACCGTGCAACTGAAGTCGATAAAAAAGAAAGAACACATTGCTTACTTTGTGACAACAGAAGGAAATCTCACCATGAACCCAGAAAATATCTGCATTGTTCGCTTCTCTGAATCCCCCCCTGAACAGAACGAGATAAGAACCAAAGAAAAAAAATGGTAACTTGCAGTTGAACACTTCACTCTATAAAACAAAAGGCAATGAACTAAGCTCATAAACTACGAGAACCGAGACATTCTTGTGATTGAGCTCGCGAGAATACCTTTTTACCCGTCAGGATCAGGGAGTTTCGGAGCTGAGACGAGTGATGATCGAGCGTCCAGATGGCGAGCAAGCTCAGTCGCTGCGAATTGCCAAAATGAAGAACAAATGGTGGAGGGAAAGGTAAGAAACGGAAAGAACGAAATTCAGTTAAAAACCTTTAACCCCAAACAAGAAATTGAAAAAGAAATATTACTCAAAACAGTCTCAAGTCACAGTCCCACGACTTCCCTGCATATTCAAGCCAAAGAACACATTGTTGTCTCGACTTTAAATTTTTCCAAATTGCCCTTAATTTCTTTCGCTCATCAGCATCCATTTTTCGAACGACCACTCACCTTTTTTTTTCTTCTTTTTCACTATTAAATTTTTTGAATTGTCCCTACTTTCTTTATCTGATACTAGGCTGCGACACATGTCATTTCCCTGGTTGAATATTAACGGATATCGGGGCAAATAAAATTGCGACTTTTTTCTTCGTTTTAATGACGTGGCACATAACAGATTTTCTTTTCGGGTAAATGGTTCGTGGGTATTCGAATTTTCGCAAGTAAATAGTTGTAATTTCTCATCATCTAATAATAGCCACCTAACTGGACCTTACATACAAAGTAGGGAGTCAGGAACCATTTGTATGTCCCCTAGCTCGAGACGAAGACTTTCGATAAGACATCTCCAGCAAGCTACAAACGAAATGCCAAACTGCACTTGACAAGAAATTGAAAGAATCGTCGAGGAGCAAGCGAGTGGCCGTGGAAATCCGAGAATGCGCCTGTCATGTAAGAGATGACGATATTGACTCCTTGCACGATCATGCGGCTACGAAACGCATTACTAGATTTTGACGCAACGAACTGCTGTAATAAGGAGGCAAGACCCAGTTGCTCACAAGTAATGTGGCGGTTTCCAAACTGGACCGAATGATTATGAATATTAACAGTACAGTTGACCAGATGACTCTCATGCACAGAGAGACCCGAAGAAAAAGGAGGCTTTGAAGGTTCAACTTTATGACTAATCTTCCTTCCAATGAGGATGACGCCGATGCCTTCCAAGGAGCTGTGCATGGGGATGTAGAACTCAGACCCAGATGATTCATTGTAATATCAGGACCGTAAGTATATGTTACTCAAGCAGAGTCAATATTGTCTCAAACTTGTCTTCTCTCTTGTACAAGTTTTATTCAACACAAGCCAAAGCAGTCACCAAGCAGCAAACGCGTCGCTCCGATGTGTGGAAAGAGAGTGCGAGATTTTCATCGGGCAATCACGAAAGCTCATCAATGGAACTTTAGAAGTAGAAGTAAACAAGCCAACGATATTGGAATTTGGTCCAAGAGGAAGAGAACTTCCAGGGAAGTTGGCAATAGAAGCCGCTTAACCCTGCTTTTCCTCTGCTAGATCCATTTATTCTCCACCCCCCATAACTGCTTAACCTTACCTTTCCGAATTATCAATCTCAGGTGAGCAGACTCAGAAAAATTTCCAAATCATGTCTCCCCCCAACCTCTCCCCTTCCCCACCACCCACCCACCCCCCCCCCTCTTTATAGAGGCATAGCTGCTCTTTCTTGATGCCGAAGCGCAATAGAAGAATTGACTGAACAAGAAAATTCGACAGAAGAACAATTTGTCTTCCAAATATGATTATCAAATCAAAAATATCCAAAATCTGCTTAAAGGAAACCCTAAAACAAGCTTAAATATCCCCAAACCTAACCCTATTAGGATTAGTAAACATCAAGACGTAAAATTACGAAACTGCCCTTTATTAAATTAACCCAAAAAAATACTAAAAAAATAGAAAAATCCATCTAAACAATCTCGAATCGCGAAAATCCATCGTTAATCACGGCCGAATGCGGTGAGTATTAATCAGCACGCCGTTTCGCTTCAGCCTACCAAATTTGAGCTCAATCTGACATCGTCGACTACAAATCCGTCGATTCGCTCAGTCGCGTAACGGGTCCGCCGGTCCCCCTAGGTGCATCATCCTCCCCTGCTAGAGAAAGATTCGTCCTTGAATCTGCTTCGCCTTCATTATCGTCATCAATCTCCTCAGGATCTTCTTCCTCTTCAGGGTAGTAAGGTGACAAATCTGCTACATTAAAAGTTCCGGATACATTATACTTACCCGGCAATTCGATCTTGTAAGTATTGTCACTAATTCGCTCCAAAACTCGGAAAGGTCCATCAGCTCTAGGTTGAAGCTTGCCAAATCTACCCGCGGGAAATCGTTTCTTCCTAAGGTGAATCCAAACTAGATCACCTTCCTTGAAGACAACTCTTTTCCTGCGTATATCCACGCGTTGCTTATACTTCATATTCTGACTATTGATCTGATTATGGACCTGGGAATGCAGCTCTTTGATATACTTTGCATATTCCTCAGCTTCCGAGCTAAATTGCTTGAGAACTGGTATCGGTGTGAGATCTAATGGAGTAATTGGATTACGCCCATAAACCACCTCAAAAGGAGTCTTGCCAGTAGTTCGGTTCTCTGACCTGTTATATGCAAATTCCGCCTGAGGTAATGCCAAGTCCCACTGTCGCGGATTATCTCCAATCAAACTCCGCAGTAAATTCCCTAAGTTTCGATTGACAACTTCTGTTTGACCATCAGTCTGAGGATGATGAGATGAACTAAACTGTAAACTTGTACCCATGTACCTCCAAAGAGTGCGCCAGAAGTGACTCACAAATTTTACATCACGATCTGAGGTAATGGACTTAGGAATTCCATGCAGCTTAACAATTTCCTGCAGAAATAATCGAGCAACCTGTGAAGCATCATAGGACTTGTTACACGGGACAAAGTGGGCCATCTTCGAGAATCTATCGACAACCACCATTATTGAATCCTTACTCCGCTACGTTCTTGGCAAACCCAAGACAAAGTCAAGACTGACATCCTCCCATGGTGCAACTGGAACAGGTAGAGGCATATACAATCCTGCATTAGTACTCTTGGTCTTTGCCACATGACATATCCTGCACCTCTCTATAAAACGTGTCACATCACGCTCCATCCGAGGCCAATAAAAGTGTTCACTCAACAAGGCCTTTGTCTTATCCACGCCAAAGTGTCCAGCTAAACCGCCCGCATGTCCCTCTATAATAATAGATTCCCTCAAAGAACATTGAGGAATGCACAATCTGTTACCTTTAAATAGGTAACCCTTCACGATATGAAATTATTGAAAAGGCTCCGTTTTACTCTTCCTCCAGATATCCCCAAAATGAGGATCATCAACATATAAATCTTTAAAAGTGTCAAAGCCTAGAACTTTTACCTGCATTGTAGACAGCAAAGAGTGTTTTCTGCTCAATGCATCTGCCACACTATTTAGCACTCCTACCTTATGCTTGATGGAAAAACTGAAAACTTGAAGGAACTCCACCCACTTTGCATGTCTTGCATTCAATTTGTGCTGCCCATTGATGTATTTCAAGGCTTCATGATCAGAAAATAAGATAAACTCTTTCGAAATAAGATAGTGCCGCCAATGCTCCAAACTCCTCACAATAGCATAAAATTCTTTATCATAAGTTGAATATTTCCTTTTCGCCTCGTTCAACTTCTCACTAAAGAATGCCACAAGTTTACATTTTTGACTTAGGACACCCCCAATACCAACACCTGAAGCATCACAATGCACCTCAAAAATCTCATTAAAATCAGGAAGCACGAGAACAGGTGCTTCAGTCACCTTCTTCTTTAATAATTGAAAGGCAGCTTCTGCCTCCTTAGTCCACACAAATTTACTTCCTTTCAAACAATCCATCAGAGGTGCAATAATAGTACTGAAATCCCGAATAAATCTCCGATAAAAGGACGCAAGCCCATGAAAGCTACGTACCTCATGAATATTTTTCGGAATCTCCCAATTTGTAATAGCCTCAACCTTAGCTGGGTCCATATGAATGCCCTCCTTAGTTACTATATAGCCCAAAAAGATCACACGATCGGTCAAGAAGTGACACTTTTTGGTATTAGCATATAATTTCTGTTCCCTCAATGTCTCGAACACCATTCTCAAATGCTGCAAGTGTTGATCAGTCGATACACTATAAACCAAAATATCATCGAAATATACGACGACAAACTGGCCAATAAAAGGACGAAACACCTGATTCATCAGTCTCATAAAGGTGCTCGGTGCGTTAGATAACCCGAAAGGCATCACCATCCACTCATACAGACCATCTCGAGTTTTAAAAGCGGTCTTCCACTCATCTCCAGGACGCACCCTAATCTGATGATATCCACTTCTCAAGTCTATCTTCGAAAAAATAGTCGCTCCATGCAGTTGATTAATTAAATCATCAAATCTTGGAATAGGAAAGCGATACCTGATCGTGATTTTGTTAACAGCTCTGCTATCCACGCACATTCTCCACGACCCGTCTTTCTTAGGAACCAATAAAGCTGGCACTGCACAAGGGCTCATGCTCTCTCGAATTGCATCTTTTTCTAATAGTTCCTGCACTTGCCTCTGCATCTCCTCATGCTCCTTAGGTTTCATTCTGTAAGCTGCCTTATTAGGAATAGCAGCTCCTAGAACGAGATCTATACAATGCTGAATGTCCCTCATGGGTGGCAATCCAGGTGGCAACTCCTCTGGCACGACATCAGCAAACTCCTCAAGTATAGGTAGAACTTGAGTTGAAATTTCTGGACTATCAAGATTTTGCTCCATGACTACAATAGCATAAAGCTCTGGGGCATTCACTACCTCCTCTTGGAACTCTGATTTGGAAAGCAGATTACTTTTCCCTTCTTTTCTCAAATCTGAAGGACCCAGAGTAATAGTCCGGCCATTCTTCTTGAAGGTGTATGTATTTTTGAATCCATCATGCTGTGTTTTCCTGTCAAACTGCCAAGGCCTCCCCAACAGAATATGACAAGCATCCATTGGAACGACGTCACCCCACTCTTCATCAGTATATTTCTTCCCAATCGAAAACTGCACTAGACACCTCTTGCTCACTTTCACCTCATTCCCCTTCCTAAGCCATGACAGCTTATATGGTTGAGGATGTTCAATAGTTTTCAACCCCAACTTTTCTACCATAGTGGTAGATATTACATTCTCACAACTTCCCCCGTCAATAATCATACTGCACACTTTTCCCCCACTAGTGCACTTAGTATGAAATATATTATGTCTGAGCCACGATTCATCATCTACCTCAGCAATATTTAAAATCCGACGCACAACTAAAGACTCACCAGAATCGGCATAGATAATGTCCTCCAGATCTAGATCTGCTTCTGCTTGCTTGCCATCAGATTCATCATAAGTTGGGTCTTCATCAAAAGTTGGATTATCTACAAGTGTCACAAACTGTCGGTTCGGACAATCAGCGGCAAAGTGCCCGAGTCCTTGACACTTAAAATATCTCTTGCCTGCAGTTCCTCCCCTGCTAGATCCAGTACCACCCTACTCTCCTTTTATTGCAGATTTCGAACCAGCACTCTTAACTACTGCCGGGGCTGAAGAACTCCCTACTTTCCCCCGGGACTCTTTATCTGACCACTTGGAACTGCTGCCTGTCCATTTAGAACCGCTGCTAGACCACTTGGACTTACTGCCTTTTCTTTTAAACTGCCCCTCCACCTTTAGGGCTAGTCTGCACACATCCTCATATGTCCAATACTGCTACAATTGGACAACATCAGAGATCTCATATCGCAGCCCTGCCAGATATCGTGCAATTGTCTGCTCATCTTCCTCTGCCACATCACAACGCATCCGTAAATGATCAAATTCTTCTGTGAATTCCTCAACTGTTTTATCATCTTGCTTGACGTTATGATATTCGATAAACGCCTCTTGCCTATAATGGGTAGGCAAAAAAAATTTTTGCAATAACTTTTTCATCTTCTCCCAGCGATCCACCTTCGGCTTCCCCTCTCTAGCGCGTTGCTTTTTTACGTGTTCCCACCAAATCGAAGCATGTTTTCGCAGCCTAATAGCCACTAACTTCACTTTTTGCCCCTCAGTTAGGTCTTTAAGATCAAAAATCCGTTCTACCGTATGCAACCAATCAATAAACTCATCAGGATGAGCTTTACCATTAAACTCAGGAATCTCGATCTTCATTCCGAAATTTTGAGAAGAACGCTGATTTCTAGGTCGTACTCCTCGATTCCGCCCCTGGTTCAGAACCCCGAAAGGGTTTACGTCTTCTTCTTCATCATTGGATGAATCCTCAGATTCCGCTTCTTCTTCGGATTGAACGCCCAACCTCGCCTCCGCAAGTTGTCGCTCCAAATCCTGGATTCGTCTTCTCTGTTCTTCAATTTCTACGTCTCGCAGATCTCTTAGACGCGGTTGGTCGTCTGCTTCAGGAATGCCTCCACGCCCCCGGCCACCACGGGCCCGTCGTCCACGATCGCGATTCTGTTCAGCCATTGATTCAAGCAACCTGTGCTTTGATACCAATTGATGCCGAAACGCGGTAGAAGAATTGACTGAACAAGAAAATTCGACAGAAGAACAATTCGTCTTCCAAATATGATTATCAAATAAAAAATATCCAAAGTCTGCTCAAAGGAAACCCTAAAACAAGCTTAAATATCCCCAAATCTAACCCTACTAGGATTAGTAAACATCAAGACGTAAAATTACGAAACTGCCCTTTATTAAATTAACCCAAAAAAATACTAAAAAAATAGAAAAATCCATCTAAACAATCTCGAATCGCGAAAATCCATCGTTAATCACAGCCAAAGGCCGTGTGTATTGATCAGCACGCCGTTTCGCTTCAGCCTATCAAATTTGAGCTCAATCTGACATCGTCGACTACAAATCCGTCGATTCGCTCAGTCGCGTAACGGGTCCGGCGGTCCCCCTAGGTGCATCATTTCTCATCTCTTTCTCATCCCAATCCAGGAAATTCATGAACAGAAATTTTGGAAATTGAATTCAGGTTCCATTGAACCGCCAGATAGAAGTTTTCCTCAGCTGATTGGACGTATAAAGAAGCGGCTACTCTTGAGCCCCTCCAGACTGCGAAATGACGGTCAAGAGCTCCGCTGAAGGTCAGAGCAGCATTCATTTGGATATTCCTCAGATTTGGAAGAAAAATGAAACCATCATTTCACCCACCACAATCTTTGAGCCGCAAACTAGTGCTGGTAGGAGAGACGGAAGCAGCGGAAACTCTGTTTCCCCAGCGCTGCTAGCTGTTTTAGCCCCGGAGAAAAAGCTGACTCTGTTTGCTCTCCGCCTTGCAGTTCTCGAAAAAGCGACCACTGGCCTGGGAACCCTTGGTTTCATCTGGGCGACGGTTGTACTCCTGGGGGGCTTTGCCGATACCCTAGATAAAACCGACTTCTGGTTCATCACCATCATTTTATTAATTGAAGGAGCTCGAATATTCAGCAGGAGTCATGTGCTGGTATGGCAACACCAGTCCACATGCTCAATAGCTGATGCCGGAATTAGCAGCTTCCGAGCACTCAGATCGAGCTCTAGAGCTCTAGTTGAATCCGTGAAGGATATGTTCAGCCCTGTAAGCTCTGCTACAAGGAAGCAAAGTCAACACAGAAGGGAAATTTCCAAAAATACAGATGCAACAAACGTCAGAGAGCAGAAATTAAAAAGGAAGCCGGCCCGGATTTGGACTTCTTCCGAAGTTCCTATTGTACCTCATGCAGGGTGGATTTTCCTTTCAAGAAACGTCAGCAAGATTCACTATTGGCTTCAGCTCTTATCTGCGCTAGCCTGCGTTGTGCTCTCATTGATGAAGCTCATCAAGCACAATTTTGGTGAGGTAGCTGAAGGACACACTGACAAGAGGAACGGGAAAGCTGCTCTGTATATCTTCTATGCCTTGGCTTTGGCAGAAGCTCTGGTCGTCCTGACGGAGAAAGTTTACTGGGAGTGGAAGGTTGTCATCTGTAAGCTTGTCGAACAGGTGAACGAGGAATGCGATCTGGGGGCTTCATTTATGATCTCGACTCGGAGATTTTTCTACGACTCCTATTCAAGATGTCTTAATGGGAGCATTTTTGATGGCGTGGAAATGGATATGGTCACTTTTGCGATGGGTCTCTTATGTTCAAATTCACAGGATGAGCAGCTCATAGGAGCCAGAATTCTTCACCGGTTTTCTACGAAAGAACGGTTTTCAGATGACGCACTTCAGAAGATAGGAGCAACTCTGCCAGTTATAGAGAGACTGGTGGAGATCTTAAACTGGAAAGACCCACAAGAGGAAGAAATCAGGCTATTGGCTGCAGAAATAGTTTCCAAATTAGCCGGGAAAAAGCAAAACTCCCTTCGGGTCGCTGGAATACCTGGAGCTACGGAATCGATATCATCTCTTCTCCAGACAAACAGAAGCCCCAGTAGTGCAGCAGACGAAATTGGCAGAAAGAAAATCATCTTTGACCATGAAGACTATGGATACTGGACTCTCAATAATATGGGGCTTCTCATTCTGAAGAAACTAGCCAGTGATCACGATAACTGCGGAAAAATTGGAAACACAAGGGGCCTTCTACCTAAAATCATAGATTTCACTCATACTGATGAAAGAATGTTGAAGGACTCGAGTGTCAGCACATCGCAGGTTTTGAATGTTAAAAGGTCCTTACAGCTTATGAAGAGGCTGGCAAGTACAACGGGTACCACTGGGAAAAATCTCCTGAGAGAGATCTCTGAGATAGTCTTCACCATAAGCAACATAAGAGATATTCTACGGAGTGGAGAGAAGCGACCGGAACTGCAGAAACTAGGGATTGTCATCCTTACCAGTTTGGCACTAGAAGGCGACGCTTCGGAGCGAATAGGAGAGACCGGTGGAGTTCTAAAAGAACTGTTAAAGATTTTCTTCCAACATGGCATATTGGAAGATCAAAGGGATGTGAGGATCGTGACCGGAGAAGCCCTGGCAATGCTGGCTTTTGAAAGCAAGAGCAACTGTCATCGAATCTTGAAGTTAAATGTAGTGGAGAGGTTCATAGAAGCATTGGAGATTCCGCTTCTTAATGTCAATGCTGGAAGAATTTTGAGGAATCTGTGCACTTACAGCGGTCCAGAGTTCTTCAACCAGCTAAAGGGAGTAACAGCAGCAGCACCAATAGTAAGTGCATTCTTTAGCAAAAGCTGAAGCTGAGTCGGCATCTGGATAACTGGAAAGGGCAATTAAGTCATATGTGCAAGTTTAAATTGCCCAAGAGAGAATGAAATTAATTGTTCCTACCTAACCATATTTCCTCAACTCAGGTTTTCAATGCAATCTTGTCAGAAGAAGGTAAACTCCAAGAGGTGAAGGTTGGGCTAGCGGCACAAGCTTTCAAGTTCATGACAGCAGAAGAATCAACCGCTGTCTTCGAGAGGGCAGGGTTTACAGAAGCTGAAGTAGCTTGCGCTTTGGTCGAGATCCTGAGGAGCCACCGGAACCCTCATACAAAGGTGCCGAGAATGAGAAGGTTTACTATCGAGCTTGCAATCTGGATGATGAGGGACAAATTGATGAATGTGCAGATCTTCACGGATCTGGGCATGGAGGAGGAGCTTGAAGGAGTCTTGGATACAACATCGGAGCTAGAGAGCTTCAATCTTTTCTCTGGCACCATTGGACAAAGCAGGCACAGCACGACTATTCACTCACTTGTTGAGACCGCACTTATGCTGCTGAAGAATAGGTTTGATTAACCAATAGCTTACTGAGCAAGTGATGATGCCAACTCATCCAACAAATGGAAACATGAAGTCAATCTAGACTATACAAGTTTAAGTTTCCTAGAGATCATGAAGTTAATTGTTCCCATCTAACCATATTTCCTCAACTCAGGTTCTCAATGCAACCTTGTCAGAAGAAGGCAAACTACAGGAGGTAATGGTTGGACTAGCAGCACATGCTTTCAAGTTCATGACAGCAGAAGAATCCACTGCTGTCTTCGAGAGGGCAGGGTTTAGAGAAGCTGAATTAGCTTGCACTTTAGCCAAGAACCTGAGGAGCCACCGGAACCCGCATACAAAGGTGCCAAGAATGAGAAGGTTTGCTATCGAGCTGGCAATCTGCATGATGAGAGACAAATCGACAAATATGCAGATCTTCAGGGATCTGGGCATGGAGGAGGAGCTTGAAGGAGTCTTGGATACCACATCCGAGCTGGAAAGCTTCAATATTTTCTCTGGCACCATTGGACTAAGCAGGCACAGCACGACCATTCACTTGCTTGTTGAGACCGCACTCATGCTGCTGAAGATCAGGACTGATCAAACAATAGGTTACTGAACCAGTGATGATGCCAAATTATCCAACGTATGTAAACATGAAGGCCTGCTAGTCCATTCTCTAATCCCAGATGTTAAGAAATAAAGGCAATTGCTTCTTCAGCAAGTCTGCCCGGCAATTAGTCCTGATGAAATGATTGTGAAAGTTATCACCTTCCTTATTTGTCCGCACCGAATTTGTGCGATTTACAGCACACCACATGTGCTACTACCAAAACATATGCAAGATGCGTACATACACCTGCACATTCTTTAGTTTTTCAATATAACTCCTGAACATTCGAGCATCCAAGTGTTGCGCATACCGTGATTCTGAGCTCACAACTTCTGCCATTATAAGATGAGATACTTTCTTTCCAAACCTTTTTCTACTTAGCAGTGAATGTCAGACTTGGGGACGATATAATCTATGGCAGTCATTGCATATCTTCACATGACTACACAAGAACAAGGACCCCAAGAGGCAAATTCATCACACATTGCTTACTCTGCGACTGTAGAAGGAGATCTCACGATGAATCCATAGATCATCTGCATCATTCCTTTCTCTGAAACCCACTAAACAATTGAACTTTAAAACTAAAGACAATGAACTAAGCCCATAAACTAAAGGCAATGAACATAGCACGATTTTTTTTCTATGTAATTTTTTTTTTTGCAGAAAATGAGATTGAAACCCTCGATGTACTTCGATTTGTAGATGACTCGAAATATTAAAATACAAAATGCATTTTGGGCATCAAATCTTTAAGTTCTTGAGCAAAATACTACGTACTTAACTTCAATTGCTTTAAATGGATCTATCGATATTTATTCTTGAAGATGAACAATCGAAAATGAATATTATTCACAATTTTTGTAAATTTACTAGGTACTTGCCTATAGATTTATCTTGTAAGTGTCGCCAACATGTGCAATTTTATTTAGATAGCGATCCATTATGCTCTATCATATTGCAAATTCTCTAGTTAAGGAGCGAAATATTTTTAAAATACGAACAGAAAATCAAATCTCGAAAAATCTCAAAGTGCCGTTACAAAGAAAACTCATCGCAAGGCACTTGACTTTTAACTGACGTAAAGATGACGTTCAAGTCATGTGGAAGCTTGGCCCGGAAGAATTGCCATAAAAAATTAATTTCCAGAAAATAAATTTAATACCAATAAGTATTTTCCCGGAAACGTAATTTTCTCAAAAGCACCGCCAGACTTGAATACGAGACTTGATTAGTAAACAAAATTATAATTATGATACATATCCTCACATATGTGAATTTATGTTAAGTATCTGATAATTGTAATTTAGAGTCGCGAATTTGATAATATTTTTAAAAAAATTGAAAATCAATTAAAAAAGCTAAAATTTTTGGTTTGAAGGCCCAAACTGGCCTAAACCAAACCGAGTAATTTCAGTCCCGGCCTTCTTTTTTCGAGCTGGGCAAAAAATCCCTCTAGGCCCGGGCCGTTTGCACACCTTAGAGGGATTAATGTTGCTAGAGGGGGAATTTTTTTTTATAATAGATAATAAGAAGACTTGGTTACACAAATCAAATAACCTCATAAAGGGTCATGATCTTAGTATAACAACAAAAAGTATTCCCAATATGCCAAACCGAAAAAAATTAATAACTCAGGAAAAGGATTTATTTGAAACTTCATTTACATCAACTCATCAATCATAATCTTATAGGAAAGTCGCGACTTCTGAATGGGCAACTTGTAGCGATACAAAGGGCTTTCGATGCAATCTCTGTGAAATTCATGAGTGCAACCCATTCGAACGAGATGGTCTGCCATGGCGATTTCGTCTTTGCAATTCACACAATCCAATTCACGACCGCTCGAACGTCGATCCCCCTCTGACGCAGCGTTCGCGAATAATTCAAGCAAAATCTTGCTTAGAGAGAAAAATCTCGAAATTCAATATTGATGATAATAATGTTCTGAATCAAAACAAATCCTAAACACCCTTTTATAGGAGTAAAACCTAATTACAATAGAAAACCTAATTATAATAGGAAAGTTACCTAATCTGAATTGGAAACCTAATTATAATAGGAAAGTTACCTAATCTAAATTGGAAACTTAATCATAATAGGAAAGTTACCTAATCTAAATTGGAAAGTATAAAACATCAAAATTAGGAAACTGCCTGTTTAAATTAATTCATAAAAAAAATATCCAATGTCGTCGACCGGGTCCACCGGTTCTAGTCATATCACCGTTTCGTCTTCCGTTTGGACTTTTGCTTGTCCAATTGATCCAGAAACGCACCGCTAATAGATTCCGCATCATTCTCCTCCACTTGAAAAGAACTCGCCCTCGAGTTAAAATCAAGATCCGGATATAACGGCTCTATGGACTCATGAAATAGTGACAAATCAGCAACATTAAAAGTGTTGGATATGCCCATGCTATGTGGAAGGTCTATAACATAAGCATTATCGTTTATCTTCTTGCTAACAGCGTAAGGTCCATACTTCTTTTGCTGTAATTTACTGTAAGATCCAATGGTAATCGCTCTTTACGAAGAAAAACCATGACTTGATCACCTACCGCAAATACTTGCTTCCGCCGGTGCTTATCTGCTGCAACTTTATACTTCTGATTAGCTTCCTCCAGCTTCTGTTTGACTTCACGATCTAAATGTACAGTTAATCCACCATCATATAAATCGCGAATTACCTTCTCTCGTAATGATGTCCGAGGAAGGCAAAGCTGATTGCCACGCATCAAATAACCATCCTGTACATAAAATTCTTGTACAGGTTGACCAACAGCACATGACTCCCAAATTTTTCCAAAGTCGTCATCATCTGCATAACAGTCTTTCAACTGCTCAAACCCCAAGATGTCTTGGCGTAATGTAATCAACAAGCCAGCTCTCCTACTCAATGCATCTGTTACGACATTATGCACACCTGACTTATGCTGTAATCTGAAAGGAAATTTTTGCAAAAATTGACACCATCGCGCATGCATATCTTTGCTAATCCTCTTCTGACTATTTAGATACTTCAAAGCTTCATGATCAGAATAAAGGACGAATTCTTTCCCAATCAGATAATGCTCCCAGGTCTTCAAAGCCCTTACGACATAATAGAATTCTTTATCATAAGTGCTCCACTTCTGCCTTGCGTCACTGAGTTTCTCACTAAAATAGCAAACTGGTCTGCGCTCTTGAGATAAAACAGCTCCTATACCCACTCCATTAGCATCACAGTCCACTTCAAATAGTTTATCAAAATCAGGTAAAGCAAGAACAGGTGAAGTACATAACTTCTCCTTCAAAATAGCAAAACTGTTCTCAGCTTTCTCTCCCCATAGAAATTTGCCTTTCTTCGTACATTCAGTAATTGGGGCTGCGATAGTACTAAAATTCTTAATAAATCGCCGATAAAAAGTAGTCAACCCATGAAAACTCCTAACGTCAGAAACTGTTTTAGGAGTCGGCCACTCTCTGATTACTCTTACCTTCACCTCATCTACCTCTATTCCGTCAGCAGTAATAATAAATCCCAAGAATAACAGTTTATTAGTGAAAAAACTGCACTTCTTAAGATTAATATACAACTTATTAATCTGTAGGGCTGTCAACACCTCCCTTAAATGCATCAGATGATCCTCCTCAGTCTTACTATAAATTAGGATGTCATCAAAATAAACTACAATAAATTTGCCAATAAAAGATTTCAGAACCTGATTCATAAGTCTCATGAAAGTGCTTGGAGTATTGGAAAGTCCGAAAGGCATCACCAACCATTCGTACAACCCCTCCTTTGTTTTGAAAGCTGTTTTCCACTCATCTCCAGGCCGAATCCGAATATGATGATATCCATTCTTCAAATCCAGCTTCGAAAACCACTTAGTACCGTGCAACCTATCCAGCATGTCATCCAATCTTGAAATTAGAAACTTGTAACCCACGGTTATCTTATTAATGACCCTACTATCTACACACATCCGCCAACTCCCATCTTTCTTAAGAGTCAATAAGGCCGGAACAGCACATGGGCTCATGCTATTCTGAATGTGTCTCTTTTTCAACAACTCCTCCACCTTCTCTTTTAGAATCTCGCTCTCTTTTGAACTCATCCTGTAGTACGGTAAATTTGGTAGACTAGCACCAGGAATTAAGTCTATATGGTGCTGAATATCAAGCATAGGCGGCAACCCATCTGGAATCTCTTCAGGCATTAGTTCGCTAAATTCCTTCAATAAAGGCTTGACTGCTTCATGCTGCTCCTTTACTTGTAATTCAGCCTCAGTCTTAATTGCTTGTTTTACGACCAGCACGTGAATCTGTCGGGTCTCCTTAACCTCAGCTTCAAATTTCCTTATAAGGGTAAGGAAATTATTTTCAGAAGATTCTTTTCCTTTGTTCTTTAGTGGCAGCAATGTATACTTCACTCCATCCTTCACGAGATTATACTGATTGCTTCTTCCCGAATGCCGAGCATCTACATCAAATTGCCACGGTCTTCCAAATAACACATGACATACATCCATGTCTACTACATCACAATATAGCTCATCATGATATTTTCCAATGGAGAATGGAATTTTGCATCGTTCAGTCACCTGAATGCTTTCCGCTCCAAATTTAATCCATCTTAACGTATAGGGATTAGGATGTTTCTCCATGGGTATCCCCAGCTTCTTCACTACCTCCTTCCTAATGATATTCTCCATACTTCCACTATCAATAACCACAGCAAAAATCTTTCCCAGAATGGTGCACCTGGTCCGGAATAACTGATGGCGCTGCAAATCATCTTCCTGTTTTGGGGCCAACATCATTCTGCGCACCACACAGCTTACTTGCTCCTCTTCTTCATCTTTAAAATCATCGTCCTCACCATCCGACGCACAGCAATATCCATCTTCCTCATCTTCTCTCGCTGCTATGTTTACGGTCTTTCTCTGAGGGCATTCATTAGAACGGTGCCCAGGCTGATTACACCTGTAACACGTTATCGCGGCTGGTTTAGTATAAGGGTTAGGGTTCACAGTTTTCTGTGCTTGCGTTCCCTTATCCTTCGGCTCGTTCATAGGGCGCTTTTCTACCGTCTTATCTTCCTGATTTCGCCCTGCGTTAAAACGATTATTGAAACTGCTTTTTTCTACCGAACTGCTCGAACTGCTACCTCGATAATTTTCATAGGCTCTTCTTCCCTTATCTTGCTGCATCAATTCTGCCTTCATCGCCATATTCTTGGCTTCAGTTAAATTTAGCAGAAACTGCACTCCAATTTTATCTCGAATGAAGGGTTTCAAACCATCGAGATATCTGGCCACTTGCTGTCCCTCCGTCTCTGATAAATTATTCCGCTCCGCCAATCTCATAAATTCGTCTGTATACTCATGCACAATCCGATTACCCTGCTGGCAATGTTGGTACTGCTGGAACATAATCTGTTCATAATCAGGTGGAAGGAATTCTTGCTTCAACAGCCTTCTCATTCTAGTCCAAGTTCGAACTCTATCTTTCCCTTCTCGCTCCCTCTTATTCTGCAATCTCTCCCACCATGCAGACGCGCCCCCCTTTAATCTACAGGCTACTAATCGTACCCTTTTCTCACCAGGGGTCTCCATATAGTCGAAAAATCTGTTTATATCAGCAAGCCAATCCAGAAATTCTTCTATGCCCAGACTTCCATTAAAATAAGGAATATCGACTTTCAATTTAAAGTCGTTACCTTCACGATCGTCGTAACGTCGTCTTCCATCTCTCCAATCATATCCTCTTTGAAATCCTCCATGACGACATCTGCCGCCATAATCAGCACGTTCCTCATAAAAAATTTCAGTTTCTTCTTCTTTTGAACTCTCTGAAAACAGAGGGTTATTCTGCCTACGGACAAGAACAGGCCTATCAACAGGATCACCGCGAGCAAGATCTGCACCCGGGCCTCTGTCGTTCAGCCGATTTCGATTCACATCAATGCCGAGACCTTCAAATCGTTCTGTTAACTCGTCAAATCGTTCTCCGAAACGACGAAAACTTTGATCGAATCGTTGATCCAAGCGTTCCATTAAACGCTGCTCCAAACGTTGCAACGTGTCGTCCCCAAGGGTTGGGGCTCCAGTCTACTGAGCATCGTCACGAAGACCACCGCCAGTCGCCATAGGCTCTGATACCACCTGACACAGCGTTCGCGAATAATTCAAGCAAAATCTTGCTTAGAGAGAAAAATCTCGAAATTCAATATTGATGATAATAATGTTCTGAATCAAAACAAACCCTAAACACCCTTTTATAGGAGTAAAATCTAATTACAATAGGAAACCTAATTATAATAGGAAAGTTACCTAATCTGAATTGGAAACCTAATTATAATAGGAAAGTTACCTAATCTAAATTGAAAACTTAATCATAATAGGAAAGTTACCTAATCTAAATTGGAAAGTATAAAACATCAAAATTAGGAAACTGTCTTTTTAAATTAACTCATAAAAAAAATATCCAATGTCGTCGACCGGGTCCACCGGTTCTAGTCACATCATCGTTTCGCTTTCCGTTTGGACTTCTGCTTGTCCAATTGGTCCAGAAACGCACCGCTAATAGATTCCGCATCACCCTCGAACACCACTTTGTTCAAGCTTTGAATTATTGACTCTCGTGCGGCTTCAAAGTTGATCGCTGCTTGGTCCAGCGACTTCTTCCTGACCCCCCCTCCTCCTCCTTCTCCACACACCTTCCTTGCCGTGATCAGGGTTTGCAACCAGCCCTTCCTGCCTCATTAGATTGAGCAGGAACCGCCGCTCCAGAATTGAAAACCGCCGCCCTCTCTCCTCCTCTCCGAGGATCCGAGAATGCAGGTACTGCAACTCGAGCCTCCGCAGTTGGGCTCGCATCTCATGGAACTCGCCCTCCGAGATCATGACCTTGTCCATCATGCTCACCGCGATCATCGTCCTCTTGCGCCCCTCGTTGCGAGGGCTGTTCACGGCTCCTGACGCGACCCTGGTGATCTCGAACGCCAGCTCATCGCGGGTCAGGAACTTCTTGGCCACGTTCGTCCCCGTGCTCAGGTCAAGCCACCATAACCAGTCCAATGGGAAGGGCAGCCACATGCCGTCCAACATGGAGGACACAATCGCCCACGCCGCCGACGATGGTGGCGAGTGGTTGCCACGGGAGGCAAATGGCGTGCCCAGGAGCTCGGCTCGGGACAAAAAGGCACGGTGGTCAAGGAGGCAAGGCGGGAATTCAGTCCCTCCTCGTACCTTGGACTGAAGATAGCATAGTTGGACATTGGACGATATGATCAAACGAGATTAGGGCAAAGACTGATCATCCGGAACAGGCTTTGGCATTGCGGAGACTAAAGTTTGATAATTCGACATCTTCACGAGAATAATTGAGATGGCAAGTGAAGTGTTCTAGGATTGGACATGTATATATAGATAAGTGAAGATCCCAAAAACTTTCCTTTTCTGAACACATGATATTTTGTGATTTCAAGATAATTTGTAATTACCCGTATTTCTTGGAAGCTGCCTTTTTTATTTATTTCCTCTTCTAATATTTATTCCCAAAAATCCACGTGTGTTGTGCGAATTCAAAAAATTAATATTTAAAAGACTTTCAAAAAGTCGCTTTATAACGAAATGCTATAATTATTGTTAAATAATGAAGTTGCACGTTGGAAAGGGGAAAGAAAATTCAAGATCGAGAACTTTTTTGATGAGTTTGTTCATAAGATGGAAAAATTCAAATTTGAAATTAAACTATGCGAGAAAAAAATGAATATACTAATTTGTATATTTGTTTACCGATAGAATATTTATAAAATGTTTAATGTCATAAAAAAAACATCAAATTAGTACACTTAAGACAAATTTACCACAAATTAATTTTTTGACAACGAAAAACCCTAAACCGGTAAACCCGTGATAAATTTACCTTTCGTTAGTTTCCATTAAATTTTATCATTAAATTGTTAAGTTGGATGACACGTGACAATTAACGAGTGTACCAGTTTAAGGTTTTAACCATTGATTGTCACAGGTGTACCTGTTTGGGGTTTTCGTGGTATTAATTGAATTTAACTGAAACTAACGGAAGATAAATTTGCTACAGAAAAGATCGTGATCATCTTTACTTCATCTAACAGTAAACTAATTACAAAATTTTAGAGTCACAAAATTAAGCGATGAACTTGATGATTGGGGAGCCAAATTTCAATATGCTATTTAATTACAAAAACCAGTTTCATCTAGCATCCGGTGAAGGGAACAGCAGATCCGCAACCCGTCAGGAGTCTCCACCGGAACCAAACAGTCTCCACATCAAAGGATTTACACAAAGAGAATGAAACAGTGGAAAGGGAAAAACCATACTATTGCAATTCCCTCCCCCCCCCCCCCCAGCTTGAAGCTATCAGCTCACCATGTTTTAGCTGATTCGGCACGAGTTTGCTTTAGTCTTCGAGTAGTTAAACCTTTCACGCTAGAAAGAAAGAACCACCCCGAGACGGGAACAAGCGGAACGTACTTCATTAAGTGGGATATAAGTAGAGGGATCGAAATTTGAACGATCAATAGGAGACTATATACGTTCACCTTCTTATACAACTACATGGAAAATCCCTTCTTTGTCATCTTTTCCCTTCTTTTCTTATACATTACAAAATCAGTGAAGGTCTTGTACTCATGAAAAAGACAGATCAGAGTAATTGCATGACGATGCACTTCAGTTTCATCATCGACTTCTCCTAAGAAAATAAAGATCCCAACGGCACTTCAAACCATCCATAATATGGCTTGCCGGGTCCTTACCAAGCGTCGTCATGGCTGTCGTATGGATGGACATACCTGAATTGGCATCTGATGGAACTGAGCCCTTTTTTGAAGCATAACTCGCATCAGGAGCCCGTTCACTTAAGTCCATGGGATGGAGTTCTGAACGCCAATGACATGCTTGTATGGGCAGATGGATTTCTGATGTTGAACTGCGCGCTCTTCCAATGAAGCGGAATATGGTGCTTCATCTGTACCAGGGCGATGCATCCTGTCTATCGCGTAATGCCTCCACGACATCTTGCATGGACATCTGATGTAGGGTTCAACAACGAAAAACAACACAGCGGAATATAGAACCCTAGACAGGATCCATGTGTATATTGAAATCGAAAGGGAATTTTGAAACGTACCTTTTACAGATCGAGGATAAATCGATAACTGATTGTGTCTGGATTAGTGCCCCAAGTGTTGCGCCTCTGCCGGTATCCACACACACGGACGGAATTCTCCAACGATCCACGTGCTAGCGAAAGATCTTAAAGTTCCTTTTTCTTGAACGCCTTTTTATTTTCGATACTCTGTCGAAAAAACCCTAGACAGATAACGATTCTCTATCTATTTATATAGCCTCATCATCCAGCAGAATTAAAAGAAGTGGGCTGGGGCGATTTGGGCCCACGTTTAATCGTTATCTCATAACGCGCACGACCGCATAGATAATTTAAATAAGAGAATAAATTAAAATCTACTTCTTAAGTAGATCAAGGCACATAGAAAATATTAAGTCCGTTCGCTATTGTGTGCGACCCTGTAGGTTCACTAAACATTAGCAGTGTGCTCAAAATTCTTTTGGCCCACAAGTCATAAGCGGTCTCTAGCAAGACATTATGACTACCTAAGTATAGTGAAGGTCGATTTTTCCGACATAACCTAATCCGCAACTAATATTAGAGTATCAAAATTGATTGATTTCTAGGGTAGACCACTAACAATCTCCCACTTGCACTAGAACTAATCATATAAACTAAGTCCCTTTGTCACTTGATTTCCGAGTTAAGCATAAGGCAGGACAAGTGTCATCCTTATATAGCTTAAACTCATTTTCCCGATACCGCAGTTAGACTGTCAAAACAAGTAGTTGACTCTTCAACTCACTTGAGCATGGCCATGCATTTCACAGTCTCAACTCTACGGGAGGCCAGGAAATCATACCCTCGTTATATGAGAGGGACAAATCCCATCTTGTCTACTCACATCACTCAGCGCGATTCATGACATGTCCAGCCATTACCTTTATAATCACCTGTTACGGTTAACGTTTGGCAATGTTAAAGTATGCCATTCCACGTCTAGGAAACCATGACAGACTCAGGTCAAAGGACTATACTCTATAGTTGTGATGAGAAATACTGATGATATTATATAACAATCCTACAGTATTCTCATAGTGGGTCTGTCCAATACAATGTTCTCTAACATGTATTCCATGTGATCAACTTTATATCTCTATATTCATGACCCGTGAAACTTGGTCATCAGTTGACTCACATGCTAGTCTCAAACACCATTTGCTTCCCAATGCACAATGGCAATTGACTAGGGACATTTAGAATATTAATATCCACTCTATTAATAGAATTTTACGATCAAATCACGTATTTGATTATCTATTAAGGATATTCAATATTCATGGGATAAAGATTTCACATTCAATTATATACTAAAATTAAATCGAAATCAAATATAATATATATTTTATCAATGAACAATGAAAATGTATATTACATATACTCCCACTCACATCAAAACCAATCACTAATGTGTCTAAGGCCTAAAGCGTTGCAATGACGCTCATGCTTAGATTGTGGAAGAGATTTCGTCAACGGATCAGCTGTATTCAACTCCGTTGCAACTTTGTACATCTTGACATCACCTCTTTCAATGAATTCTCGAATGAGGTGATACTTCCTGAGTATGTGTTTGGTCTTCTGATGAGACCTAGGCTCTTTAGCCAAAGCTATGGCCCCATTGCTGTCACAATAGAGGTCCGTTGGATTTGAACTTGTGGGACTGATTCCCGGTTCTTCTATGAACTTTCAAATCCAAACAGCTTCCTTTGATGCTTCTGAAGCAGCAATATACTCAGCTTCTGTCGTAGAATCTGCAATAGTGTCCTGCTTGGAACTCTTCCAGCACACCGCTCCACCATTCATGCAAAAGACAAAACCTGACTGCGATCGAAGGTTGTCTTTGTCGGTTTGGAAACTAGCATCAGTGTAACCACTTACAATGATCTGTTCCTCACCTCCATAGACTAAGAATAAATCCTTAGTTCTTCTCAAGTACTTAAGGATATTTTTTACAGCAATCCAGTGAGGTTCCCCTGGATCTGACTGGTATCTACTTGTCATACTCAATGCATAAGCAACATCGGGACGAGTGCACAACATAGCATACATGATGGATCCCACAGCTGATGCATAAGGAATCCTACTCATGCGGTCTCGCTCATCTTGTGTTGAAGGACACTGAGTCTTGCTAAGACTTATGCCATGTGTCATCGGGAGAAAACCTTTCTTGAAGTCTTGTATATTAAACCTATTGATGACTTTGTCAACATATATACTTTGACTCAGTCCAATAAGTCTCTTAGATCTATCTCTATAGATCATAATCCCCAAGATATAGTTTGCCTCTCCCATGTCCTTCATGGAGAAAAATATTCCTAGCGATGTCTTAACTGACTGAAGCATAGGAATGTCGTTTCTAATGAGTAGTATGCCATCCACATACAACACTAGAAACACAATTGCACTCCCACTAGACTTCTTGTATACACAACCTTCTTCTTTGTTTCTGATAAAGCCAAACTCTTTGACAGTTTCATCGAAACGAATATTCCAACTCCATGATGCCTGCTTCAATCCATAAATAGAACGTTGAAGCTTGCATATCTTTCCAGTGTTATCTGGTGATGTAAAGCCTTCAGGTTGTGTCATATACACATCCTCTTCTAGTTTTCTGTTAAGGAAAGCTATTTTTACATCCATTTGCCATATCTTATAGTCATAATATGCAGCAAACGCTAGGATAATCCGAATGGACTTAAGCATGATCACTGGCGAAAAGGTCTCGTCATAGTCAATACCATGAGTTTGTTTGAAACCTTTAGCTACTAGCCATGCTTTATAGATGTGAACATTTCCATCCACATCAGTTTTCTTCTTGAAAACCCACTTGCACCCTATAGGTTTGACACCTTCAGGTGGATCAATCAAAGTCCAAACTTTGTTTTGATACATTGAGTCCATTTCGGATTTCATGGCCTGAAGCCATTTATCGGAGTTTGGGCCCATCATAACTTCTGTATAGGTCGTAGGTTCGTCATTTTCTATTAACAATAGATGACGATGTTCTGTCACGTGAAAACCATATCTCATAGGCTCACGATGCGTTCTTTTAGACCTACGAACTATAGGTGCTACTGGAGTAGACTCTACAACTCTTTGTAGATCTAATTGAGGTTCCTCATGAATTGGAACACCCTCTTGTGGCACTATAACTTCTTCGAGGTTTACCTTACTCCCACTGGTTCCTTTGGTAAGAAACTCTTTCTCTAAAAAGATACCATTTCGAACAACAAACACTTTGTTCTCTGATGGATTGTAAAAGTAATATCCTTTCGTTTCTTTAGGATATCCCACAAAGAAGCATTTATCAGATTTGGGTCCAAGCTTATAAGAAAGTAAACGTTTTACATAAACTTCACAACCCCAAATCTTTAGAAAAGACACACTAGGAACTTTTCTTGTCCATATCTCATATGGTGTCTTCTCTACAGTTTTTGATGGACTTCTATTTAGTGTAAACGCAGCTGTCTCGAGTGCATATCCCCAGAAAGATAATGGAAGATCTGAATGACTCATCATTGATCGAACCATGTCTAACAAAGTTTGATTTCTCCTCTCAGAGACACCATTCCATTGTGGTGTTCTAGGAGGAGAGAGCTGTGAAACAATTCCACACTCTTTGAGATGGTCATTGAACTCTTGGCTTAAATATTCTCCTCTTCGATCAGATCGAAGAGCCTTGATATTTTTGCCAAGTTGATTCTGTACTTCATTCTGAAATTCCTTGAACTTTTCAAAGGAGTCGGACTTATGTTTCATCAAGTAAATATATCCATATCTACTGAAATCATCAGTAAATGTAATGAAGTACTGATAACCTCCTCTGGCTGTAGAACTTAGTGGTCCACACACATCAGTATGTATAAGGGCTAATAATTCTTTTATCCTCTCACTTTGATTAGTAAAAGGAGCTTTTGTCATTTTTCCAACTAAACAAGATTCACATGTATCAAATGATTCAAAATCAAATGAATTTAATAGTCAATCGCTATGAAGCTTGTGAATTCGTTTCTCGTTTATGTGGCCTAATCGACAATACCATAGGCAAGTTGGATTCAAATAATTAGATTTAAACCTTTTTGTATTTATATTATAGATTGGCACATCAAGATTTAGAACATATATCTCATCAACAATATGAGTGCTACCATAAAATAATCCATTAAGATAAAACGAACAACTATTGTTCTTTATATCAAAATAGAAACCTTCCTTGTCCAAACAAGAAACAGAAATAACATTCCTGCGTATAGCAGGTACATAGTAATAATTATTCAGTTCTAAAATCATGCCAGAAGGTAAAGCTACATCATATGTTCCTACAGCTAATGCAGCAACTCTTGCTCCATTTCCAACTCGTAGTTCCACTTCACCTTTTGTAAGTGTTCTACTTCGTTTTAGTGCCTGCACATCCATACAAATGTGAGTACCACAACCGGTATCTAATACCCATGAAGTAGAACTAGTAGTAACATTTACTTCTATAACATAAATACCTGAATCGGAAGTCTCACTTCCCTTTTTCTTCGGATCCTCCAAATATTTCTTGTAATTCCTCTTCCAATGTTCATTCTCACCACAATGGAAGCATACAGCATCAGCAGTTGGACCCGGTTTGGTCTTGAATTTGGGTTTGGGCTTAGTGCCCTTGCCCTTGCCCTTGCCCTTGACCTTACCTGGCTTCTTAAAGCTTTTCCCCTTTTGAACCATGAGAACATTAGGGGTAGGGTCCTTCTTGATATTCTGCTCAGCAATTTTGAGCATCCCATGCAATTCAGTCAAAGACTTATTCAGATTATGCATGTTATAGTTCATAACAAACTTGTCATAATCTTGAGGCAATGACTGAAGAATAATGTCAGTAGCCAACTCTTGCCTAATGGGAGAGTCCAATCGTTCTAGGTTTTCAATATAACCTATCATCTTTATGACATGTGGGCTAACTGAGCTCCCACTTGCTAGCTTGCACTCAATTAAGATCTTGACCGTTTGGTACCTTTCAGTGCGTGCCTACTCCTGAAACAAATTTTTCAGGTTCATGATCATATCATAGGCATTCACGTGCTCAAACTGCTTCTGAAGGTTTGAGTTCATGGTAGCTAACATTAGACATGATGCATCCAATGCATCATCTTTATGCTTCTGATAAGCATTCCTTTCAGCATGAGGAGCATTGGAAGGAGGTACCTTCTGAGGGAGTGGTTTCTCCAGGACGTAATCCTTTTTCTCCTGCTTGAGAACAATTCTCAAGCTTCTATACTAGTCCAAAAAGTTTGAACCATTCAATTTGTCCTTCTCAAGGACAGATCGTAGTGAAAAGTGTGATGCAGAGCTATTTGCCATTATCTACAACAAATATGCAAAGTGAATTGTTCATTAATATTATTTATAATAAACTCTCACATACTTTTATAACATATGTCCCAATAAGTATAGTGAACCAAGATCCATATTTTACCAAGACTCGAGAAAACTTTGGCTTACCGCTCAAGACTAAGTTATTTAGGTAGACAACTCTTTGTCAATTGTATCGAATACAACTCTTGGTTGTTGGGGTTGACATTTCATATCTTATCCCCAAACACTATGCCTCAAGGCCCAAAACCGTTTTGATAGCCTCGTTAAGTAAACCAATCTTGACTTATGGATAACCATTATCCATCCTATTTTACTCAAATAGTTAAAGACACCCTGCTTTGGCAGGCCCATCTATTGACAATTCAATCTTAATAAGTATATGATTGGAAAGGCATCATATTATTACTTAATTTTATTAGGGACTCTTAATGTTTATTTAGCGATGAATGTATGCATGTGATAAACATAAACGAAACATCACTTATAATAATAAAGGTACATCAATCATACGGGAACGACCAATTCCATGCAGGGGTCAAGGGGGCTGCGTCCCCTTGCGGGGTCGAGGGGCAGCGCCCCTCGCGGGGTCAAGGGGTAGAGCCCCTTACGATGGTCTCGCTGACCGGTCAGCGAGCGGGGTTCGAAGGGGTAGCGACCCTCGCGGGGGCTCGAGGGCAGCGCCCTCGAAAGCTAGATAGAATTCTCAATTCTGTTTTCCAGGAGAGCCCCGAAAACATAGACAGAATTCTCAATTCTGTGTTCTCGGGAGACTATCCGTCGCTGCCACCTCCCGCGCCCTCGCCCTCGCCCTCGCCGTGCCCATCCGGCCGAGCGCCTTGACGCACCAGCTGACGTGGCGCGCCGCCGTCTCCACCCGCTGTCTCAGCCTCGGGCAACGAGCCCAGGCGCGACGCCATCTCCGCCTCGGGCAACCGGCCCAAGCGCGACGCCGGCCCCGCCTCAGGCAACAGCCCAGGCACAATCGGAACATGATCGACCCATCCCTGCTTCATTCCTTCTCAATTGATCATATCAATTCATATTTCAAATTCATCTAACCCTAATTTAGACTCTTCAGGCATACATCATATGTATCAACAATTAGGGTTTCCGATTCAACTTCAATATATCACAAGTTGCTTTGATACCACTGTAGGGTTCAACAACGAAAAATAACGCAGCGGAATATAGAACCCTAGACAGGATCTATGTGTATATTGAAATCGAAAGGGAATTTCGAAACGTACCTTTTGCAGATCGAGGATAAATCGACAACTAATTGTGTCTGGATTAGCGCCCCAAGTGTTGCGCCTCTACCGGTATCCACACATACGAACAGAATTCTCCAACGATCCACGTGCTAGCGAAAGATCTTGAAGTTCATTTTTCTTGAACGCCTTTTTATTTTCGATACTCTGTCGAAAAAACCCTGGACAGATAACGATTCTCTATCTATTTATATAGCCTCATCATCCAGCGGAATTAAAAGAAGTGGACCGGGGCGATTTGGGCCCACGTTTAATCGTTATCTCATAACGCGCACGACCGCGTAGATAATTTAAATAAAAGAATAAATTAAAATCTACTTCTTAAGTAGATCAAGACGCATAAAAAATATTAAGTCCGTTCGCTATTGTGTGCGACCCTATAGGTTCACTAAACATTAGCAGTGTGCTCAAAATCCTTTTGGCCCACAAGTCATAAGCGGCCTCTAGCAAGACATTATGACTACCTAAGTATAGTGAAGGTCGATTTTTCCGACAACCTAATCCACAACCAATATTAGAGTATCAACATTGATTGATTTCTAGGGCAGATCACTAACACTTCAATTATGAAAGGTCAGTACGAGCATGAGATTTCACTGGACGACCGATGTCAAACTCGAGCTATACACAGTACTATGTTAAAAGTAAACGATTCACCGTGTCTTCCTTTTCCGCCACTCCGCGTCGCATGGGAAACCTTTCAAGTCACTGAGGTTGCATTCCGGATTTTGGCCATCGTCCATTGAGGTCGGAACATGGGGACCATGTGGCTGACCATCAAGTAACTCAAAGTCTATCATTCTGGCAGCAGACGATGCACAACAATCGCCATGAATCTCCACATCCTTGTCACCCTTGATAGCATTCTTGTCACCCTAAATAAAGAAAATCACCATTTAGTGCACCAAAAAATTAGAACAGGCTGTATTGGGAGCTGCAAACGAAATCTTAAGCTACGACATAATGTCTTCTCAAATGCAAGAAAACTGGGCAGAAAATGATACATAGCATTGTTTGTCATTCTTTCCCGTAGCAATTCCAGGTCCTTTGTGCAATCACCGAGTAAGTAGCTAGTTTTTGCATTCCTTCCTTCAGGGCAAAGTGTATTGCGGAATTGCGAAGGTATTTTCAATAGGAGATATGACTTAAAAGACCAGAAGGTCCCAAATTGCCTCTACTAGAGGTTAAGAGTCCTTGCTAGGGTGGCAATTCCCAACAAAACATGAGAGTATAACTAGAACCCAGCAAGAATTTACCTAGACAAGCCCAAACCCGACACGACATGGCACAGCTTAAATCCAACATGAATCGACACATTTTCACTCATTTTAGTGAAACACATTACATAACCATGTCGAAAGATTTTTGGTATGACACAAATAGTTGACACGAACATGACCTGCAAACAAAAATTAGGGAGAATCGTCCAAAAAGTCATAAACCTCTAATATTTTTGTCAATTCAATCCTAAACATTTTGCATTAGTGCCAATTCAGTCTATCCGGACAATGCTGACATGGCAATTTTTTAATATTTTAATATTTTATCAAATTTTTATATTTTTTCCTTCTTTTTCTACCCTTCTTGCCTCTGTCGGTCCGGGTCATAATCAGTGCCACACGCCCAATCAAAACTGGGATGAAGCATGCCTTTGCAACCAGTTGTGAGCCAAATAAGAGATTTGCCATATCATATACCAACAAGAGAATAGAGTATAGCCCATCCAAAACAATAATATCTTTTAATCCAATCCAAACAAGCACTCTGTCTATAACTTAAAAATTGATATGATGGGTTTGGTCCCAAAAAAACTATGGTAAAAAGCTCATGTTCGCGGTGGTGGTCGTGGAGACGGCCAAGCTAGAGGGAGTAATGGTGCGAAAAAATTCAGCCCGACCGGGATAGAACTGAAACGAGCTCTCGAGCCCGAGTAAGACAGGGCTAGTCTTCGACGGCTCTTCAACTTCTCAATCGGGCTGATCCTGGTTTTCGGGACTAAGATGGTTGGGCCCGAATCGGCCCGGCCTGGCCTGACTCTAATTGTTTTAGGAAAAAAAATGAAAATATATGTAAAATAACGGCCCACTCAAGTACTCAGCTCTGTACGAAAAGGCGCTGTCGAAAAACAAAAATTATTCGATTAATCGACCAACCTAAATCAGTGATTCACGAATGATACAAATGCAGGACATTACTATATTTATACTTGTGCACCAGTTTGGTTCCACATGTTCCTAAAATAAAAATCAATAAAAGGAAAAAAAAACCGATTGATATTGTAAAAGAGTCCGTTGAAAATTCTCTCATCGCTTGACAATAAGGTTCGTATTTGATTTCACTTGGCTATTGGTTTAAGCTTTTGAGCTCGACTTTCTAATGGAATGGATGAAAACAGCTCCCATATTGGTTTCATGCATTCAACATTAATTACTATACGTTTGCGTTCAACTAAAGAAGATTCGAATGATCTAACTGGCAGAAGAATTCGGCAGCCCAGAAAAAGAAAAATTCTGAAATTTCATTAAGAACCCCAATCACCATTCACCAAAACGTTTTGCAGTCGAATATTAAAATTCTGAAAATCCAGAATTCAGAAATTTCTTTTTCTTTTCTACCTAACTTTGATAACCAAATTTCCAATGCAATGAAACATTAGGAAGGTGACATTTACAGGAAAACAATATTGTCATTCATCATTCAAACTTGCAAGCTTGGCACATATTGTCTCATGTGTCTCAATGCTGCAAAACGTACACATGGAAAGCACGATCAGAACTAGAAACTGAACTTAAAATTTCTCTTTGTATCCTCAAAGTTCAAACACCAGTCTCCTCAAGCCTCGCATCATGGACTCGTGAGCAGCTTTCATGTCGACTTTTGCCAATTCATCCCTCGACTCTCTCTTCACTCTCCTCCTCGGCCCATCTAATTCCAAGTTGTGATTGGGGCTTGCCGTCACCCCTTCTCGCCTCATCAGATCGAACACGAATTCCCAATCCCCGGCCGGTATCCTCCTCCCGCTTTCCTCCATCGCGAGCATCGTCAGGTGCAGGTTCCGCAGCTCAAGCCTCCGTCGCCTTTCTCGCATCCAGCGGATCTCGTGCCCTGAGACAGCAACCCTCTTCGTGATGTCCACCGCCATCTTCATCCTCTTGTGCTCATCGTTCCAAGGGTCGTCCACCACACGGCCAGTGACCCTGGCGATCTCGGACACCACCTCATCGCGGGTCAGGCACATCTCCTTCCTCGTGCTCTCATCTGGCCACCATAGCCGGTCCAACGCAAAGGGCAGGTGCATGTCGTCCAGCATGGAGGAAACGATAGCCCACGACGGCGACGATGGCAAGCAGTCTTCAGATGCGAATGGCCAGCACGGATGCTCAAATTGGAAGGAGAAGGTACAGTCGTCGTCGGCGATACACGCCGGGGAGTTACCTCCCCGTGCATCGGAATCGATATGGAAGCAATTGACATGGCATGATATGGTCAGAAGAGCGTGAGGCAAAGACTGATCATCTCGAATAAACGCTGGACTTGCAGAAACCAAAATATGATAATCCGACATCTTTCCTGAAAAACCTTTGAGGATTAATGAAGTGAATGTTCTTGGGCTATGCGTATATGTATGTATAGTTATTGTACCGTGTCGGTCGAGAAACATTGCCAATCCAAAATAGGAAACGTAGTAAACCGTTCAGCAAAAAGTTTCAAGTGAGTTTCCTCTTGTTTCTGGATTTGATTTGTCAAGATCGCGGAAGATCGTGTCATAGGAATTAATTTGATTATTAGATAAACTTCCAAGATCTTTTGAGCTGTTAATCTCCCAAAACTTTCCTTTTCTTAAAACACACGATTTCTGATTCCATGACGCTCTGAATTATCTGTATTTCTCGAAAGTTAACCCGATTTTATTCACACTCATGCCTGTTTTAGGCCTAGTTCCTAACTCTAATATCGAGCCGCACCTTTTTCTCTATGTACCAGTAAACATGTACGTGCATTATGCGAATTCAAAAAATTGACATTTAAAAGATCTTGCAAAAAACACTTTACAACATAATATTTGAAATATTAAACCAAGAAATTGCACATGGGAAAGGAAGAAACTTTCAAGATCTAGAACTTTTTTTTATAAGGTTGTTCATTAGATAGGAAAACTTTGAATTTTATACAATATGCAAGAGATAAGATATTATACCTAATTTACACGATTGTTCGTTTATAGAATTATTATAAGGATGTTTTAGCGAAGAAAAAAGAAATTACGATAACTTAAAAGGTTGAGGTCCTCTTTATTTTATATAATAGTATAGGTAAGCTATGGCTATAAAGTTAAGCGATTAACTTGGTGTTTAGGGACAAAATTTTCAATCTGACTTTTATTCCAAGAACGATTTTCATTGAGAATACGGTGAAGGGACAGCAGATGTGCACACCCTCTCTCGTGAGTCTTTTTAGTAGTAACCGAAACCAAACAGTTTATGTATCACCACCCGCCTGGGTGGCGCTGCTGGAGCGCGCACTCTTCCTCTCGCAAAAGGTTGAGTGTTCGAATCCCGGGCGCCGCAGGGTGACTTAACCGGTGGCACGTGTGTGGTGGCTAGCACGTGTCGCCCCCAGGGTTTACTCCCCGGCTGTCGGCCGTGCGGGGGTTCCCTGGGTTACCAAAAAAAAAAAAAAAAAACAGTTTATGTATCAAGGATTCACACAAAGCGAATGAACAGCGAAAGGTAAAACCATAATGCAATGCCTCCGCTTGATGCTATATCAGTTCATATCAGCTCACCATGTTCTTAAATATTGGCGATATCTTTGAATTAGCTCCCCCAATTGAATTTAGTTAAATTCTTCCCGATCGAACAAAAACACGAGATATCACGTGGAGGCTATAAAAGTATTGGCGAGAAAATGCTTGCTAGTGACTTGGTCTGAAGATGGCGATGCTTCACAACATAGGGCGTAAATTGCGGTCACTTGCTACCTCATCCTACACGAGAACATTCCAAATTTTTTGAATCATAGCCCCATAAGCATAAAAAGAAAATTGGAAAAAAAAAGAGAAAAAAGAAGATAACGAAAGAGCTGTTGCACCCTTCTGTGAACCCTGGCACGTGTCACCTCCCTACTTGCCGGTGTTCTTAAAACTCATCGCGCTCGTAAAATGGCCAGAGGAAAAGACCACCAGGGTACATCGTAGCAAACGTGTCACCATGGCCACCGGTTGGCCGACCTCGCAGGCAAGGGCGAGCCTCACTAGTGGCCGGCGACACTGGTTGGTTGCTGGACAGTCCAAGGGAAGAAGAAAAAAATAATAAAAATAAAAAATAATTCAAAAAAATAAAAATATATATTAAAAATTTGCCACGTCAGTATCGGCCGGAGGGTCGGCGCTGGCCGGCGTCCATGTCAATATTGGCCCGCCAAAATTGGCCGGATGGACTGAGTTGTCATAAATACAAAAAGTTTAGGACTGAATTAGCACAATTACAATAGGTTTAGAACTATTTTGGTAATTTTCCCCTTGTCAACCTAGTTCAATTATACCATGCACGGAATGCCAACTACAAATTATAAGGTTTTTCTCCCTACACATTTATTAATTAGAAGCGTGTTGGTTTCAAGATAAGTATTAGATCATGTTTTCTTCCATTCTTGGTTTGAAGGAACTTCCTCCAATCAGTTTTCAGCTGCGGTTTACAGACATGGACACAGCCCATTTTTCTGTTTAATTAAATTTGCATGTGGGCGATGTAAATAAAATGAAACCTATTAATAAGACGCATAATCGGAGAAAATTTTCTTCATCCAGACCCTATAATCAGAGATGGAGGAAAATACAATCATTTTCAGAACGTAGAGGCGAAAATTTTGAATTATATCGTTGAATACTCACTTCTCCGCAACCTATGAAAGCATGCGGGCTTTATAGGGGTTCGAAGGCAGTTCTTGGGATTGGCTGGCTTCTGACGGCTTAGGTAGTAGTTTGATGAAATGAACATTTGCGTTCTTATTTTTTTCCATTTCTGAGTTCAGAAGCAATCGTGAGAGGAGATTTTCTTGAAATAACTCTAAGACATGACATATCGCGTAGTCGATCAAAAGGGGAAAACCGAAATATACTATACGATATGTATGTCCCTACTGTAGGCTTTTTTGAGGTATGCCTCAAGAAGTTTAAAATCTCGTGTTAATTTCTAGTTGAATGTAACATCTTGGCCGGTATGTAGGGTGTTGAATATTTCCTCTCTCAGATTTAGAATGTCATTGTACATAGAGCTAGTTTTCTTTTTCCTTGTGCTTTTACTTGCTCGAAGTTGCTTCATGTTTGTGTTGGGAAAATGTTCACGTGAAACGGAACGGGAAGAAAATGGAATCAAACTTTGAAGCGTGATAACACTCTCTTTAAAGGATTATTTGCCCCACAAATGTTGCTAATAATTACAGCAAAAATCCTCCATGATATAACAAAATCTCGAATGAAAATGCCATATAGCAATTCTGGTATTTCTCCAGAGTCTCTCAAGGGAAACAATCAGAAAAGATGGCCGTATTGTTTTGAGAAAGTAGTATCAATAGTAAGTGAAAACAAACTGAAAAATACGAATATATACTGTAGTCTTTTTGAACCGAATACAACCTTTTGGGAGAGTTACGTTGTCAAAAGATGCCTTCTCAAAAGACATAATAAAATTCGGATTAAATTAGTAATCAAATAAAAAATAATTTTTTTTAATTATTATTGTTTTTTATTATTCCGAAATTTATAAATTCTGAAAAAAAATCTTTGAACAAATACAACCTTTCAAAGATGAAGGAGTTATGTCCAAAAAGACATAATCTTCTAAAGGTAAAGTAGTTATGTCCGAAGGAACACAATTCTTCCAAAGGTTGTAAGAACGCCTAATAATCGTTAGATAAAATAATAAATTTCGAAATTAATTAATAAAAAAATAACTGCAACTCTATTGCGAACAGTCACACTGTTTCAATAGGATAAAATCGTTATTTTATAATAATAAATTCGAATTTAATAAATAAAAATAATAATAAACGAGGATTAGTGCTAATTATCATTTGCGAGCATGCTAAGTGTTGAGTGCGCCAAAGACGCACACCCGCACGCGGATATTGTGCGGTCTAGCCACAATCCATCGTCTTCAATTGAACAAATTAGAAGACATCCACACTAATATAGTGGGCCACACAATCAAAACTTTCCTAAGTGAGACAAGGAAAAGTACTATTTTGTTTGTTTTACAAACAAACAACCACCATTTTGTGTGTCCAAAGTTGGTATGGTTTAATGTTTCATAGCAGGTGAATAGATTGGGGAAGAAAACATCTACTGATTGAAACATGGAACATGGTTTGTTTTGGATTAAAATGAGACGATAATAAAAAATTGTGTATATAATTAACATTTTCTAATACAAATTTCTTTTGAAAGTTCTTAAATGTCCGTGGGCGGTTACTGGTTCACATGTCTTTTTCAATTTTTTGGGCTTGATTCGAGGGAGGGTGTCCACGTTCATCCGCCATGTTCATGGACGGAGATGTTGCGATAAGCGTGTGACCAACCCTACAATAGAACTTCATGGCACTGCCGTGTCTGCTTTTCATGCTTTTTTCATAAAAGACTAATATATAGCCACGAGCCAAGTGAATCTGTCTTCAGGGTCTATCTTGATAGGTCCCATGCATGACCATAATCCGCTTTTGTATTTCTCCCACTACAGCATGTGAAAATATTAATTTTCGCACGCTCAATGCTAATTATTTACACGGCATGCGCGGGCACGTGTGCGTACTTTCTCCTTAAAAATAAAGATATTTTCTAAAATATATAAAAAAAAACCAAGATTTGATGATTTACATGGATTTATTTAACCCTTTACGTAAATACGTCTTTTCAATTAATAATGTTAATATAACTTGTGATTAATTGCAGATGAGATGGGTTGGTGAACAAATTAAGTTCTGCAGCTCTATAGTCCGGCACCAAATGTGCAAAGACATGCGCTACAGGATATCAAAGTATATGACATGGCGATCTCTAAGGGAATGAGCATGTGAATTGACTTGCTGTCAATGAACTACAATCTCCCTCCAAGGGGGAACAACGTGAACCAGTTCAAGCCGGAGCAGTTCGCGGAGGACCCTCTCTACGACGGGTGCAAACACAAGATGGAATTTTTACCATTTGGGTTTGGAGCGACAATGTGCATTGGTCCGAACTTGACCATGGCTGAGTACAAGATTGTCTGAACCCCAACTCTCTCCAAGTTTTCCTTTTCTGTTTCTCTTCATCTGCACCCTGCCTGTTTTCACACTCCCTAATAAATGGAGTTTTGAACGTTCAATAAGACAATACATAACCTCTTAATTCTTTGCGTCCTAAAAGAAAATTTGCCCTAATCAATTTCAATCATATTTTGTTACCTGTGATGTGTGCATAGGTTCACGATGCGCTACACACACATCCGTGCTTACACGCTCGTGCTGGCGTAATTGCATGTTTAAGTACTTTTGCTTGGAGATATAAACTTTAATTTAAGCAAGCCACAATGATTCAGCTTCTACGAGTAGCAATCGTATTGACTTCATATTAACAGTTATATTACACTGATATATTATTTGCTTTAAACCCAACTCACCCTCCTTTGGCAAACACACATCTATCCACTTCACCTTTGCACACTTAGTTCTTAGATTGGCATTCTCAAAATTTCTCGGGATAGACAAAATTTCTGTTTTTTTTTTTTTTGGTACTCCACCATTAATTTTTTTTTTGTTTTGGTCGAAGTGTTCTACCATTAGATGGAGCCAGAAAGAAGCATCCCATATGATCTTAAAAGATATTCTTCTTTATGTTTCTTTTACACTCTATTCTTCGGTAGTTTTTTTTTTAAATCATAAGTATAAAAATAGAAGGAATTTCAGAACTCACCTAATCATGAAATCATGAACAATTTTGAGAATATCAGTACTTTAGGTACTCTCCCTCTCCATGAGTCGATACTTTTGTCCACCTTCAGATCTGACGTACTAGCTAGACACAAAATTTGAGGCTGCAGATTGCGAAGCTGAATTGCGGAAGTTATTGGGGAAGTATATATGAGGTAAATATGCAAGAAAAAACCCCTCTTCGCTAACTGTCATGGTCTCCTTATGAACTGTCCTTTAAAGCTTCTGAGTTTCCAAGAATTAATACGTAGAACCACGTATCGCGATCGTTTGTGTACTGTGTGACTTGGCATATTGACCACATCTGTTGGGAGACTCTGTGTGAATATCATGCACTTCTGGGTTCCCTGCAAAGAGGAAGCATGTTTTTTTATGCTGGCGGTAGTGTGAGCATGTTGGAGGTAAGCAAGAGTCAATATTCCATAATTTGGACCTTTCATTATCAGGCGAATTTTTCTCTGTTCTTTCCTGGCTTGGCGTTTCTTGCCTTCTTCTCTTATGAAACATAAAATGAGCGAATGCACCTGGGGTTGACTTATCCGAGTGAGGTGCTATCCATGAAGTAAATAATTATAAGTGAGCTTTTGTGAGCTCTCGTATCCCGGTTCTCATATCCTAGGGTAACAATGAAGTTGAGCAAAATCTAATGGACAACTTTGCTCCTCATTAACAAGTTTGCGAAATGGAATAAACAGGATTATAGTTTCCAACGTATTAACTTTATTGGACTTTCTAGTGGATCACTGCAATTTTTTATTTTCTTGAAGAATTTCGTTTTTGGGCTTAAAATTGCATGACATGCATGTGTTTACTAGATGGGAGTGGTGGCAAGTCAAACATCGAAAAATTAAAGAAAAAAGAAAATGGTTACTATAATAAGTCGGCCTAGAACCTAATTTTCTCTGCATGTTTGTTAATCACCAACGGCCACAAATCAATAACCACTATATTCTTTAACCTTAAATAACATGATCGGAAGAATCTTCTTTCGCAAGCAAGAACTCACAAAGCTTTTAATTAAATTACATCTAGAATAGTAGCACGATTGGAAAAATAAGCACTGCTTTTCAGTGCAATCCATTAGATTCGATGCCAATCAAGCACATCACCATGTAACATGGACTCTGGAAAGCAAGTAATTTGACAGCAAATTGTAAGCAATATAAATATAATATCTACGATATCTAAATGATTGCCATGGTCCAACTACCGTATAGAACTCGACGCCACTTAGTCTTTCCTTAGAGTTAGAGCCTAGCACATATCATATTTGATTCTTCGAATCTGTAGCCATATTACACACTTTAACAGACTAGGGTTAACAATTAAAACCTTCCTTGATTATTACTTGTTTTTATGCATCTTGTTGATTAGGCGAATGTGGCACAAAAACATTAGGTTTTCGTAAAAGGGATCACGGAATTTCATTTTTCTTCTGCTGATTGCATCGATGACATGGGCCTCTTTACTTCGCTTGCCAAAATCAAAAACATACAGCTGTTCACACGAGTATTATATACCACTCCCAGCACCGTGTACATGCATTCTATTCGCAAAATATAAAAATTCCTCCCTCCTCCAAGTTATATATCTTCATGGTGTCCACTTGTCAAGCATCGTTTTGGGATGACATGGAACTCCATCGCCAAAAACTACTAAGCACGGCTTGATCATTCATCGACCCTCATCCAACCATTCATTTGCGGAAAAAGTATAAAAAAAAAAGTCATAAACATATTGCATTGGTACCAATTCAGTCCTAAATTTTTCAATTGGACCAAATTAGTCCTAAGCCTTTTGCATTTGTGCCAATTGAGTCCATTTGGCTGATTTTGGCTGGAAATGGCTAACATGAACGGTAACCATCCTACGTAGCACGACTAGCGCATATATAAACAAATTTTAAATTTTTTTTTGAATTTTTTTATTATTTATTTTTTTCATTTTTTTCATTATGTCAACAAGGGCTCGTAGGCGAGGGTTGCGGCCTACACCCAAGCCAGCAGTGCCCTCGCCTGAGACCACGAGGGCAGCCCCCACCCAGGCCGCGAGGGTCGAGCCCTCACTTTGATCTAGGCAAGGGTTGTAACCCTTGCCAGTGGCTGGTGGGGGTCGTTGAGCCTTGGCCAATGGTCGAAAGCCCTTAACAATAAAAAAAAGTAATAGAAAAGAAAAAATTAATAAAAAATTAAAAAATTAAAAAATTTTCACATCAGCATAATCCATGCCACGTAGGACGGCCAATGTCCACATCGTCGATTTCCGGCCAAAATTGGCCGGATAGATTACATTGACAAATTGTCAAAAGGTCTAGAACTCAATTAGTCACATTGAAATGTTTAGAATTGAATTGATACAAATTCAATAGATTTATGTCCTTTTTAGTAATTTTCCCTAATTTCACTTAGCGACATACTCTCCTCTGTTAATCATATATGATCTTTATAGTGGAGCTTCATTTTTTTTTTTTTGCTTCAATTTCTATCTTTCTTTGCTGCAAATACAGTGGAGCTTCATGCTTTATCAGAAAGATGTGAAAAATATGTACTCTAAATTTCTAGCCTGTTCTTTGTAGTTTGTATATTATTCATACTTTTTCATTTAGCGTGGTGTTTGAGTTTTAATGCCACTGGTTGGGCATTTCAGTTCTAATACCACTTGTTCACCATGATGGTTATTGCCTAGGTAGAATTGTGTTGAACCTATCAAGATTAGGGTTTGATCTGGCCTCAGTGATAAGTTGGAGTGCTTCACATGAAGACTGATCTGCTCCCTAAATCGCACGAACTAAACTCAAACTGTCAAGACTCCAGCACTATTTTCTGTCTTCTTCTATCGTCCAGAAAGATTGGGGTTTTGAGCAGCGCTTTTGCCTCCGTCAGCTCAGCCGAGTGTACTTTCACCGATTTGGCGAAACCGTCAGCCAAACGACCGTGACTGTCTCTGCATATGCAGCTGATATTTACTTAATAAAATATTGAATTTGAAGAGATATGTACTTAATTAAATCACACTTATCTCCCAACAATTACAATGCAGGTTTAGCATTGAAATTCAATATTTTGCCTTACACACCATGTCTTAATATCCCAAGGCCTTACTTCACCATTATGCGGTGTTTACTCTAACCTAAAACCACATTTTCTACAAGCTTGCTTTACACACTATCAACTCTGAATGTACATTTTTATATTTAGGTAAAGCTTGTGCGAGGTTGAGCGACGCCATACGCTCACATACGAGTTCTATCCAATAATTTACCTTTTATGTTCACCTTTAATCCTAATTAGAAATTTGTACCTATCTCCCAAATTTTTGCTTTTGTCCTCAACTTTAATAATCTTTTACCCTCCAATAAGTAATTTCGCGCACCCTACTTGCATGGAAGCATTACTGCATGAAATGAGTGCATATATAGATCTAGTTCACTGTACCTCATTCCTTAAATAACTTTGGCTCCTTTTGGCAACTGCATGATCTAATGACTAAAATGAACCATCAATATATGTATGTCCTGGATTCATGGAAGAAGAATTCATTGCATAGATATTCGGTTGCTATAGTTATAGGTGTTGCGACCAGCCTCAGATTTTCTCGAAGAAAGGGGGATCTCGCCTAGTACGCGCTAAATCGAGGTCTGAGACTTAATCCGGGCTCTCCCAAACTCATATCATATCACGATTTGTGATTTAGGTTTTTAACCTGCAAGTGATTTTCATTTAGGAATCGCTACTAATTAATTTGGGGTGGATTGATTATAAACCTAAGTAAGGTAACGGGAGAATCATCAAACTCCTACAAAAGCAGAGATTAAATAAGTTCGGGAACTTGGTTATACTAGTTAGGTGACTAGTGCCCTTTTCGATACCTTTTTGTCCTATTCATTTCAGAAAACATTTATCAAGTAATTTTGATTGATTTTAGGACTTATCTCTTATTATATGAGGTGATTAGGCGAGTGCACATTTATTAAATATTAGCAATCAAGATAAATATACAGCCTAAGGTTCTAATTCTAACTAAGGCGATAACATTCAAAACACGATAATTTATGCAATTATATTCTAATTAGAAACAATATGTATAATAATAATACAACAGTAGTAAAAATAACATCCAAAATCCTATTGTATAACCCTATAGGCTTATCCGGCTTATCCGATTTAAACATGATTAATAATCAAATAATTCACATAATTTAGAAAAATATTTAAAAAATATAAATTTCTAAACTATTTCCTCATTTTAAAATTTTATTATTTGTTTATTTACAAAATTTTTATTTTTTAATATTTTTTAATATTAAAATAATATTATTATATTAGAATATTATAATAATATATAACCGGGACCGGGTCGGATCTCCACATCTGACCCGGGGCGCGCTGGTCCGGGTCCTTAACTGGACTGGGCTCCTCAAGTCCGGTCAACCCTAAAAAAATAAAAATAAAAAGAAAAGTCCGGCCCAACCTATTTTCTAATCTAACTAACCCAGCCCACTTTTTATCCTCCTGGCCCAACCCGAAATTCACAAAAAGGAACCAGGTCGGGCTCCTGGACCGACCCGGATCCGACTCCGACTGTGACCCGACCCGGTTCATCAGACAAACCCTAGAAAGTCGGGTCCGATTTCTGCGTCCGACCCGACTGACCGTAGCCGGCTCTGACTCATTGCACGTGCGTGTCTGCGCCGCACGGCCGCGACAGAGACAGCCGAGACGGGCGGCGCTGTCAGTGTCGGCCTGGCCGAACGCGCGCCTTGGTCCACCCAGGCCGTAGTTCCTCAGCCGACTCCGGCATCGCCGGCCAAAACGAAGAGAACAAAACTGGAACTCACTCAGGCATATTGACAAACATTTGGCGAGCGCGAGGCTTGGCGACGGGGGAGGGTGACGACCGTGAGTTGTTGGCCACGGCAAGAGCGCGGCGGTCGCCGGAAAAACTCTCTGTCCCTCTGTCTCGCTCAATCTCTCCCTGGATCTCAGCCCTGTCTCACGGCTTTCTCTAGATCTCGCTCACCGAAACCGAACTCTCCTCTCCCCTGTTTTTTTTTTCTGTGTGCAGCCGAGCCTTGACGCCGACGACGACCCTACCTGGCTCGGCGGCGAGGATTGGTGGCTGAGGCTGAGGCGCAATGGCCCCCCAGAAGCTCCCTCTCTCTCGGCTTAACTCTCACGGCTGAGCTCCTCCCCTGTTTTTTTTTGTTCTTTTGCCCCCTGTTTTTCTTTTCTTACTGTAGCCGCCTTTTATAGTGGCCGGTAGCCACCTGCTCCGCCTCTCTTGGCCGCTCGTTCTCTGCTCTGTCTGCTCTGGCCTTGACTTCTCCCTGGCCATGTATTTTTGCTTGGGCAGAACGCATCAGCCATTCCATGGCTGAGCGGCGTCCAATGCACAGGGAGGAAGGAGCGGGGAAAGAGAGGAGAGGGATAGAGAAAGAAGCTGGGCTGGGCTGGGGGAGAAGGAGGAACGGGCTGGGCTGGCCTTGGCATGGTCCAGTCTGATTTTTTATTTTTTGATCTTTTTTAATTTTTTAAAATTTTAAAATTTAATTTTCTTCTAAATTTATTAAGAAAATATGTTTCAATAGGCCCTATTAATGCAAATGTGCCTAATATCTATATGCAATGTAATTAGATAAAAATATTATTATAATTTTTTGTTTTTAGGAATTAAAAAATTAATTCCTAAATTGTGCATAGTTAATTTTTGGCAAATTAGAAATTAGGTGTCAACAATAGGCTAGCGTCCCCAGCTAAATAAAATTGGATTCCACTAGAATTTGTAAAACTCGGTATTTTTTTTCCTAAATGATCCGTCATAAAAGACATGTACATGAGTACTTAGCTACTATAGGTGAGCATGGGCTGGGCGGGTGAAGCCTCAAGGTACTTTTTCAGCTTGGCCCGAGCAGGCCTGGCCTGGAATTTTAGGCTAGGCTCAATTGTACAAGAAAAGGCTCAGACCGAATTAACCAATCTAGGCCGGTTGAGTTGGGCCTAGCTCGAGTTTTGTTTTTGTTTTAATTAGAATTGATTTGATCATTATTTTCGGCCATCACTTGCTAAAAAGTATGGATCAACTCATTTGATCAATTTAGCTTTGTCTAGTATGGTGAGTCTGACAATTATTATTATTGTTTTTTTATCTAAGTCCATTCAATGTTACTAGTAGGTAGCCAAGCGTGTTGCACGTAATAAAGATTTTTATTTTTCTTTAGCACATGACTACGGGTGAAAAAATAGATTCAAGAATATAATTTTATGAATGAATAGTCTTGGAACATGAAAAGATGCAAATCTTAAGTGAATAGACATATTATTGGAATGATAGACGCAACTCTTGATAAAAAGGCACCATTACAATATTTTGTTTGCCGAGTTCACGCATCACTATAACCACAACCATCCATAAATGATGGCACCAGCAATGACGTGTTCCGAAAAACCTAATTTCGCACGGGTGCTTTCTAGGTCCCAGCAAAATGCATGAACTTTGAACGTTTCTTTCGTTCTCTCTCTCTGAGAACTAATCTTTTTGATAAAAAGAATAGGAGAGAGCTCATTAGGCAAGTAAATCTAACCTGCTTTGGTCATGCCGATACCACTGTCGATTGACACAGTTTTGTCAGCCTTGTGCGGAACTAGCCTGATGGAAGGCTCGGGCTGTCCATCGAGTTTGTTCGTCTGTGAGACTCTCGTAACGGATTTTGTCTAGAGCTTGCATTAATTTAGTGACAAAACCAATTTCAGTTCCATACCTGACAACGATTAACCTTATTCCACGATAGACGGACATATTAAACCATCTAAGTCGATCCCCTGAACATTCTGTTACTACATTTTATTGAGAGATCAATCAAGGCCTTGTTTGAGAAGCATTCAAAGTACTAGCTGATAACGATACACCAAGGCAGAGATTCGTTCAACGACTTGAAGATGCAGGGGACAACTGTGTCTTGGTCTATGATTGAATATTACGGACTCCCTTCATCACTGACTAATTCTTCCTAAGTCAATGCAAGTAATTCACAACGATAGTAAAATTGACGAATCTAAACAAGACTTTTCCGAAATCTTTTAGCCTTCAAACTCATTCCACACCAGCCGTCCCATTCACTAAGCGAGCTCAATGCGATGCAAGGCACACACACAATCACGGATACATATTGGCAAATAAAAAGGAATAAGCAGAGAGATGTACCTCGGATGAATTGTTGATAAGTCCGCCAAGGAAAATTCCCTTGTTGCTATAGAAAGTGTTGATGATCAAGCTCAGGAGTTGGTTGATCTCCGCCTGGAACGTGAACATCTCTGCGTTGGCCATCTGCACATCCTTGAAGACTGGAAAAGGCTGGTGAGGGCATTGAGGATCTCGTGCGCGAAGGTGCTAAGGAAACTGACTTCACCAGGCCAGCACAACCGGACCTGACCCTGACAACGAGCGGACGCCATACTTCTCCACGGCCCTTAGCATGGTCTCAAGCTCGAACTTCCCCATCAAGGCCACCCTCCCCCAATCCCAAATGCCTTCAATATCCACACGAACCCATACACGTAGAACAGGGGAAGCAGAACTAGCCAAACGGGCTTCAAGCCGGACTCAGTTTGGCGAGGCCCGGCGAGAGCTGCTATCATGCTCCCGTAGGTTGGGCCCGTTTGGTTTGGCTTTTCAAATACTATTTGAGAGAATGCAAATACCTTTAGGTGAAAATCACTTGGGAAAATACAAGTGGTGTTTGGTAAAAAAAAATTTGTAAAGCTACTTTGGCCTAAGTAGTGTTTGGTAAATTTTCTTTTGCAAAGGGTTTTGGCAACTTTTATTTTTAATATTTCAATTTTTCCCCTATACTATTCATCTTCTTCACCGGCGAGGGTGGTCGGCGAAGGGCCGATGAGGGCGGATCTGGCCGGCGAAGGGCTGATGAGGGCGGATCTGGCCGGCGAAGGGCCGGCGAGGTCGCCTGACCCCAGGCGAAGGCCGCCTGGGGTCGGGCAACTGCCCAGGCGACGGTCGCCTGAGGTCGCGCGACCCAGGCGACGGTCGCCTGAGGTCGCGCGACCCAGGCGACGGTCGCCTGAGGTCGCGCGACCTCAGGCAACCATTGCCTGGGCGGTCGCCCGACCCCAGGTGGCCGTCGCCTGGGTCGGGCGACCTCGTCGGCCCCTCGTCGGCCCTTTGCCGCCTAGATCCGCCCTCGCCGGCCACCCTCGCGGTGAGGAAGATGAACAGTAACAGGGGCAAAATCGAAATATTAAAATTTGAGTGATGGTAATTTGGGAAGGGAAAAATAGGCTTTAGCATTTGTGGAATATTGAAAGCCTAAAGCTGGTCTGGACCAGTTTTGGGCTTTTAGCATTCCAAAGCATTCCAAATGCTAGCTTTCTGCTTTTCGGACTCGAAAAGCTAAACCAAACGGTTCAGCATTTGGAATGGGCTTTTGGCCTCGAAAGCCCCTTGGCCAAATGCCCCTTCCAAATGCTGAACCAAACGGACCCGTCATGACTCATGAGTATGCCCTTGACCTGGGTGCCTTAAGAGTAAATAATCGTTGCAGGGTTGGACTGTGTGACCCGGTTGACATTGCCAAGAATGGGATCGATTTCCTTGGGGTCGTTCTGGGTCAAAACAGACTCAAACTTGTAAGAGTAGATGAGGATGGTTCTGTGCCTGAGCGTAGGCAACTTGTAAGCTGTTTGAGGGGTGGGGAAAGCGATGACGGGCTTGCTGAGACAGACCCGGTGGCGGATCTCGGAGGCAGAGCTGAGGGAAAATGAGGAAAAATTTTAAATAAGGGCTTGAAATGCCCTCATTTTCTCAAATAAAGACCTGAAGTGGATCTTGTTTCAAATAAAGGCCAGAAGTGACCAAGTCATCTCAAATAAGGACTTTTGGCTGGCCGGTGACTATTCTGGCGTCGGAGAAGGGGTAGTTTAGTTTAAAAAAAATTAAATATATATTTTTACATTCTTTTTCTTTTCTTTTCCTTAATTTTTTTCTTTTTCCTATTTTTCTTTTTCTCTCTTCCCTCGTGTGGCTATCGCTAGCGACCTCTGCTAGCCTTAGGCAAGGGTGAGGGTTACCCTTGCTAGCGTCGAGCTACCCTCATCAACATCGGGCGAGGGTCGCCCTCGCTTAGGAGGGCGAGAGCCTCCCTCTCTTGGGCTAGCGAGGGCGGTCCTCACAGTAGTCTGGTAACCTCCATCGGCGACTGGCATAGGAAAGAGGGAAAAGAAAAAGAAAAGTAAAAGAAAAAAATAGAAAAAGGAAAAAAGAAAGGAAAAAAATTCAAAAAAAGGTAAATGATGAAAATGCCCTTCAGCCAGTAAGGTCAAGTTCTTATTTGAAACTAATAAGGGTGCGCAAGGCAACGATTCTATGCCTGAGAACTGATTCTGCTAAAAAATTATTCTTTTTAATTCCGTGCCCATAAACAATTTCTAAGCATTTAAAAGTGTTTGGTAACTGCCCAAAATTTTCTATTCTTAGAATAGAAAAAGAACAAAAATGCATTTGGTAATTACACAAAATTTCTTTTTATTAATAATATTTTGAATTTTTTAATATTTCTTTCTTTTTTTTTCTTTCTTTCCCTTCCCTTCCTTGGCCATGGCCGGTCACCGGCGCCGGTCACTGGCCATAGGCTAGGGCCGACGAAGGCGTTGCGACCCGGGATAGTTTCCAAAGCGTACAAAGCAAGTTTAAAGGATTCAAAAATTATGATCAAGTTGGCTCCAAGGAACGTTCAATTGTCTTCTAAATTTGGAACCTGCACATTCCTAGTTACCATGGCAGTTGCTACTGATCAGGCTGCCCACATTATGTTTCTGCATGTTCTACCACAGTAAATTTGCGAGATCTTCTCATGGGAGCCGGAGGATTTTTAAATGAAGATCTTGCGGTTTATGCGTGCTTTTAAGCCTCAGATTCCTTTGGAAATCAAGATAGGTAATTGCACATTACCCTTGTCCTACTCACGTGTTTGCCTGTTCGCTTGTACAAATGGGAATATGAATCCACTTGCAAGCGATCAGTTGGTGAATTATACTTTCATATTTAGAAAACAACATGCCATTGGGGCGGGCCATTGGCTGTGGAGGAGCTTTTGTTTGCACCAAAGCTCAACCTCTTTAGTCTTGACTAATGAGAACTACATTGAAAGTCTGCCCAGAAGCCATTGTGGAGGATACCTGTACAAACTGAAACTATCCGGAAAGTGCTACCAATGACAAGATTTTATGCGGCTGATGGAGAATTTATATTTGAATTTATTTGCCTCTCATTTCTTTTCTATCCTCGGTTCATGAAAACAGAAATAGAGCGGGTATGTACTTCTGCCATTACTGTATATTAGCCAAATAGGATTCGCATACATTGCGACTTTTTCAACAATATGTCTCCCTTCAGATAAATTCAGGAGTTCATAGATGATTGCAAAAGGTTTTCCTTTTCCAAGTTCGTTCGATGACTGACGATCTTCATGTTTGACTGTTGAAATACATGTCTGGTCATAGATTTCCTTGAATAATACTTGAAAAGCTCAGATAACCACCCAATTCAATATATCCTTTTAGGAGCTGCCACAACATTGCATGGACCAAGGTACTCATTCCAAACGTAAGACTTCATTGCAAATATGAAATTATCATCTCGTATGGCCTCTCAAGCTCTCTAACCACGCAAACACTTTGAATATAGACAATATCAGCAACATGCCAGTGCCAACTCAGCGTTTAATGGTTTCACCAACTAATATTGGCAGTGCAGAAATAAAAGAAGCACAAAAGAGTTCGGAAAAATTCTAAAAAAAATAAACTAGAGCTGACTGAGAAGCTGCCATATCTTAGATACCTCCACAATTAATACCGAATAATAAGATAAAAATATTGTGACGAGCACGCATGGAAGAACAAATTTTCATAACCTTTTCCTTCCCACCAAACAATCTGAGCTTGGCATTCAAAGAGAGTGCATGCAAAATGGTACAGATAGCAATGCTGAAAAAAATAGCAATATTGAGATATTGCACAACCAAGATTCAAAAGTTCACAAAGACAAGATGGATTTGGCTAAATAACAAGTTTTGGACAATTAGCTGAACAACCTTAAATAAGCATATTGTTTCATCGAATCTTAAGGGCCCCATGTGCTTTCAGACTGGGAATAGCCTGCAGTGAGGCACTTCCATTGATGTGTCTTTTGCTAACTAAATCTAACCTCAGCAAAGTGTCCATTGCTTTATCAACTGGCATGTCAACCTGCATGGGGCTGAAATCCCTAAGCCACAGGGCGCAAACAATAACGCATTAATAGGAAACATGCTTACCTTTACTTTAACTGTATCATACATGAATTTCTCCCATTTGTCTCCAATTCACTGTCGAGCATTTACCTGCATTTACCACAACTGTTGCTGATATTAAAGTAAGACAAAACAGAGACTTTCACGTGTGCATTAATTCATTCTAGAAGCTATTTATACATACTACCAATTGAAGGAAAGGTGTCAAAGATCAACAAATTGCACATATATAAAGTGAGAAACTAAGTATACGGGATAATCCACATTTTGGAGGATGTCATAGTCGAAGGAATCTCATGAAATGCAGTTAGCATTCCACAGCATGTGCGGGCTCTACAAATTCATAAAACAGCCGCGGTGATAGGTAAAAACTCGTTGGATGTTTGTTGAAAGTTGGCTATGTGTACACACGAGGTGTTCCATAAGCATGAGCAGACTTATTTTTTCAAGCAACAGGTTTTAGAACATTTTCTTTCAAGTTAAAAATTGCATAGTGTCTCATGAAGATAAGGACAGTAGACTGCCCTCGCCAACATCCAGGCGTGAAGCAGGAAAAGGGGCCGGGGGACAACTCAAACTCTTTCAGAGTTTTTATGAGCCTCAGAAATTGAAAGGACCAATAATAGAAAGAAGCACTGCTTTTGGCAGTGCTTAGAGGAAACCCCCTCATACAATCAAAAGTTTTACAAACAGAAAGCAAAAAACGGAAGTCTTACTAATAAACACATTGCACCTGATGAAGGAGGACTGGTGAATATGCACCTAGGTTTTTAAGAGATGCTAATTCAGAAGGTAAATAAAGAGTCCTTTGGACAGCTGATTAGGCAGAGCGAATATGCTTGCACTCATCCTATAGATTCGAGATGATAGAACATAGTCCATAACAGCCGCCAAAGCAAACTTTTACCATCACATGCAGCTCCTAGATCTGACACTAACAAAGCCGTTCCCATCAATCAACTCAAGTAAGTTATTGGTTCTCTCCTCTATATTGACACATTAGTCAATCACTCTATATCACAGACTGACTCATTCCAAAACAAGCTTTTTACAATAAAACTGAATGAAGAAAAAGGGCTGGCGATTTCTGACACGAATAGACATGACCAAACACAATTATTTAGCAAACACAAGAGCAACAAGAATTTATACGAATTTAATATATATGAGTTTTTTTAAGCATGATTAATGAAAAAATAAAGCTTTACATGATCAAAAAACACAACTTTGACACTTTAACACGAAGCAACTTCACAGGTGTTACTGGAACCATGTTACTGTGGCATGTACTGGGGAATTTAGACTAGTTGCTTCATGGAAACTAAGTGGATGAAGTAACACACCCAACATTAATGAAGAAAGAGAAAACCTGGTCTTGGTTTGCTTTTAGTAGGATTAACTTCCTTGTACTGCAAGCAGCAGTCAAAGATGGTAAACTAAGGAATTTAAAATAAATATTCCTCGTTCACTCTTGAAATGCTTTGCTTTACTATATTGCTAATATGAATGGTTTGAAAACCTGACTAAATTTGGAAAGGAATCCAGACAGGGGACAGTTTTAATTTGGCTTTCTCCCCATTCCACAGTGCCAGCTACTTATCAGGTTTGATATGATTCAGTCTGATTCTTAGAACAATTGTATTTACTACCTTTATTGCATTAAGTCCTTTCAAGAGAATGTGTTCATGTACTTGAAGACCATTTGGCATAATTAATAGCAAACAGTCGAAGATTTGATTGCCTAAAAACTGAAACCACTTGTCCATAGTTTCAAAATATGTACCGGTGATAATAGGCTAATATCATGCCTTGAAAGCGAAAAGATATCTTCTTACCTGTTGCTGTTTGGAAGCATATAAAAGAAAATGAACAGAGCCAAATCCACTAGCCAGAGTTTTCTCATAAGGAGTCCTGTTCACCAATAACTGTGATAACATTCATGAAACAAATCATTAGTATAATCTCAACTAACAGCAACAATTAAAAAGCAAGCTTCTGTAATCAAATCATCACATAAAAGTAAGTTATATTCGCTTACTTGATACATATCTAGTGTCTGCTTGTAACCCAGCACTACACAAATTAGAAATATGATAAGGGAGCTGGTGGCAATTGCATCAAGAAATATTGCTGACCTACATAGAGTTTTAGTGGAAAAATTGACTATCTGCATAGGAGATTTTAAAGTCAAAAATTGGAAAATTCTGAAATACTCATCATAGAGACGAAGTTCAAACCAGAAGCAACATTCAAGTTATTTCGAAATAAAGAATTTAGAATGAAAGGGTTTGCTTTGACCGTTAAGAGTAGGTAACTCAATCTTCTTCGGTGAATCGTCTTGTTCCCGTGTAGTCCCCCAATCTATTTTTTTTCTTGCTCCGCTGTAACACACAGCCAAGCCAACCCAGTCAAGACTTTGAAGAAGCTCCTTTGATACTTTGTGGTGGTTTTCGATTTATCCTAATATTTCTTGCCGCTTATTATGCGTTTCGAACAAGAAAATTTGCATAATATTAGTAGAATCTTCCCTAATTGCGTTTCACCTCCATCTTAGTCAATGACCCTTAGGCTTTCATTACATCATTCAACCAACATCAAACTTTACATCTTCTAATTTTGCAGCTGATCTTCTAGGGAAACTGGACTTCCTATGGTATCTCTTTACCTACAATGTACTGTTACACAGAGGATACCGAACCATCAGTGCTGATGGAAGAATTCGAAAATACAATTGAACTGATATTGAGGGAAACACAGTGGAATATATTTCATCATATTTGCATCGATAGTAATCAAAAGACTCTGCAGTCCATCCACCACAGAAACAAAAAGGCACAGGCAGTTTCCAAAGCATAGCAAGAGAATTCCATCTTTTTCATTTTGTCTGATCATAGATCATGGGATAATGGACAAAGCGTGAAAAAAATACCCCTAAAGCTCAAAAATTGTCATCTTGAAGTGGGCATGGAAACTTTTGGCCAAAAAAGAAAAAGAATAGGCAAAGAAATTCCAACATAACCAATCTTTATGACAACCCGCACACACTATAATAAGATGACTGAAAGGCTCAGAAGCAATAGAAATGTCTCATTAGGATTTATTAAGGTCAATGCTCATAGTTACAAAACAGTCCAACCTTGAGAAATGTAGCACTTAGGAAAATGATCAGTTTTCTTCCTTCCCTTGTTTCCAAGATGGCTAACGTACTTATCCACTATTTGCTAAGTTCTGATGCATAAACAATAACATCATTCATTATCTGTACAAACTCTGATACCAGTTGATTTGTGAACTCCTATACCTCCTACAAATATTCATCCATTCCTTGCCAGACCCCAACTAGACTTCAGTGCCATCCTATACCATATGTGCACATCTCTCACACTTTATGTCTCCCCCAGCAAGGCCTCCTGGACTCTTCTACACAAAAAGCTGGTTTCACTTCATGTTGCAATGGCATTGAAGATGCCTAAACTCTCAAGGTGACTCAACCAGAGAAATTCACGAGGACAATGCAATTAAATTAAGAAGTACAACTGCTATTATGGATAGTAGAAAAGCATCAGCTTGAGACTTTAGTTGGAGAACAGAACAAATAAAGCATGTCCTACCATTCCAACAGAAGACTACCAGATGCCCAAAAATACAGAGTAGGTTCTTTCCTATTTGCAACATCCTATCTTCCCAAAGCAGGATGTGTAAAAACAGTCAAAGAATTATGCAAAGGCCGGAATTCCATACTGTGAGGATTAATATATCTTCAAATTTGTAGTTTATGATATGGGCCAGAAGTGAAGTATATATCTGATCAATAACCTAATATTGGACAATGCTATTATGTCACAACTAACCCATATGATCAATGAAAACATGTAAGTCGCAACTCCTCACTACTTCAAAAAATTCCAAAATATGTACACAGGGTAGGCCTTTCCATGTCCAAGGTTCAAAAGTACTAGGTGCAGTGCTCAACTAGGATAAGAAAAAGCCATGTGAAGGTAATGGCATATAGCACCAGTTCTTTGGCATCATAAGATTTGATTTGAGCTATGCTGCCAGCTTCTTGATAATAAGTAACCAGAAAAAAGGATAGAGTGCTGTTACCCTATCAAACAACGACGGTGGTGCTGTATCAGTTCCTTGAATCATTGAAGGGAACATTTGAGATTGAAAATCAAATGTATATAGAATATTGCTACTTGGACATCTAGACTATGGGTGATCTGTTCCAGGATGGTATCAATTCCGAGGCAGGAACCTAGCACCACCCTGGAGGTCTTGGTTACGATTGATCTGCAACTGGCCTGGACATGAGCAATGGACAATAACATAAAATATTTATGACCTGATTTACCCAAGAGCTCTACCCGGGAATTGGGCGATTCATGCTAAGGCTGGAATCGGGAACCAAATCAATTACACTCAACCGGTTTCAGGCCAGTTTCCAGAGCTACTTGAGAACCAGGTTTCTTTTGTGAAAATCAGGTCATAAATATCATTGATCACCTTTTATAGCTGTTGTCAAGTAAATTCTTGTTAGCTTAGTGGTATTATGCACATACCTCATACTTGAGGTCACGGCTTCCAATCCCTCTTGGTTGCAACTTGCTATTATTTTTTTCAAATAAGGTGTAAGACCGGTTCTGGATTGGTTCAAGCCTAGAACCACCTTGGTAGGTCAGTTCCAAGGTTGAACAGATAGTTTTAGCATAAGAACCGGGAGCCCAACCAGATAAAGGCCGATTCCATGGTTTCATTATCAAGAAGTGGACCGATTTTTTTGGGAACCGACCTGGAACCGGACTTGATCAGGATGGTTCTAGCTGGTTCTTGGCTTGAACTGGACTTGGTGAGCACCGCTAATCCAAACTCTCCAACTAACTTCAAGAATATAGGATGGTAACCCATAAAATGTAGTCAACAGCAAGCCAGCACTGAAGTCCTAGAGCAATATGTAACTCTTTTATGTGTCCACATACCACCTAGAAGTAAGCAATTATCAGGAGCATCAAATAGTAGATTTGGGGCTCGTATTCTCTCATCTCAACACTTTTCCCTAAAATTAAAAGATTATTATGAGCGTCAAATATTTAGAAACTTAACAATTTTTAATGAGCATTGGGATTTAAGGCCTTAATATTCAGTGGATATACATCCTTTGTAGCTTGCTTCATTTTAAATGTAATTAACCATGAAAGGTTTTTTCTTATCATTACAATTAACCATCGAAGTTACTAGAAATGCATTTAAACAGGTAGGGAATTTTGGTGCCGTAGATGATGTGAACGGAAGTAATCTAGATAGATCACTTTCTTTATTAAAATCTAACCTACTTCACTGAAGGAAGAAATAAATCTGGAGAAGTATACAAGAAGTTCATTCGGGACGTGATGAGAGTAGATCTTCTACATACCATGTCTATGATACGGGATGATAGCCTTTTGTGAGGAAAGATAACCTAATCAATTGCAAAAAATGAAGCAAATTCAATTCTAGAAGTTTAGAGCTCATTGAATCACGTGGAAATATTAAATAAATGACAAACATGGTAATGTCAGATATCATAAGGAATTTACCGGCAAATCTGGAATAGGGATTCTCTCATAAATCTATACTTCCAATGATTTGAACTCAGATTCACTTTGAACATCAGCTTCGTTCACTTCTTCAGCATAGAGCAATACCAACTCCTGGAAGGCTGCTTCCTAATAAAGACAATAGAAAATGACAAATAGTGAAAAGCTTGCTTAGGTGCTGATATAAGCCACCAAACAGTGCACATAGTCGTCCAATAGTACAGCCATACTACAAGTTTTTTTTTTGGGTAAGGTACAGCCGTACTACAAGTTCATAAGACCAAAATGAAAAAAACACATTCAAATGGAATTTTTCATGATATGAGAATGATTTCTCTCTCTAATCTTGAGCATAGACCATTACAGCCTTATTTATTCAAGATGAAGTGGGTCATGCCATAGATTTTAGAGGAACTCTATTTTGTTGAGGGGGAAGAAATGTGCTAAGTACAAGAACAGAGTCTGGCTTGCCACACAATTTGCCAATAAAAACAAAGGAAGTTTGCAGCTCAACTTGCATTGAAATATACGGTGGACTAAAAGTTACCAAATTGAACTTAGTGTGCTTTGGTTTGGTAATCCGTAATAATGCAGTTTGTTTGGTTTGGTGTCCGACTGAATGAAAAAGGACCGTGCTCACCTCCGCTATCAACAGTGCAATGTGCAATGACCTACAACTTAAAAGGATAGATCAATGAAGGTATAAGATGTTGAAAAAGCGGTACATTTCATGAAGCTGAATGCCTGAAGGGTAGATTGCGAGAGGAGAATGGAAACTCCGGTCTTCAACACTTCCCAAACATTGTTTGCCCCCAGATTTCTCAGTAACAGGCCTCCATATGTCACTAAGTGAGATCCTGGATATGGAGATTGGCCTGGGTGAACATAAACACTTAATCTATTATGTTAAATAAAATACATTCTAGTATCGGTATTTGATCAATACAATATTGAAGGATTTGATCAATGAAAGGAAGAAACTGAAATTGAGTTCACAAACCTTAAATAAGGTTCAGATTTGTCATGATCACCCTTGAACTCAAATAGTGTTTCTAGCATTGGTGACACAAGTCCAGTTGATGTAAGCAATTTCCTTAAAAGCCTTCCACAAGGTCCAGTTGATGATAAAATGCCTTCGTAACGTGTCACTGCCTTTTGAGCTGCAAGCCAAATAGGGAGCTCCTGATTTGACTGCAATCCCACTTCGAATGTACCATCAACAATCTCCACAAAATCTGAGTTCTGCAAGCCAGAAGCTTCTAAAACCCAATGCTTCAACTTCTTTGTTCTTCGACCAAAAAAATTCTCTGTCCAATCCTTGGTTTCTTCAGTTGAATAAGAACATTTCAATTTCTGTTTAACCTGATAAAATTAAGCCATATTCTCAAACGGGAGAAAAGATGAATTTATGGTAAGGGCGGGCCATATTCAGATATTGTCCTTTTTTCTGCTATCAACTGTTGAAAGTCAGGATATTTAAACTTTGGTAGTACAGCTTGACATAAGTAAAAAATGATTTTAGCTTTATCTCTTTCACATCTTGAAGCAAGTTCCCACAGAAGAATTGCATTATGTAAAATTTACATATCATTAAAAGAATCACATTTCTTAAATTGCAGACCCAGAAGGGTAAGCCTCAGGGAACCTTCAGGTCTCTTTAGTTCACAAAAAATATTGTAAACCATCATTTTCTCTTTTCATGGAAATAATATGTTACAGAGTGTGCTTGTGACTTACTAAGGAAATTGATTTCATCAAAATTGTGGAAACAGCAGTCCATTTTCAGGTAAACCTCGGATAACAGGTGCAATAAATTTTTTTAAGATTTTCAGCACAACAAATTCTAAAATAATATAAAACAGCTGAAAGACATAAGTTTTGAACTCTTTTGTGAACTGACAGAAATCTTTTACAATAATCATTTTAATGATAACGGCTTGAAAAACATCATTATCATCGTTCGAATCAGTTTCCATGGAGACGTAACAAGCTCGTCCATGGAAAACGAAATCACAAAAGTTCTACACTCAAACGGGTCCAAAAGATTCCTATCAAATTAGTCTTGCTCCTAAACTTCCATTTCCACAATTCTCCTTCATTTTCTCTTTTTAAAACAAGATTCATCTTTTGACATTTCCAACCTTCACTCTGTATTCTTGCTATCCAAAATGTCCTTCATTTTTTTTGTTCTGTACAACTAGAAAAAAGAATTCCATTTATATTTAACTAAACTAGAACAGCCTACGCTTATATCTAGAGGCATTCCGTAATAACTAAAACACACACATGAGGTACATGGGCGTAAAAACATGCTGCAGAGAAAGAAATGACATCAATCACCCAAGCTTTACCAATGGTTTTGATATGGTAAACAGAATTCCTTGCAGAAGTTTGGACCGTATGTGATCCAATTTTTCAACTAACAGTAGGCCCACCTGCCTCTCAGTTGTATAACCCCGCCTGTATGATGCGAGGTGATAATGATAGACTGAAAAGAAAATGTAAACCACTTGCAAGTCATCTACATAGATTCATTGAAGAGATCACAAACGAGAAAGACAACAACTTCATATAGCACACTACTGTTGATAAGTTACGAATATTTCCCACAACTAAGGCAAAGATCCATTCAACGAAAATAATATCCAACCGATGTCCTTACTTAATACAGTTACAGATCCAACAAATACAATTTCACTGTCGGTACATTAGTAAAGAAGCTATCTAAGGCATCCAAACACCTTCTTCTTCTTTACTGGATTGATAGTATTAATATAAAAGCAATTAGCAGTACTAAATTTAACGATTCTAGACTGGCAGATAAAAATCTAGATAACTCGAGATATAGTGGCAGAGCTCTATGTTGGAAACCCAACTTAATAGAAGTACAGCCAAACTTCTTGGTTGCTTTAGCTGTGAGAGAAACTACGAGAGCCTCTTATCCCACTAATTGAGATCAGCTACACACACTCGTGAATATAGTCGTGTGTCTAGTGTTATGATAGACTTTTGGATCAGGTTTCCAGTCCCATTTTGTCCAAGTGGTTGTATGTAAGAACAAGAGCATGCACTCTCATCTGAGCAGCTTCTTCACATTCTTAATAAGTTCATATGTAGGGAGTACTCTAGTACGTGTTGAGTCAAAGGAAAATACCTTTACAATTCGGTGCTTGCAATTGAAATACATATATATTGAGAATGAAACGAGACTGATTAAGAGAACCCATTTTAAGCACCAGAAACAATGGCATGCTGCAATGATATGTCATGTCATCAGCACTGTACATCAATCAAAACTATGCAACAGTGGATGCGTTGCAACACAGTTATTTGAAAAATATTGTCCCACATTAATACATCCATTGATTTTTTTTTTTTTGGTAAGATTAATACATCCATTGATTGGCGTTTAGGAAATCGAGAAATAAAGTTGGTGAAAAAATCAAACTTTCAACACCATTATCCGGGATGTGTTTACCTGTATACTATAGCATTGGCCCGCTGGAAACGAGTGGCCACAGCAACTCTAACAAAAATGGTGGTTGTGAGTCAGATTTGCCTGAGCATGAAGTGGAAAAACAAGTTACGGGCGACACAATGAGCAACTTAATTCACTTACGTTTGCCGCTTTATGGCATCATGACTAACCTGGATGGATCACCACTGCATTTCCTCATTGTTTACGGAAGAACGAACCAGGTACTTCATCATCGTAGCGGACATTAGAGGAAATTATTCCCCAACCTCTATCTTATCCTCCTCGCCATTCATGGTGGCGTCAGACTTCATCTTATCGGCGACAAGCTCACCGTGCCTCCCACCATCAACCGATTCCTCATTTCCAGCGAAAGCCGAAATGATGGAATCCTCAGCCCGCATGTTGCTACAACGACTTTATGTTCAGCATGAATAATGGCGTCCAAACACCTTGGTCGGGTCCAATGGAAGTAAACGAGTGAGGAACCACCATCAAGTGTTTTTGCGATTCAGTTAAGACGATGAAGACGACGAGTAGAGAGGAGGAAGTTTTACGGAGATATATTGAGAAACTGAAGGGCTTTGTCCTGACTGTTGAACGCGGTCATCTCAATGGGCGTCCAAAAGCTGTGCCTTAGTGACAGGGATGTACTTTTGCCCAGGCATTTGGAAGACCAGCTCTGGTTTCTCTTCGTCGTCGTCGTCGTCATCAGCGTCCTCATGCTTTTCCGACGATGAGGGCTCCATGTCAATCGGCAATTCGTGGCATTTGAGAAGGAGATGAAGGGGACGATCGGTGGAAACATGGGATGAGTAGACATCCTCGGCAAACGGCCGGACCGCAAAGAGGGAGATGCAGGCAAACAAGACGATGGTAGAAGTAGAACGATGCTGGTTAAGGTTTGACATGATACCGCGTGAGAAGACGACGGGGGGATTCCCACCCCACGCTGCGAGCTTGTTTCTCTTCAAAAATGGCGTCTCTCGATAACTGGTTCGGCGAGATCATTTATTTATATACTTTGTATTTTTCCAAATTTTGTCACATTTTATTTATCTGGGAACACATAAAATATACAAATTGAAGATGCCTCCTCTTGAATCTGATTTTTTTTTTCTTATCTGACAATTCAATTCGAATGCTACTCTTATCGTGTTTGACACCAGGTCAACGAGCCAATCTTAAAAGATTTATATTTCCATCTCAAGACACGACTATCTGATCTTGATAAGCTTTTCGATGCTTTCAAGATCGAGCCGATCGAATTTTAGATAGGGAGCATATTGCAACTATGTAGCGTGAGCAAATCTTAGCTTTGTTGGATTCCGGCTTGTATCTTGCTGCTAGCCTCTCTCATCCACGATGCCAATTTACGATGAGCAGGAGCTGGCAGAAAGAAGCAAATTGGTGGTACTTGAATAGAACTGTGAGAGGAGGAAATCGCGCTGGGGTAATTGTGTGGCACTCTGTTTCTGCTAGCGTAATTGCTTGCAACTCGACATGCAAAGGCAAGGGAGGACTTTTTATGCTTTGGATAATGCTAGAAGGGGATTCATGTTCACCTGTTTTTATAATCCGACTAGATTAGAATTTATGGAATCCTCCAAATGTAAAAGTTGAGAAGCATCGATTCTCATCGAACTCAATTCGTTTATACAGTGGCGAAATTTCCAAGCTAAGTTTATGTCTAAACAATTTCAATATCTTGAGTATTGCGAAGGATTCTGCAGCAAAAGAGAAAAATAAGGGATGGTTTATTTGATTGTCGCTGTTTGAGTAGACTCGTAGGCGGCAGGCCACCAAGAAGCTTATTTTGGAAGTAGGATCTTTTCGGAAGATGATGAATTATTTGTCTAAATTCAAATGATGAAATGCCCATGGAGATATTATGTACGATTCTACCCAGTCATATTTGATATATTTTAAGAATTCCAATACATTATAATTGAACCAAAGTTGAAATATGATATAAGAAAGTTGGAATCACGGAATAATTTGAAAAACTAAGTGATTATCAAGTGGATTAAATTGAATGTTTATCTTATTAATTACATCTATTTTGAACTTTATTGTCATCGAAACTAGTTTAGATGACAGTAATGATTGAAATAAGATGTAATCAATACGATAAACACTATCCACCTGATCATCTCTTAGTTTCTTAAATTTTTCGGTGATCCTGGATCTTGTAATGACCTTACAATTTTCCCATCGGCATGCACGGGGAAAAGTGAAGGAGTGTTGACATCTAATTTTTTGCTTATCTGTTTAATATTTAATTGCACGAAAATTAGGGATTAATTTTTAACCCCTAAACAAAAATATTTTCATTAAATTACATAGCATATAGATAATAGGCGCATTTGCATTAATAGAATTTAATAGAACATATTTTTATTTTTATTTTATATAAAAAATCATCATAAAAAGTTTAAAAAAAGAAAAAAAAGTGAAGTAAAATACAAAAAGAGAGCTCTTCCCTGGATTGATAAGACGGGATTTCTTCTCTCTCTCAAATCCACACTTTCACAAAAGCAGCAAAGATAAGAAAGCACAAAAGAAGCATTATCACAAAAGTAGAAAGAGATGGCCGTCCATTGCAAAAAGGTCAAAATGAACGCAAAAAGGGCTTTCTCACACTTTCTCTTTCTTGTTGCCTTCCTACATGCACTCATAAAAAACAGAAAATGGAGTCTGCATACATAGAGAGAGGAGGAGGAGCGGAGAGAAGAGAGAGCAAAAAAAAAACAGAAGAGAGAGCGAGAGGGCAAAAGAGAGGAGAGCTTGAAGAGTTCCAGAGAAAACAGGTCGGAAGGGGAGCCGAAACCGAGAGAAAATCGAGAGAATGAGCTCGAGAGAGATCCAGAGAAGGGGAGGAGGGGGTCTCCGAAAAGGAAGAACCTTGCAAACCCCTCATCCTTCATCTCGCTCGAACAACCACCATCACCGTCGCCTTTCGACGTCCTCTAGCCAGCAGCACCCTTCTCGCGGCTTCTCACTCCTAGATCCTCACATTCCCGAAGACGAGGACCTAAACAAGAGATGGGGAAAAAACGCCCGACCGAGAGGGCATCGAGAGAACCATAAAAGAGAGATTTTTCCTCAATGACCGGTCGTTCGTCTTAGTTGCTGTCGGCTCTAGTCGTGCCTCAAGCCGCCACGCTTCATCACGGTCAGCCACGAACCAGGTAGGCCCCAGTCTAATCTTGCTGCCTCCCTTCCCCTGCCTCTTTGGTGCCGGGCACACTGAACTTTATTCGGTGGTCGCTCGGTCCCGTCAATGGAGGCTTACACTTGCTTCGCACTCAAACAGGTCGTTTTAGACGTCGTATGTCAAGAAGGCCATGAATCTCGTTAAAATCAGCCTTGTAGCTTCATTCCCCGATCCGCCTACCACCTGTTCGGCAAAATGTCGAAATGAAACTCCAAATCTGTTTTTGCAAAACCGGCACTCTAAAACTTCGGTATATGCATGGTTTGCTCCAATATTGTCACTGACTTCAAGTTTTCTCTGTCTTTCATGTGGTTTTGTCGTGATTCGCACATCGTACGAGTCGGCCATGTGTGCATTCCATACCCGCCGGAAAGCTCTTCGTAGCCGAAATCAATGCCCGCGGTGAGAGGCCGTTGTGGTCAGTTTCCCATATTTGTTTTGTGTGTTTATGTATGTGTAGATTTAGAGCTTTAGATCTGTTTGAGGTTAGGAGAAAAAGGGGTAAGTCGACACCAACGTTCGGTCGCTCGCGTAACTTTTCATAGCCGGAGTTAGTTTATGGTTCGGTGGTGGCGACATGTGCCCGACAGCCGGAGGTGAAGAGGTGGTCACAGCGTGCCCTCGACTGGATGCGTGGGGGAGGCCTCGGTGAAGAACAGTATGAAGAAGAGGATATTCTGGGTAGAAGGCACGAAGGGGGGGAACGAAGACCAGAAAAGACAAAAGAGAAAAAGAAAAAGAAACAAAAAAAAGGGGAAGAAAAAAAAGAGAAAAGAGAATAGGAAGAGAAAAAAAACCAGAAAATAAATAGGAAAAAAAGATCCCGAGCTGGTCAGAGAGAGAGTCAGGTCAGGTGTCGGTTGGATCGGGTCAGGGACCCGGTCCGGAATCTTTATTTTATTAATAAAGTATAAAAAATATTTTAAAATTTAAAAAAAATTTGAAAATGTCAAAGTCCAAAAAAATATTAAAAAGTCTTAAAAACATTAAAAAAATTAAAAATTTAAAAAATTAAAAAGAATTCAGAAATATTCCAAAAAATCTGGAAAATAAAAAAAATATTGTTTGTGCTTTGAAATTGGCTTTTCTCGCCCTTTTGTGTGATTAGTGTTACGTTTGATTGCACGTTACTTGATTTACACATTTCGAATTGTGCGTTTAATTTAACCTTGCATGTGGTTGATTAAGCACATTAGATTCGCGTATTGATTGTTGCTTCTGTTATCTCGGTTAGGGATGGAATTTGAAGACTCCCAATTGCTGCATGAATATGTTAGGTTTGAATAAGGTTAAGTACCGAAATGATACTAATTGATTAATTAGTATAATCAAGTCTCCGTATCCATTGAATCTCTGATTCGCAAAAGTGAAGTAAGTCTCCCATGCTTTACTTGGGTGTCTAATCGATCCATCAAAAACTGATTAGTGGCGACTCTTAGATGGAATTGATTTGCATATTAACTTAGACCTTAAGTCGCGAGTTGGTATTGACTTAAGATAGCTCGAGCTAAGTCTAACTTAGTAATCCATTAGCCAAACCCCTTAGGCGACGAAGCCGATTCGGGGAGGTTGCGACAAGGAGTTACTCCGAAAATTGGGCCGAGCCACATCAAAATGCTCATAAGACCAGATTTGCACAAATTAGCAAAAATTGATATGTCGATTGTGCGAAGCGAAAAAAAATTACACACAAATCATAAGATATATTAAAACTAAATAAAGAACAAAGAAAAGAACGTAAAAGACCGGCTATTGTATAAATAACGATAATGTCACATTCTACTTAATATTGAACTTGCAAACTAGAAAGCTTAAATAGAAAATTACCTGAAGTAATATAAGATAACCTCCAACGTACGTCACACCTCTATCCTTTCTCAAAATTATCCACGTAAATAGATCCTCGAGTAAAGCCAAATTCCAGTTATATTCATTTATAGCATCCACATTTCTAAGCAAGGACATGTAACAACTATCGACAGAATGACTTATACTCGGAAAGAGAACAGTAGCAAATGTAAAGAGTAAAAAGACTCTTAAGAACTTTGATTCGTCGCCTTCGCAACCCAGGCAATCAAAGCTCTTTTCAAGCGAACCCAATTTGATTTTTTTTTTCGATATTAGATATATAATGCATTTCTAAATCCATAAAAATATTATCTCACCACCTTTCCAGTGACGCGGAGCCCCATAATCAACGTCACGTCTAAAGGCACATTTGTAAATCTCGCCATTAGCAAGTACAAAAGCCCGTTTCTTGGAGCTCCATTTGTCTATTAAATCTGTCATATGATATGTGCAATAAAATTTCAAAATCCGCTCTTTCTATTGTTGTTCGTTGATTAGAATTTAGGATTTCTACTTGCTTGAGGAAGATGAGCAACGAAAACCTTATATCGAAGGTAGTTCCGACAATCTGCATATTACTAAAAATCTATGCTTACAATTCTTTTTGTTTTTCCTTTAAGTGAGCTCAGGACACATTTACAAACTTACAGCAGCACATTAACGAACTCAATAACTTCATAAAATCTATTTATTAGCTCAACATGAAAATCGAACTATCAAACGATCACAAGTAGTCAGATGTCAAGAACAAACCCACTGACCTTCTTACTCTCGTGTTTGTTCCTCAGGTTGTATTTATCTAATCTGACTACTTGTGATCGCTTGATAATTCAGTTTTCATGTTATCGAGCTAGTAAATAGATTTTAGGAAGCTATTGAGTTCGTTAATGTGCTACTTTGACTTTGTAAATGTGTCCTGAGCTCGCTCAAATGAAAAACAAAAAGAATTTTAAGCATAGGTTCTTGGTAATACGCAGATTGTCGGAACTACCTTCGATATAAGGTTTTCGTTGCCCATCTTCTTAAGCGAGTAGAAATCCTAAATTCTAATCAACGAACAACAATAGAAAGAGTGGGTTTTGAAATTCTATTGCACATATCATATTATAGCATTTCGAAGACGCTAATAGCAGATTTGATGAACAAATTGAGCTCCGAGAAGTGGGCTTTTGTACTTGCTAATGGCGAGATTACAAATGTACCCTTGGACGTGGCGTTGATTACGGGGCTCCCCATCATTGGAAAGGCGGTGAGAATATTTTTATGGATTTAGAAAGACATTATATATCTAATACCAAAAACAGAAAAATCGAATTGAATTCGCTTGAGAAGAGCCTTAATCACCTGGGCTGCGAAGGCGATGAATCGAAGTTCTTAAGAGTCTTTTTACTCTTTACATTTGCTATTATTCTCTTTCCGAGTACAAATCAATCTGTCGATAGCCGTTACATGTCCTTGCTTACAAATGTGGATACTATAGATGAATATAACTGGGGTATGGCTTTGCTCGAGAATCTATTTATGTGGATAACTTTAAGAAAGAATAGAGGTGTGACGTACGTTGGAGATTGTCTTGTATTGCTCCAGGAAATTTTTCATTTAAGTCTTCTAGTTTGCAAATTCAACATTAAATAGAATGTGACATCATTATTTATACAACAGCCGGTCTTTTGCATTTTTTTCTTTGTTCTTTATTCAGTTCTAATATATCTTATGATTTGCGTGCAATTTTTTTCACTTTGCACAATCGACATCTTAATTTCTGCTAATTTGTGCAGATATGATCTTATGAGCATTTTGATGTGGCTCGGCCTAATTTTTGGAGTAACTCCTTCACTTTTCCTCGTGCATGCCACCGAAGAATTTAAGAAACTAAAAGATGATTAGGTGGATAGTGTTTATCATATTGATTACATCTTATTTTGATCGTTACTGTCATCTAAACTAGTTTCGATAACAATAAAGGTCAAAATAGATGTAATTAATGAGATAAACATTCAATTTAATCCACTTGATAATTGCTTAGTTTTTCAAATTATTCCGCGATTCTTAATCTTGTAATAACTCTACTCCTTTTTCATTAGTGTACAAAAAGAAAAATCAATAAATTAATTCAAAAATTAGATCGAGTCAAGTCACAATGATTATAAGACCAATCTACACAAATCAGCAAAAATGGAGACATCAATTGTTCAAAACGAAAAAAAAAATTGCACACAATTTATAAGATTTATTAGAATTGAATAAAGAATAAAGAAAACAACGAAAAAGACAGGTGTTGTCTATATAATGATAATGTGACTTTCATAAGTATTAATGCTCATGAACTTGCATATAGGATGAACTGGAAAAACTTAAATGGAAAAATCCCTAAAAGAATAGAAGAAAACCTCCAACTTACTACACACTTTTCTCCTTTCTCGGAGATATCCACATTAAGATACCCTTGAGCAATGCCAAACCCCAAACATATTTTTTTATACCATTCGAATTATTAAGGAATGACATATCACAACCATCAACTCGAATTAGGAAAAAAAATAAGTATCAAATGTGAATAGCAAAAAAGTCCTCATGAAATTTGGTTCGTTGCCTACCCAAAAAAGTTCTTAGATAAGACAATCTTTTATAAATTTAATAAAAAACCCATTTTCCTAAAGTGTTACGGACTTTGCAATGACGCTCCATGATTAATGCAACGTCTGGTGAAGTCATGAAAACCTCGCCATCAAGAAAAAAAAACATGTTTCTTGGAGCTCCATTTGTCGATCAACTCAAATATCAAGGTCTTGCTCAAATTATAATATGATATACGTAACAAATTTCCAAAACAAGCTCTAGCTACAATAGAGAGAACAAGTTTTGAAAGTTTGTTGCACATATCAAATTATAACCTTAGCAATACAATAATAGCCAAGTTTATCGACAAGCTTCTATACTTGTTGAAAGTGAGATTTTCGTGACTTCTTTAAAAGTTGCATTAAGCATGAAATTCCGCGTCACTGAAAAATCGGTAACATTTTAGAAAGACGAGCCTTCATTGGATTTAGAAAAAGATTGTGTCTTCCCCTAGAAAGAGAAAAATTGCAATGGTTACGCTTGAGATGAGACTTGATTGCCTTCTTTTACTGTTCATATTTGATATTTATATCTTTTCGAATTCGAGTCAAACCGTCAATAATCATTATATGTCATTCCTCAATAATATGGATGATATAAAAGAAAATATCTAGGGCTTGACTTTGTTCGAAGATCTGTTAACATGGATAATTGTGAGATAAAGATAAATGAGTACAGTACGTTTGACAGTTGTCTTCTTTTCCTTCAGGTTTTTTCCATTTAAATTTTCTAATTCACCTTATATGCAAGTTAATTAACATTAATGATTGTGTATGTCACATCATCATTACCTACACACCTGTCTTATGCGTTCCTTTTTTTTTACTTAATTTAAATATATTTTATATGTTGTGTGCAATTTCTTCAGCTTTGCACAATTGATGTCTCCATTTGTGCTGATTTGTGCATATGATAAAAAAAAAAAAGTAAATCCTTTGCCGGCTCCAGCGAAGGGCTAGGGCCACTGGCAAGCCAAATAAGGCGCCAGAGGTCATTGCTGGTCCCTACCAGCATTGGGCCTTTAGCCTTACCATTGTTGGCTTTCACTTGAAAGCCCATTGGAAAGACCTTCCAAGCACTCTAATATTTCTCGAAGGGACTTTGGAGGCCGAAAGCCCTTTGAGAAAGTTGAATCAAATGCACCCTTATTCATTATGAGTGGAAAAGCACTTGCAAGCTTTTCCATTCTTGTTGCAAATCTATTAACAATTGTTTTTCCATTTGAATTCTTTTCTTAAAGAATCTCACATAGTATGTCGATAGCGTGTATGTTTCTTATGAATAGTTAATATTATCAAAATAAAAATAGACCTCATAGTAAAGTTCAATGATTCCATCTATAGCATGTAATTATTTATCGACCATCCATGTCAAAGAAATGTTTCTCAAGTTTGGAAATAATTGCCCACGATTCGTCATACTAACACAATTCGAAGCATGGTTGTTGCAAAACATAGTTCTTCAATTTGGAACACTACTTTTTGCTAAAAGTTTCTAACAGTAATTCCTTAAAACTTTGGAATGTAAAGAAATTGGAAATTTTTGGTGGGTCCATTAGGTATGGATGTTATGTGAATTTTTATTAATAATTGGACCTAAGCATAATTTCAGAAAGTTGGCTGGCCAGGGCGGTAGAAGAACTGAAAAAGGAGAAACTCAGAAGGTGATGGGGAAAATATAATACCCAGAGAGTTATGGAAATGAAGGAAGAAGAAAATTAGAGAAACCCATAAGTTATGGGGCCAAGGAAAGAGATATGGATGACACATTCAGCGAGAATTATTGTGGAAGGCTACCATTATTAGGGTAAAGCTCACTCTCATTGAGAGAGAGTGAAAACACGCTTGTAAAGAGAGATAGAGTTTACCTTTTTGTCTCTTTATATTTCTAATTCCTAAATAAAATTTTATTATATATTGATTTATAGATGTGATCACCGTTTACATAGTTTTTTTTTTCCTTTTTGATTGATTACAGATGTTAGGTACTAGATTTTATGAATATCAGTTATCAACTGTCGGAGGAGGCAAAGATAAAAAATATGCATGTGCTTTCAAATAGATGGTGCATATATAAGCAGGGGTGAGTGGTTCCCGGTTCCTTACGGTTCCGCCTAGAACCTAGAACCTACCCTCGGGTAAAGGTTTTTTATTTTTTGGAACCTAGAACCTACCCTGTCATAGGTTCCAGGGTCGGTTCTAGATTCTAGCAGGTTCTTTTTTTTTTTCTTATTTCATATTTAGTTAAACAAAACGAAAGACTAGTTATTGGACAAACCACGAAGATTGTAAAGGTGTAAAGAATAAAGAGTGGCCTGTTACATAATGGATTTGTTTATCATTTGCAACCAAAGATGAAAACTCTCATCAAAATCAAGATGGATCTCGCAAAAAAAGAACATGACATCATTTGTGGTATATGTAAAAAATACCAATAATAACAGCCATATATGTTGACATATATGTTGAGCAAGATTGAAAATGATGGCCTGAGATAGATGTCATCATCTGCTTTAACGTAGAACTCAGCATCAAAAAGTGCATAGGCGGTTTTGAAGAAAGCTAGCCTGCAGTTTAAAGCGGATCAGAGAGAGAGAGAATGGTGCTCACGTTTTGTAGGGGAGTTTGCTGTACTCCTCTTCTATATCCAACAGTAAGAAGTCATCATACTATGCCACTTACCTTTTCAATTCCATCATCTTCGCCCCATCATTAGTCCTACCAATGACAAATCTAAAAACTAATCCAGTGTCTTCCTCCAAGCTACAATTAAGTCCATATACTCACAATCAAATCAGCTTTTTCACATATACCACAAATGATAAAGCATAAATTAGCCGAGATCAATTACCACAACCACATCCGTAGTAATAACAATTTCTAAATATTCTACATTAAAGCTATCGGAGAAAGACCGAATGAGATAAATTCTTGACAATAGCAAATTTCCCAGTGACATAAGCTATACTCATGATTTCAAGTTTGCTTGCATTGACCACAACTGGATCTAAAAAGATCACCCTTTCCCCCATAATCACATCCCAAACCTACCCATAAGAAAATTCTCAACAAAAGAAGCAGACACAATACTAGGGGAAAATCATGTAACCCATATTCCCCTTCAAGCTCCTCTAGACTAGAAAAGATGTCAATTTCTCTACCAAATCCATAAGTAGGGGAGAATTGAGTAGTATTTAGATTTTTCTTGGAAATATTGTTCAGACTAGGGTGGCACAGACTAAGCTATCCTTTAATTGGAAAATACATATGCCCTTTTACCCATACGGATGAATTGATTTTGTGTGGCAATGTTGAGTTTTTGACTTGTTAGATTGTGAATCACTAGGACAGAGGCAAATAGAGTCAAAGTTTACACTCTGTTTTTTCACTTAATTAATTTATATAACTCCTGCAGGTTGCGGCCACAAGTCAAAAAGTAAGGAAAAATAGTAGAAATGCTTTATCTATACTAATACCAATTCGGAAAAATTAGTTCAAAGCAAAGAGATCTGGCCATGGCTATATCTATACCCATTCTGTTGCCCTTTTGCCCCAAATGAAAAATCAACTCAGCCGTTACAACAATTTTAGCAAACAAACAAGCAGGAACAAAACTCTAACTTCAAAGTGCTCTAACAACCGCACAAGCCAAATTGACAGGAACCCTAGAGTCGTCAACAATGCAACACCAAATCGGCCACTGCCGTCACCTCATCTACAAAAATGAACCAGAAGGAGACTAAGAAGAAATTTGGTTACCTAATTCTTGAAGGTAGCAGAAGATGAGGTAAGCGAAGTGATGGAAGGCCTCAGCGTCGCAACGGCGGAAGGGGTTCAATGTTGTGGTAGAACGCGGAAGGCTCAGTGTCGCCATGGAACGCGAAAGGCTTAGCGTCGTGACAAAAGGGGCTCATCGTCGCGGCGGTGGAAGAGGCTCAGCGTCGTGGTGGAATGCGGAAGGTTTAGTGTGACGCCGTCGATGAGAGTTTGAGAGCTGAGACTGAGAGTAAAAAGTGAAAAGTGAGAAAAAAATTAGGGTTTTTACAATTATGGTATTCGGTTCCGGTTTGGTTCCTATAGGAACCGGGAACTGAACTAGGAACCGGCAGTTCCTTAAAAAATGGAATTGGGAACCGGAACCTCCTTTCTTAAAACCGGGAACTAAACCGGATCCGTCAATCCGGTTCTTCGGTTCTCGATTCTACTCTAAAACCGTGCTCACCCTTATATACAAGTCTTTGCTAATGATGGATCCCACGTGAAATTCATATAATCAAAGATTGGGAATACATTAGGCTTATATGTACCCGATGTATCCAAGGATGTCTCACAAGACATGGTTATCATCCATTCTTACCTCGGTTTAATTTTGCAAGTGAGCAATGTCTATAACTCGTAATCCAATAATCAGAAATATGGTTGATGAAAATCTCCTTCAATCAAGAAACTGCACACATCTAGGTATGAGGATTATTCATTTTCTTCTCGTCCGTGCGCGCGAGGGCAACCCAATGATATTGCCTTGACTAGAGGGTGAGGTCCATTGGAAAGAGAAGATATGCTTTGCAATGCTCCAAATTAATAACCTTGATTATTGGGTTAATCAGTGGACACCCTGTGCTCGTTTACTGGAAAGAGAAGATGTGCATTGCATTGGGAATCGTTCAAAAAGCATGTGCTCTGCATCCAGCCTTTATCATTTGTTTTATCTGCGAGAATCTTGGTACGGATAGTTCATGTAATTCACTGGATAAAGGGCTCCACAATCATGTTACAACATGCTTGTTTAAAAAGTTTCACCACGGATCGACTTACACCCATACAATGAACAAAGTCAAAGCAAAACTTTCCAGCTTTGTTCTCTCCCCCCTCATCTCTTCCACTCTCGTGTCAAGTCACACCACCCCACCCACCTTGCTTTGCCAAGCCCCATTCGACCTGTCACAACGCCGTCAATTGCTTAAACACAAAACCACCACCGTTGAACTGGCATTTAGACAACTAGAATAACTTTGGAAGGCCGCGCGCCACCAACAACCATTGTCGAAGTGAAGCCTGATCGACCTTGGAAGACTATGCACCACCAACGACCACACATTGGGGCGAATCTGTGGTCCAGAGAGGTGGGGAGGGAGAGAGAAGGGGCCAAATTTTATTTTTCCTATTTTTTAGTTTTAGATATTGATTTTAGTTTTGTGTTTAGAGTTACATACAGATGGCTAGGTAAACTACCATGTTGATCATTCGACCTTTTACTTTTTACATCAATGGTTCTTTTCCTTATATCCGATTTTGTCTTGTCTTGAACAAGACATACAAGATAGGATAAAATCCTCATCTAGTCTTCGCCCTTTTCAATCCTCCAAAAAGATCCTGTGTAGCCTTATTCCTTAGACTAGTTATTAAACCAATGTTATATCAGGAAATAGTGTAACCTACAAGGATTCAAGTAAATAAATGTAAGTTTCCTATGTTATCATATTTGCATTTGCAGTATGGGCATAGTTTAATTAGCCTACAAACTCTTATTTCTTTAAACTCAATCTAAGTTTATTTACACGTTTGAAGATGGAAACATTTGTTTAATGGGTATGGTTAACAAGTATCCGGAGGTATTCGTTAACAATAACCTCTTTTCTCCCGAATGCTTTCCATTCTAAAACATGTTTGGTCTTCTCTACCGAAGTTGTTTGCTGCTCAGCAGGCCAGTAACAAGAACCCTTGAGCGAACATCTTGCAGTTCTACAGGTGGCTATTGCAGATAGTACTTTGTAAAAATAAAATCTTCCACATACGGCGTATCAAGGTATAGCATATGGATTTGTAAGTTCTACAATTTTAATGAGTAAATTGTAAACAAATTAAAAGGAAAAAATCCCCAAACAGGCTCCTAAGTTTGTTAATTACTATATTGTTCATGACTTGTGAGCATTGGACTAGTATTCGCAATCCAATTAGCAGTTGTATTTTGATTTTGCCTACAGCTTTGGGGAATCAACGGACCATTGATGCTTATCACTCATTTACATTACAACTTTTAAAGAAAGGATGCATTTCACGTGACATTCATATCATGTGAGGCAACGAAAAAGGTCCGCCTCTGATAAATATTCATTGAGAAAAATGAAAGATTAACCTAATGACACTACATACAAATATATGACGTAATACATGTATTGTGTTATGCAATGAAAGGAAGAAAATGCCACTTTGGAAGGTTTACAAGACAGTGCACCTACACCAAATTTTAGATGGGAAGGATTCTCCGAAGATAATCTTGTTTACTTTGTAATGACTTTTTGTGTTTTTGCTGCGATTATTATGGTTTGTTTGGTATAGCTTTCTCGCCATAGTTCAACTGTGAAAGTATGTGCTGTTACTTCAGTCATGTATTTGGCTACTCCCTCACAATCGCAGTATTCCCACCTTTAGAGTTGATTACTTATAGATTATTCAATATAGTTTTTTCGCAACAATTTCAACTATGAAAAGGGGTGCTACTATTTTATAAGGTGTTTGACGAATAGCTCATAGCTCATAGCTGCAACAGCTAATAACTTTTAAGAAATTGTCCCACCTAACATTTAGCTATTGGAGCTTTGAACATGCATTACCAAATACACTGTCATAACACTTCACAACACAGTTACATATCATCCACAGTTATACCGAAAGAATTCCGACAACACAAGAAAGTACTCATAGCACAACTATAGTGGCAACACAACTACAACACAACCATTACTATGCCAAACAGACGAGAAGTGTCATATCACCTAACGAATTAGATCCTTCAAGGTACAACTTTCTCATGATGGTCACTTATGTCAAAGGGGGTACAAAACTGTATTTCAAGGCAAACGCTTAATGGAAACTAGGTGAAGACAAACAAAGAACCAACAAAACTTTATTTCCTTTTTTATGGTTTGGGTGGCTCCACAGGCCCCGGGCCCTCCACGGCCGCTTCTTCCTTCTTCTCTTCTTCGAAGACAATCTCCTCCTTCTCTTCCGCCACCACAGTTGCCTCTCTAGAAGATGCTGGAGGTGCCTCAACATCCTTCTCCTCAGTGATTATGAAGGTGGACACCTTCTCTAATACAAATAACAAGGCCCCGATACTCCATACTTCGTCGACGCATTGATGCAGTTGGTGCAAGGTTTAACCTGGTGGTCTGTATTTTGAATCCGGGCTGGGGCCTATCCAAACATAAATGTCAGCCCAACCCATTGTTGACTATCCAAGTCAGTCACATAACCAAAAAATTCAAAAAGAAGACGATCATTTTCAGCTGAATTAAAAAATAATCTTATGTGAATGCTTTTAGAGCTTCTTGTTTATATTGACTGGCCATCGGAAATCCACATCTGTCGCGTTGTATGGTTTGCCCAAATTACATCGCGTTTGAATTAGGCCAGATCTTGCTAGAATAAAAAATTCATAGTCCCAACATCTTCCTCCTCACATGATTCTAGAAAAGCAAAATCAACTATCAAACAAACTGTTGCTAAAGGGATGAAAATAAGAGAGAATCGACAACAATCAACGCTACATGAACACATTATTGCGTCTGAAGTAACAATGGCAACGGGATAGGGGATACAAGGAAAATACGAAACAAATGAAAAAGGACATATAGCTTTGCCTTGGGTCGATCAAGATCCCTATTTATCTATAAGTTTCAGTATTAGGTACAGCCCCCCGTTAGGTATAGACAGAGTCAAAATCATTATGAGCACATGGTTCAGACACTAAACTTTGGCGAGCGATCATTTAGCACAGTTTTGTATTCAAGACCTCTTTAATGGGTTCGCTGATGGTATTCGTCATTGGCTAGGCCAGTAACAAGTTCATACCGACTATGAATGATGATGTCCTTGCGTCCAAACTGCCCCGCACGAATCCCAACCATCGGTGGTAAGAATAATCTTTTTGAACTCACCGCATCTAGGCAGTTAAGTTATCATCGTGACTATATCTTTGCAATTCAAAAGATAATGCGCTTGAGTTCATGCTTATGTTTAAGATCTATTTGGTAATTTTTGGGAGAGAATTATCGACTTTGACAAAAATTTAGGATGGTTCGCTCCCGAAATTGCAAGCATCTTGCCGATTTTCAACCTTTGGAAATTATGACAGCTATCAATGCACATTCTACAGCCTAATCCCAAAACATTAGCTTTGATAATTCTCAAATCTACACATTCATGGACAATGAATTGTATAGATATTCACGTAACTATGGACAATTTATCATGTTGATGATCATGAGTCACGATACGTTGGCAATTCTTTTAAGCTTGATGATATGGAAGCTTGTGAGAGACCCTGAGATCTACAAGAGAGTCCTGAAAGATAAATAGCAAGCAACCCCAATTTCATTGCTATATCCCCACTATTCTATAGTTCATATAAGTTCGCTTTTACTCATGTAATTTCCATATTGCACCAAATTTTTCGTGTCAATTAAAGTATATCGTCAATCTAAAAGCTTGAACCAAATGACTAATCAAAGGGTTTGTGACGAATTTGATTAAGAATGTTACAGTATTTATATTAGCGGTTCACCTGTGATCAGTTGTGATGTAATCCTCAATGTTATGCAGAACATAAGGGAATGTTGAAGGGAAGAGAAAAAGGAGGAAGACCTAGCTGGGGCGAGGTACAAAAGATGAGAAATACATGGAGGGTTTCTCAAGAATTGACGAGGCTCGTTCCTCCCGCGTTTGGCAGGCTTTAGAAAAGCCCTAAAAGACATTAGTTTCGGTGGCTAAGGTCGGCAGGTAATATTTCTCTGGATAATTATGTTAACACCTAAATTTTGGTGACCCAGTTAATTATTTTTCGCATAAAAAATTAGGAATCGATCCTGATATCTAGAAAAAAAATATTAATTAAAATGCATATAGATATTAGAAGCATTTGGATAGGCTCATATAGTTGCATTTGCATTGGACCAGTGGTGAATGGACTTAAGTGAATGGTTTTGAGCTTAATTGAATTAAATGGACTCAAGATTAAATGTTTGTCCAAGCCCATTGAATACATCTATGGCCGAAATTTGCATTATAGAGCAAGTTGGAATAATTGAATTATCAAATTATTAAATAATATTATTAGAAGATAATTTATATTATTCTATGAATATTCAGCTAGAGAAAATAATCAGAAAATTGCCTAAGTTGAGAATCAGAATTAGGAAATAATATATCTTGGCTCTTGCAAGATAACTCTGACTAACAGATGTGTTAGGGTTCACAATTAGAGGGAGGGCACACATATTGAAAGACACGGCCACAAAGGAAGTAGAGAGTGAGAGAAGCGCCGGCGCCATCAATTCCAAAGAGCTCGGCAACGTTCAGCAAATCTTGTTGCTGTCCAACACTTGCTTGGTCCTTATCTGGACGAGTAGCAATTCTATTTTGACTCCCTAATTTTCCTGCATAAACAGCCACTTGTTTTAGTCCTTGCAGCAAATTCAAAATTTCTAGCACCGAGCCAGCAATCAACCAGTGATTGTCAACGCGCTTATCGGATCATATCAGCGTCCTGTCGGTGTCGCGCTTGGAGTACCCTCGGTCAAGCCCAGCTCGCAGCATTGGCGTCAAGCACCTCATGCCTCAGGCCCGACACCAACGTTGTCGAGCCACATACTAGTAGCAGACCCACGACGCTCCTCACTCGTCTCTGGCAACCTCCCTTGCTCGACACCACAGCAATTCACAGGCACTTTGTTTAGAATTTTGCAGGTTCCCGTAGCATTCTCAGCAAGCCTCAGCCTTTTCCAAGAGTGCTACCAATCGTTGAGACCATTTGCTTGCAATCTTTGTGCCTCACCGTTACCAAATCGAGCAACCCCGCTGCCACTTTCAATCCTTGTTGCAGCTGAGAGTTCCTCCTTGGTCGATCCACGGCTAGCATCACCGCAATCCGAGCCGTCCCGTTGAGTTCGAAATTGGAAACTCTATCCAGGTGATATTGCGAATTAGGTAAGAATTTTCATTAATTCGATTTTCTTAAATTTTGTTGCCTAATTTGTGAAATTGCAATTTGAATCTTTGAATATTATTCATATCCATGAAATCCTCATGTAGCATTTAAATGAGGAATTATTTTCTAATTTCATAACATGCTATGGTGAAAATCGTCAATCTAATCTCCTACCCGAGATCCGATTCGCAATTGCGCAAAAATTGGCCAATCCGATCCTCATGCCTGGAATACGATTCGTCAATCTATTTCCAAAACTAGATGGATATTAATAATATCTCGTGTGATTCGATGCCGTGTTTGATGTGGATATGATTTCTTTCTATCTTTGTTTGGTTTGAATTGATTTGATTCTATGTTACCAAAAAAAAATCCAAAAAAGATTAGATAGGATCAAATTATGATAACATTCCAATTCAAATTAGGATTTGACCAAGTTTAATTCCTATAATGAATTGGATAATATCTTGCCCTTAAAAAAAATTTCATTATTTTCTAATTTCGAATTTCAATGAAAAATAAAAAAAAGTATCGTGTGCATGTCATATAGATTAATTGCATCATGTCATGTTGCTATAACTTGCCATGTCATTCATAATTTGCCATGCCATCATTTGCATGTCATTTAGTGATTGTATGTTAGATTCATCAAATTGTGTGTCATGCTAGAATAGTTGCATATTAATTTTGCTCATAATTAGAAATTCATGTCTTGGTTCATTGCATGCCATATTAGAGATAGTCCATTTAATTGTCATTAGAATTAAGACATTTAGGTAAATCGTATGTCGCACGTCATGTTATACTAGTAGCATGCGTTGCATATAGTTTAATTTCCATTAAATAAGAGAAAACTCCAAAAAATATATCGAGTGGAATTGCTTGTTAATTAAAAATCATATTAGGATTGTTGACGTGATTTTCTAACAAACATTATAGATGCTTACGTTGCTTCAAGGAAAGTAAATTTTCCCTTTCTTGCAATATGTTGCTTTGATTATTGGGTGTTACATTAATGGTTATGTATCCATATGTTCACATCACATCTTAGTAACTAGGTTTAAAATCAATCCAAGCTGCTTGACAAAATACTTTTTGAAATAAAAGAAAAAGGTACCAAAAGGGCGTTAGAGTAATCTAGCATAATCAAGTCCCTGAATACATAATTCTGGTTCGTAGGAGTAAAGTATAACCCGATACTTTACTTGGGTTTCTAATCGACCCATCAAAAATAAATTAGTGGCGACTCCAAAATGAAAACGATTTGCATGTTAAGAACTTGATCCTTAAGTAGTGAATTGGTAAGAGCTTGGAAGAGCCCGGGTTATCTTTAGGCTTAATAATATGTTAGCTAAACCCTTAGGTAGTGTAATCCGAGAGTAGGTCGCGACAAATTACAAAACAAAAAAACTAGCATTTTTATCGACAAAATCAATCTAAAAACAAGTACATATGTGGCTTTCAATCAGCGTAAAATTCTGTTAATCATTCGTTCGGGATGTCGAATGATCTTAATTTGGAAAGGTGTCTTCCCCTTGCAAATGAAAAACATCCTCATAAATATGCTACGGACAATCAGGTTTTGTGAATAGCATGCGGAACGCACATAAATAGGGACGTATTTGAGAGGCCGGACGAATTTAAACTTTCTCGAGCCGAGAGCCCATCGAGGCCAATCTCGCCATTCACCTACATCCATTCAGGGGTGGAATCCGGACGTGCATCGGCAATGAGTTTGCGAGAGTGGAGATGCTCCCGGTGGTGCACAACCTGGCGACGGGGTACAAGTGGTTGCAATTGGAGCGGGAAGAGGCCAACCCTCGCCAACCCATGCCTTATCCCTCCATTGGACTGTCGATCCAGATCATGCCAGAAGCAGCTCCTCAGTGAACTGTTGCTAAGCTAAGTAGATGAGCATAAAAATGCATGCAGATTTACCCTACCAAGTCTGTTTTTATCTCTACCTGAGTCACATATCGTTGCTCATCTAATGGAAGATTTCATGTATAGTTTAAGTGACAATCTTCCTTCACGTGACTTAAATCCTAAGGAGTCTTTTGTTATTTTACTGATTTTATACGTAACATTGTGCGCTTCCAGATAGTGAGACATGACCCATTCATATGGCAACAAACATAATGACAGTTTGGATTTCAATCGAGCCATGGCTTGCCAAACTCGACCAACACATGTACGGGCCAAGGAAAACTCTCTTCAATGAAGCCTGGCCTGAAATAGTCCGACTTTATACTTTTCATATTTTACTATGAAAATGAACATGTTTCTGGTTATTTTCACTTTCTCCCTCTCCGAGAAACCGTCAATGAGCTCGAAACATTTCGCCATCTACTTATCTAACCCTCGAAGCTAATACACCTAAGAAAGAGTTGCTTATCATAAGATTTTCCATATGAGGAGTTATCAACTTATCAATCGAAGGACGTATGAGTGACAAAGGAGGTTTTTTCTTTTTATGTTGAGAGGAAGTTATGTGTACATGCTTATCGCTCTGTTTATACGAGTAAAGTAGTCAATGAATTACTTTTCCATGATCACTAGCAATCATCATGCTACCATTTTGCTTGACCACCATTCAGTCGCCACCACTGCTTTTCTTCACCGCGGTCGCTATGCAAGGAAGCCACTATGGAAGAAGAGTCCACTTAACTTTGTATTAAAATCAGCACTTGCTAGGACATACGGTGGGGCTATATAAGCTCAACAAAGAATCTTGTGGACTATCGCACCGTGGAACAGTGTTTGATCTAGAAGAGGACATGTGTACCGATTGTCAATGATTAGAGATTAGAGTTGAGAGATTCGTTAATGTGCAGAAAACTTAACTGGCTTGGGGAATTGGATTCGAAGCACGGCTGAGGAGAACAAAATGTGGATCGAATAGTTCTATAGCTTCAAAATTAATACTTGGATTTATAACTTATGACAGTGTTAATTCCATTAAAAATACCAAATCAATAGCCCCTTATGCATTTCTCTCAAACTAATTTCCATGTCACAAGAAAATTCCAAATCAATACCCCAAGATAGGTTCACCTTGCACGTGATGGGAATCATTTAATGTTGGGACATCAAATGACATATTTCCCTCTCTCAATCGCCCTCTCCCTCGTCACCCTCCAATAATGAATATTAAACCTTTTTTCTCACATCTGAGACATACCGCATAGCCAATATTATGCACACGAGAATAGTAAAGTTCAAGACTTTCCTTATAATAAACCATTGTAGTGACATTCAAGCCAAACTGGAGAACCTTTAACGGGCAAAAAAACCTTGTTTGGTGTTAAAATACCGCTTCCTCAAAGTTTCTTCTTCTTTACAAAGGACCAACAGCTCAGCTAATTGAGCCCCTTACATCTTCAAGATGGTGGCTACCTGCTTGTTCTTTCTGTCGATATTCTGGAAGATGGAGCATCATTGTTAATAATAAATCTCTGTTCGACTCAATGACAGGAGAAAGGAAGTTAACCAGAAAGAGACAACATGAAAGTACCTGGGCAAAAATAGTTCTCAATATAAACGACCAGGTGAAGATTAATTACCTCTTTCATCTCTCTCGATTTCTCGAGTCCCTTTAGATTATTTTGTAAGGCTAGTTCTGTAATTCTTTCTGAAAGAGCTGGCTCATATGTATCAAATTTCCCGTAGCCACTTCCAATTTCTTTTCAAGTTCGGACCACCCAAGTATGGAGGACTTCCTTCCTTGCTCAAATTTTCTCTCAAGAATTTCCTCTGCATTTTCAGGAACTATTCAAGACATGTTCCAAAGAAAAAGAATCAGAATGGTTGAGCTACGATTAATAATAGGAGATGTCAGCTCATCAGCAATTTCTCTCTCCATTCTAGAAATTGTCCGTTCCGACTTGGTCAATTTTTCTTCCAAGCCTGAAAGAAAAAAGAACTTAATAAAAAGAAACAAACGAAAAATAAAGCACAATGACAATTAGGCAAACAAATTGTACTTGAAGAGTTGTGTCTCTCTCGTGACAAAGAGCTTTTAGCCTATCATGGTCCAGTGTCATTTCAGTTGAGTTTTGTTTCTCCAATCTCAAAGAATCTCTCAGTGTCTCCATTTCTTCCTGGATGGTCACTTGTTGCTTTTGCTTTTGACATAATTCTTCCGGCAGCTAATAACACAGAAAACCACATGAATTTTCGTGAGAGAAAGAGAGATGAAACGTTACCAAATACAGATAGCATAACTAACAATGCATTCATATCATGCAATAGACAAGAAGTTCCATCATGCAAATTACATAATTACTTGGTATGCTAATTAGCAAGCTAGAATTTCACAAGATATGGACTTCATCGTATCGGTTGAAAGAAACATACCTCAAAAGCCGTAGTCTTAATGCCACTCAGAAAGATAAAGAGGAAAAACAAACAGGGGTTACTAGCACACTTCCACCATCCCCACCGAAAGAAGAGACAAGAAGGAAAAGAACCCGTAGAAAAAAGGCCTTATTAAAGCACTAAATATATCTTTTATAACGAAAATGAAAATCTTACTCCAATTGTTGTGTCACAGAAAACACAATTTGGTGATTAATTATTAAATGTAGGATGTTTAGTCGCTTACCTGATGAGCATTCTTCTCTTAATCTTCCAGAGCTTTAGATAAATTTTGCACATGTTCTTCGTGAACTTCCACACTAGGTGATTTTAAATTGTTAGAAGCATCCAAATTTATAGAATGGCTACCTATGGACATAGACTCAGAATATCGTTGCACCATGACATCTTTGATACGCTCCTGAAGAGCAACATAAATTTCTTGACCCTGCACGAAAAGGAAGTACAAAGACTTAGTAGTCTATATATGAAACAATGGATTCCATAGGAACTCGAAAATAAGCAATTCCCACGGACAAAATCAATAAAAAAAATAAGTCACTAGAACCTGTTTCGTTTCAAATTTGAACATGTGAAGAACTCCTGCAACTCTTATTTTGAAAGCAATAATAGCATCGTTCTAGGCAAACTGCCTTATATCTTGCAATTCAGCAGAATATAAGTATTCTCATGGAACTAGGCGAAATAAATGAACCTGTGCAAAAGTCGAGGAAAATCGAGAGGACATTAGAACAAAAAAGATGAGTTGTTTTTGAGCATCAATATAAAGGCAAGGTAAATCTAACGTCATGCTTGTTGATGCCCAGAACGATACGGTCCGCCCCCAACAGTTCAATTGGATCATGAATCTTACACACACGAAAGAATATTGAATTTCCGTAAGGAAATGTCCGCAAGATCCGCAGGAATCGTTGCCTTGCGTCATCTTTTGTAAAATGCTCCTATGCAAAAGCCAATAGTCATGAAGAACAAGTAAGAAGTTTAAGTGCAGGTAAGACAAGTTTCATGTATATTATATAAGCACGTTAAGTATTATCTAGATAACTAAACAATAGTATAAAAGGTGGAGAAACGAAAAGGAAAGTGAGCTATTCATTTCAAGTTAGCAATCGAGCTTCATCTAGATCACTATCTCACCATTGACCGATATTGCGAGAGAATATCCCGCTCGCATTCCCTCATTACTCTGGTAATTGCAATTTGTTGAGAGACAAAACATTCCAAAAGAGAAATCCAATCACTGAGAAAATTGAAGTCCCAAGTGAAGACTCATCAAGTGGGTAAAAAACTCGAGGCACAGAAAATCCATTTAAAATTCCACTTAGCTTACTGATCAAGAAATATGCAGATCAACTAGAAAATGAAGTGTCAGAAATACCTGCATATATTATGAGCAGTAGGGCTTTAGTGAGAAAAAATATGAAAAAATTATTACTCACGTGCATGATTCAAGGTTACCAACAAATCTAATCTCAGCCAAAATTTGGAATGCAGAAAGCTGCACCGCATCATCCCTTCCAACAGGATAATTGCCCAAAATATAATCATGCTGCAACTGTTATAAAGTAGCAAGGACTTATCAGAAAAAGAGGTGAAACCTTACCATCGTCAAACAGAAACTAACACTAGCTCCAAAAGCTAAAAGGCAATATAATGGTTGGAAACATACTTGAACATAGGACAACTACACAAACATGGCATATGTTATGGCTTCATCAGCCTCCCGAAAAATCTTCTTTTTGAATTTCAATTTGAAGGGCGAAATATCTCCTCTACTCTGAACCTTGGCAGCATTAAATTCAGCTAGAAGGTCTCCAATGTATTTGTTGTCATCTAACCCGATATATTCCTCTAAATAACCAAAAATAAACATCAAATAACTACTTTAATTAATCATGCTTGATAAGCAACAGCTGACCAGAGTATGTACCATTGCCTGGATCTGGAGATTTAGAACTAGTAACTACTTTGCGGCACTCAAAAAGACTAAAGCTAGAGTATGGTGACAGTTTGATAATCCCTGCAAGTTCCTGAAGCAGTTACAAAATTGGATCATTACTGTGCTCACAAGCTTAGAAGAGGAAAAAGATGGGTAAGTACAGAAAATATAATTCACTTCCATCAGCAACAACCAAGATTAACTTTAATTTACAGTGAGCAAATGAGAATATGGCTAAAGATGGCAATCAGATCAAGGGTTGCATCCATACCATAACAATAATCTTCTGAGCTATTTGCAGAAAAATAGACCAATCAACTGAATTCAGACATTTTCGTGCTTAAAAATAATTTTGGAAGGTTGATTTCTGTGGCATCTATTTTCATGTTGATTTCGAAATTAACCATGTGATTATCACCAGAACCATTCAATGCTCTCAAAATTGATGGTTGTTTACTTTGATGAATGAGCGATGTAGTGCTACCTAGTATCTACCTTTTGAAAAATGTTATTTGAGGCTCCTGAAAAGAGGATCTTGTCATGCATAATAACCGGTAATTATATAGCCATTTTCTTCCATTGTAAAGAGAAGAATTACCTATAGACGCCAAGGAAATGCCAATAACAACCATGTTTGAATTTCATACAAAAGAATGCTAATAACAAGCTCAGTTCAATGATGTTTCCTCCTGTCATCAAATTATCTCTTTATATTTCTGTACGACATTCAACTTACTTATAAATTCATAAGGTTCGAAAGTACCCTACTACATCAGCCACTGTTGTTACCATATCATATGTAATCTCTTTAGAAGTTCCGTCCAAGAAGAATACTATCGTAGTCAGCTTCCGGCCCATTAGAAGGGCTTCAATCTCCTCACGTCCTGGAATTGTATGCCTTGGGCCAGCCTCAACAGTACGTTTAAGAGCCTTCAAAGTCTTCAATGCAAGAATTTGGATTTTCGAATCAGTGCTGACACCATGTGCCACATTATGGACATACCCCGACAGAAAACCACCCATCTCCTTGCTAGGAGGCATTGAAGATGCACATAAGTACATCAGCTCCCAAGCATTAATTAAGTATTACCTGGAATAGTTTAAACTTGGCAATTTAGCTGAAGGTGAAATCAATCAAGCAAAACAATATTTAAACTTGTATGGGAGAATAAAGTTTACACCTCTCAGGATTATTCCGTGTTTGTTTTGAAACTTGAGCAAAAAGCTCATCATGGAGCTCAGATATCCTCAACGTTTTTCTATACAATTTTCCCACTAGCTCAATCTGCTCATCTAAGCTTGGTGGAGAGAGTCTATCGGCCGAATCAACACCCATGTACTCCAGAATTATCTTGAAGAGCTTCTTCACTCGGCTTACTAGATCACTATTGATTTTAAGTAATGAAGTTGGTATAGGATCCTGTAAACTTTAATACTTAGCTTTCTATGGGTTTATATCACCTGAAAGTGTATATGTTATTATCAAAACACGCAGTCCTCACCTTCTGGAAGCACAACATGTCCACAAAGGTAAATTTCTCACGAACTTGTGGGCCCACAGACTTCTCTGAGAAGAATCCATGTTTTCCAGCAGATCGGATTTGTTCCTGCATCAACCTCAAGAACCGCTCCACCTATAGAAAATGGCAATTATTTGACTTGACTATTAAAAGCCACAACTACAAGGGAAAAGAGAAAAAAATCAGTTAAGCACCTGAAATCTATCAAACAAGGGTATAGCGCCAGCAAGCTCGGGTGGTAGGGCCCTCAACAGAGTCGTCGGTGTGCTGCACGTGCACGAGAACATAGAATTACTAATTGCACAATTCAGTATGAGAGATGTTAGCATAAATGCATGCGACTCACGGGGACGCAAAATCGGAGCCATCACTGTCATAGCCATCTCCCTTTGAGAAAGCAGTGAGGTACGAAGATGATCCTTTATTTCTGGAACTCTCTGCTATACTTGACTGCGTCTCACCTGCCGTTTCACAGAAGAACACTAGAACAAGGCCTCTCAGTCTCTTCATCACATAATCAAACAGTTCCCTCTCCCTTTTTGACACATTCAAGTTACTAATTGATCATGCAATATCCTCGAAAGGTTTATTATGGTCATAAACTAGCCATAACCATTTTAAAAAGAAAAAGAACGAACAACCAATGTATTAAAAGTGTGGAAACTAAACACCCAAGTATTTAAAAGCTCTAAATAGAAGTGCGGAAATGAAAACCCAATAATTGCTGGCAAAGAATATGCATAGTCATGTTATAAGCCGACACGATCCTCCATGAGCTAATTTTGAATCAAGTTTAATTTCTTTTCCAAAAGAATAATCCACTAAGACTAAAACTATACCAAAAGTGACTCACTAAAACCCCTTAAACCATATGCTAATTAAAAAGAAACTAGGCTTAATCAACTGTTAAAATCTAACAACTTAGTCAAGCCGTTTTTCTAAACTATTGAATGATTTGACATTTTTTATTTGAGATTCTGTATGTTTTTTAACTAAAATATATTATTATCATTTAATTACGAAAATAGGGACCCGGGACTGCTGGTCTCGCAAGGCTAAACCATGGATACAAAAATGGGCCATTGTATTTGGGTCTTTTCCTTTCTTACTAGACAAAAATCCAATTCACTAAAAGAATAGACCCAGCCCAAACATATCTTTTTCGCTTTAGCTTTCTTCTTTCTTTCTATGTCCTTGCTCTCGTCATCTTTCTTCTACACCAACCGACAACACCCCAAAGCCCTACCTAAGAATCTACACACCAGAAATGCTCATCAGATACTTCATAAACAACTTGAGCATACTCCAAAAGAAATCCCTCGTAGCTAAGGACTATGGTGACTGGGGCAAACCCTCAAATTTGAACTGCTCTCCAGAGGAAGAGCATAACATAATTTTAGCTTGGAGAAAATTAGCGAAATTTCAGTGGGAGCAAGAACAAACGTGGAGCGAGCGAGGACTCACAGAGGTGAAACCCTAAGCGGGCGGAGCGACTCGCAGCATCGCCGTTGTCGAAGGCGACGTCGACATCAATGGCGACGTGTCCGAGGGGACGGGGGGACGGAGACTTGCGTCGCCTCTGAGGAAGACGAAGAGGCTGGGTTTGGGAGGAGCGAGAGAGAGGCTAGATTTGCGAGCGAGGGAGAGAGAGGAGGGAGAGAGAGGGAGAAGTGTCCGCCAATATCTTCTCTCTGTGTTTTTCTTCTCTGTTTGTCCGAACCCGAAGAAAAGAAAAAGATGGCAGGCAGCCACCTGCAAATAGCTGCCCTTCTTCTTCTTCTTCTTCAGCTTTTGCACGTGGGTACCCCACCCACAAAAGTCCCTTTTTCTTTCTCTATTGTTGCTTATCGGGACTTTAAATTTTGTTGGGGATTGACCTACGCCATGCCATGCCATGCCATTCACGGTGGATTTACGTGCATCCTGGTTATTAACTTGGAATCGCATAGAAAATATTACTTAATTGATCTGACTGAGTCGCTGGGGGTCTCGGGACATACTCTTATGCCCATGCCGGGTGATGCCGAGTCTCTTTTAACTTATCGACTCGCGTTCTTTGTGATCTCCGAGCAGTTCTTACACCATTTTCTCATGGTCGATGCTATGAAATTGAGCATATTGGCCCTGGTTTGCGCATCCGGTTTCGCCTTTGCCATGCACGATTCCCCCTCTTGGCAGATTAAATGAGGAAACCGGTGAGCAAGAGAGTAATTAAATGGTGTCTACTACTGCTCCTAGGCTAGATCCGCGCGGCATCACATTATCGTCAAGGCTCGCCACCACGCGCCACGGCGTTTGCTCGGTGCCGTGCATGGTTTTTGGCTCGACTCCGAGTCTTTTGAAATGGAAGAAGGGGCGGCACACATGGCGGGAAGGACGCTTCGGGGGAAGGGGGGGAGAGAGGACGAGGATGGGAGGTCTTGTGTCGAAACAAAAGCGGAAGAAGAAGGAGAAGGACGGGGGGAGAGGGTAGGGACGGGACGTACAGATCCCGGACGCGGAGATCCTTATCCAAAATAACTGATTCCCTGTTTCTTACAACCTTTCTCCTGCTGCGGTCCAGGCACCTACGAGATAGTGGCGTCCTCTGTAAAGGTTCGGACCCTCCAGCTTCACATGTGAGTCCCACGCACACACCTTTTCTTATTTTTTCCTTTTTCTCTATTGCTAATTGGGACTTTTTTATTTTATTGGGTTGATCATGCGTTTGTGGATTAATGTGTGCTGTGGTTAATTCTCGCCAAATATTAACCTAGAAATGTATAGAAAATCGAGCTTTCGAGCTTCTCGCGGTGCTTGATTGATCCGATCGAGTCGCTAAGGTCCCAGCCCCGAGTGGGACAGTTTTTCAGCGCAGGACATGCATCTATGTCCGTGAAGGTCCTTCACAAACACGGGGTGATGCCGGAGTCTTAACTAATTAACTCATGCCTCTCGTGATCTCCGAGCAATTCTGGCATTTCTCATCTCCGATTGAGGTTAATGCTATGTAATTGAGCATCTTGGACCTGGTCTGTGTGTTCGATTCGACAAGACTACGGTTACCATGCACAATTCTCTCTTGACAGATCTCCTATTTTTTTGGTTTCTGTGGCCTCGTCGCAAATCTCATATAGTAATAAGTCATCGTGTGGATTTTCTTTGCAGGGCCCGTCTTGATCTCTCTGTGTTGTTCTCCTCTTCGGGACCCGCCACCGCGATTTGTGCTTTGCCAAATGTAATGTGTTGGTAAATTTCGAGACCAATTAGGGTTAATTAGATAATTTGCCTAATAATGATCTTCACTTTATTAAAACGAAAAGGAGAAGAAGAAAGTAGTGTCTGTTGCCGGAAGCACGTAGCAAAGAAGCCCAAAAGCCGGTGAAGGCAGAGTTCTCCAAATGGGGAAACTGAGGAGTGGCCGAAAGAGTAATGAAACCTATTCTTAAACTACTGCTCCTAGACTAGATTTGCATGGTATCACATTATCGTCAAAACTTGCCCCCACCCCGAGGCAGGCGACGATGGCGAGAATTGCCCATGAGTGGAGGGGACTGCTAGAGTTAGCGAGGCGCTTTTTGCGTCTTTTGAAATGGAAAAAGGGGCAGTATGTAGTGGGAGATTAATCAAAATGTGGCTTTCCGTGCAGTCATCTCAATAATCAAATAAGGGAAGATATATAGGGGGATTTCATACGTTCAAAAAAAAGGAAAATAACGGGGATCTGCGCGGGAGGTTTTGTCGTCGGGTAGCTGAAGGTGCACGATGCAGTCGGTGGGCACGAGAGCAGGCTAACGCCGCTTTTCGAGTTCAACCGTCGGATTAAGGGTAGACTTATGCGACGGATGTGATTTGATCTTTGGGAGGAGATGAAGAGGAGAATCGACGTCGGATGGTTGGTGGGCTTTGCTTTTACTTTTTTGTCTAGGGACGTGGGGAGTCGTAATGGCAAATGGGATAAGACGGCGGCGTGGCCAATTTTTATACGTTTTGATTGATTTGACTCGTGAATAGGAGAAGTTTGTACGTCTCAGATGGGCTTTTTTACCAGCTGGCTCTTTTACCTTCTTGGGAAGTGTTACTTTTAGCATTGCTAGAAACAAGACGCGCCAAGGGACGAAGCTATCGACGTGACGTGGGCAAAAGTACGAATCGGCATGGTTTTGCCCAATGTCGGAACGGCTCTTGAAACATGATAGTCCCCGCTTGTCTTCTAACCAAATAGCGGAACCAATGTCAAACGCGCAATCACCCGTCTGCTTCCTCGCCGTGTCCTGACGATCCGTCCCACATCCAAATGTTCATCCGGGTCATCTCTTCACGAGCAAATGAAGCACAAGGAACCGGGCACCTCGAGAATCCGGTCATGACCTCGACTAGATAGACTAGACGCTTTTGGTAATTTTCACAGAAATTTTGTAATCTTTCCACTTGATTCGACACGCATTCTTGACTAGATAAATGTTCACGTAATACTTGGGATCACGATGTTAATTACCAAATCATCTTCATCTAACAACTTAATTATCCATATTATGCAAAAAATTTTGATTGATATATGAATTTTCTTTAAAAAATTTAAGTCAAGTGCCCTCTTGATCATATAAGTATCAAGCACCCTCATGAGTGATGCATAATTGAGGTTTTTGTATAGATCCCATTGTTGTCTCGTTTGAAGATCAGAATCTCCATCCGTGCTTAAGGCCCATAGACCTTTATTAGTTTGTTGCTCCCTATGCTTGAGGCAGTTTGAAAGCTTGTGTTATAAGTTTGACTGATTAACTGGGAATGACTTGATATGTGGTGCTCGTGCTGCCTTTTCATTGGCTGGGGGAATCATATGCAATTTGCTGATTTCTTTACGTTACCTCTGTCAAGTCAAGTTCGTGGTCGTTCATGCAAAATTCGTGGCCCCGTGGCTGTGGATCGTGGAGTTTTATATCTCTCGTATTTTTTAGGACATATTCGTGCAAGTGATTACTTATGTCATGCTCATGCTAGTCTTTGCATCATAGTATTCATGGCATCTACTTACAAGCATACAATTACCTATAGAGAAAGAGGATGTCTCCATGAATATTAGTTGCATACTCTCGGAAACCATGTGCAAAACACATTTTCCTAGACAATCATTGTACTACTTAAAGCCAAACTTGCGATAAGGTAAGAGGGAAAACATTTTGAATATTGATGACAAGAAAAGTTTCTTCCAAGAAAGGTTGCAAGGCAAGTCTACTTTTGAAAGCCTCCGATCGCCATCTCCTTTTGTTTGATCAGATCATTCGATCAGGAAAAATACAATAAAACAAATAACCGAAACACCAACATGAACCATAAACTTTGATTCGGGTTTATAACCCGATTTGAGAACATACTTATGGAGGAGAAAAAGCAGAGAAGAGCAAGGTTCGAACCAGAGAAACTCGCGAAAAAGGAAGGAGTGCTCTTGGTTTCGCTCTAGACACTGTCTTCTCTGCCCTGTTTTGGGAGTGGTCGTTCTTTGTCGTTGTTGGCAAGTCTCTATTTCTCTCGTCCTCGCTCTTGGAGATGGAACAAGATCCGGAGGTCAATGTTTTGTGGCCTTTGATGGTGAGATAAGAGCGATTTGTGGATTTTTCTTGATTCCGGTTCTAGGACTTTTTCCGACTGTGGCTTGGGTTTCTTGTGTGATTTGGGCTCGTTGGTTGTGGTGAGTTTGTTGTCATTTTTCCACATAGAGGATGACCAATGCGAGGATCCCTATTCCGGCTCCGACATTTTGAACACAGGATGATCTGATCCTTGGTCCATTGTTGAACAGACCGATGCCAAGATGAAGAAACAACCAGCCTGTAAGATCTACAGCTTGGCACTCCACGGTAGAGAACGTCCGATCAATCGTAGTACCCGTTGTTCAACCGTGCTCATAATGTTTCTCGATATTTTTGCCCCTGGACTGCCCAACCTCTATGCAATAACATGAACACAGAATCCCGATTTAAGAATGCGAGTTTTCTATCAATATGAAAAATCAATAGACAGACGCCTTCAAAATTACTAGCAGAGGTAGAGAAAATGAAGGGAAGCTATTTTGGGTTTCCTTTCATTTTCAGTCCTCTCCACTTTTAGGCTCTACTTATTTCTCTACTAATATAGCTCACTTAACTTAGCTGGACTTCATCACTTGGTTATAACTTTATTACTATGCCTCAAACACAGAAGAGTGCGTGCCTTTGTCGGTGTGAGAGTGACCATTTGCTTAGCTTTGGGTTCTTGATTCACATCCACACTTCCTCCGAAACAGGGAACTCTTAGTGATGTTTGTCTATACGATGGTTTTGTTAAAGAATGTCCCGAGACACTTAACGACTGATTAAAGAAACTTTATAGTTCTCAACTTGCCATCGTGTAATAATGCACCATCAATGCCGGTATTGAATTACTCCGGACAAAATATGCTTAACGTATGTTTGCTCACGTTACAAATTTCCCGGTGTGTATATCAGGTCCTTTCACAAACCCTGTGGATAGCACGTTGTGCATGCATGCACGTGAAATGTGTTAGTCAACATGCGAGGTTCTTTATTGTCAAAAGAGAGAGGGAGGCTATGCGTTTGTTCTCTTTTCCTCTTTTTCTCCACTTAATGGAAGATACTCGGTCCCATTTGTGGTCATCATCAACATGCTGTTTCCGGACCACCCAAAGTCGTGAATTAAATCAATAGAAATAAGTTATTCGCTAATGACAATTCCACAATCGTGCAACAATATATTCTCATAAAAGAGCGACCTTTGATACTGCTGCACGCATTGCGATAATTTTTCGTTTGCTACAGATAATGACTCCGCGTCCTCATGCTCAAACGTTTCTCTTTTAGTATACCATTTTTTGGGGGCTAAAATGGCAGATAATTTTCTTTATGAACATAACACAAACGTTGGATGTTCTTAAATGCAGTTCAGCTTGTGGTAAAAAAAGAAAAGAAAGGAGATATAATTGACCTATCTGGTCGAGTTCCTATATGAAGTAGCCGGAAGATAATGCGGGTCGCACGCCCCTTATGACGGAACCTCGAGAGTGATGATGGCCAACGTGTCTTTCAATAAGGCTTGGGTTTGGCAACACCGACCACCACCCCCTTGACGATTAAAGTAACTCAATTTATATTGATCAATGAATGGAGAGTTCAAAGTTAGTAAATGAGATAATATATTATGGGTCATAATACTTAGGAAACTACGAAAACCGTGGGGAAAATGTTAGCATCTTTTGAACTCAGGGAAAAAAATTACGTTTAAACTCTTCAAATCAAAGATCACGGCAGAAAAAAGTACCGACGATTAAAGTATTTTGGAATGACTTGAATCCTAACCTTCCATCATATCTGATTTTCAATCCCATGCTTTGTACGTGATACGTTTTAAAATCTTTATCATCCCACTATCATGTATTTACCAGTCGATTATCATATATTTGCAAAGCGTAATCTTGCTTTACCATTGACAAACCAAAAAAAATAAAGCTCATTAGGTTGTTTGCTAAGGAGATTGATCTGGCTTTTACACACCTCGGAGTTGTACTCCTATCTGGCTTTTGAAAGGGAGAAGTAATATTTCCTCAACCCAAAAGTTTTGTTCCACACCGTTTTCAAATTGCATGTTTTTGTTAGATTTATTTACCCTTAAAGCTCATTCACAATATCCATGAAAATTCTTGAAATATTGTAAAGACAAAAAATAGGAGTTTGCTAGCAGAGAGATGTATTGGCCCTTCGATCTATTAGTCTGTCATCAAGGTTATCATTAGGTCTATTTGGAAGAAACTATTAGTAACTAGGACTCCAATGGCTTACCATTTTCCCTTAAAATTCTAGGGTACTATTCTGCACTTGGTCATCAAACGCACTCACTAATTTATAAAATTGAAAATGGTCCATCTTCATGTAGACACCGTAAAGGATCCGTGAGAATAATTTATCAGAGCATTAGTAGTTTTCCGAAAATCTTAGTGACATTTGCAACATAGGTTAATAGCTTGGGGGAAAATTATCCAAAAGTCATAAGTCTATTGTATGGTGGTTAATCCATTCCTAAACTTTTTCAATTATGCCAATTTAATTCTAAATCTTTTGATGATTTGCCACTTTAGTCCTAAACCGTTTAATAATTTGCCAATTTAGTTATTCCAATCAATTTTGATCAGAAAATTGCTAACGTGGCAGTCTAGTCAAGGCCAACCATCCTACGTAGCACTGCCGGCACTGTCATGGACAATTTTTTCAAAATTTTTAAATTTTAAATTTTTTTCCTTTTCTCTTCTTTCTTTTTTTTTTAATATTTTTTCCCCTTTTTCCCTTTGCCAACCATCACGAGGCCTCGTTGATGGACGGCAACCTCCGTTGGCCTTGGGCAATGGCTTCCCTGACCTAGACAGGGTCGACCTCGCCTAGGTTGGCGAGGGCGATACTCGCCCACCCAAGTGAGGGCTACCATTGCTCCATCTAGCAAGGGTGGCCATTGCTAGCCCAGGCGTGAGCGTCCCTTGGCCGAGGCCGGCAAGGACGGCCCTTGCTTGAGGCTAGTGACCTCCATTGGCCATCGATAAGGCTCGGCGATGGCCGCTAGAGGAAATAAAAGGGAAAAAGGAAAAGGAAAAAGTAAAAAGAAAAGAAAAGGAAAAAAAACTAAAAACTAAAAAAATTGTGCACGTTTAACGTCGATTGTGCCATGTATGATGGCTAGCACTGACTAGATCGCCACGTCAGTGATTTTTGGCCAAAAATATTATTACTTTTTTGTCAAGTTATTAGGTTGAGAAGGAAGGACAGCAAAAATCTTAGGTTTTTAAAGCCATCTTTTGTAATTCTTAAATTTCCATAGTGGAATTTACTTCTCCTCTTCCCATGATTTCTCCTGTAAAGGTTTTCCATGTAAAATCTATGTGTTTTTTTTTCTTAGATTCAATTTCATTGTAATTCCGTATTTGCCATAACATATGATAAAACAAAGCAACATATATGATTGTGTATTTGATGGCATGGCATCACAAGAAGCAATATTTGAGATACAAGCATAAGTCTTGAATGCTAGCGAAGTTGATGAAATATTTGTAAGTAAATAACTATGCTATTTGGTAAGATATGCGTATGCTTAACCTTTTTGCCACAATGCAGTATTTGGTTCAATTTGCTATACATGGGTATAATGTTTGCACATTTGCATATGGTCAATTTTTTTCAGGAAAGACTTTCACAATTTATGAATTTGACAGTAATCCTAGTCTCACTCCTTGAGTTACTACAGAACTTTTCCAAATATTAAAGCTGGTGTTGACATGACACTTAAATTTTACCTAATCATTTAGGGTCTTATCGCATAGAAAATTAGGGCTTAATATTTAACCCCTAAACAAAAATATTTTCATTAAATTACATTGTATACAGACATTAGGTGCATTTACATTAATACGGCATATTAGAACATATTTTCATTGTTTACTTTCAAAAAAGAAAAAAATTTAAATTTTTTTTTAAAATTAATTATAGAAAATTAAAAAAAAAGAGAAAAAAAAGAAGGACCAGCGTTATTCAACGCTAGCCCACTCCCCTTGAGAAAATATTAGGTAGGACTCGGATTCCACCGTGGCAAAAAACAAGGAGAAAATATTAGGTAGGACTTGGATTCCACCGTGGCAAAAAACAAGTATCCCAGCGTGCGACACGTGTCGCCGGGCCCCACCCGGTCAGACCTCCAATATTTTGAAAATATAGCGCCTCTCTCCTCTCATCTCTCACACTCGCGCGCCCCAATCCCTCTCTCTCCTCCCGGCTCAAAACTTGGCGCTCCATCCGATTCTTTCGATGCCAGCGACGATGCCGATGCCGACGCCGACGACGCCGACACCGACGCTCCTCTACGCGCTCGCGCTCCCAACTTCTCTCTTCTCCCAGATGTGCCGCCTCCAACGTCGACGCCTTTGCACTCTGAGAACTTGCGCTCCCTCCGACACCGCCTCCGACGCCCACGCCGAACGCCTCCGCCGACGCCTCTGCCCCCAACCCTTGCCGACGCCTTCGCCCAACCCTTGCCGACGCCTCCGCGTCGGCCATGCCCTAGCCCTAGCCTCTGCCTCAACGCTCTGCATCCGCAGGCCCCGAAGAAGCGACGGTGGAAGGCGAAGCCGTAGCCAAAGGAGGAGCTCCACCACCAGCAGCTGCAGCCGGCGGCGGCGGCCAAGTCTTTGTCGTCGTCGTCGGCGGTGGCCAGGGAGAAGAGGTCGCAGCAGCAACACGCGGTCGACGAGAAGTACGCCTGGCGGAAGTCCCTCGTCCAAGTCCTCTACGACTAGCTGGCCAACCACAACCTCCTCTGGCGTTCTCTCTCTTGCCGGTACTTCAAAGGCCTCCTATTTCTTTGTTCGCTGTTTTGCACAAGCTTAATTTCTCTTTATATCAATATTAGTTGGTGAATGTAAGTGGAGTCGCACAAGGTTCTCTCGGATGAGTTTGCAATAGCTGGTGTTGTGCGTGAGTTTGGTGGGCTGGAAGTTATTTTGGACATGATCCAGGTAAAAAAAATTTTGCAACAGCGAGTCCTCTGCTTACCAAAGATGTCCTTGTGCGGGGATCTGTGAAGTGTAGATATGTGCCTACGGATTTGCATTTTTTAGCAAAATGAAAAATTTCCCTTTTGTGGATATGTACAGAGTGTTTTTTAGATTCTCTGGACATCCACTGATAATAGTGTGCATTCTCATTTTGTATTCTACTATTCTATTCATTTCATATTCCAGAACTTGGCTTTGGACATTGAAACATTAGTTTTTTGTTAGCTTACGAAAATTATGTAGGAAATAGAGTATGGCTGTGGGGAATTTTATGCTTACTTGTGTATTCATATCACTAGAGGACTCTGAGGTACTCCATTTGGTCATCTAAAGTTTCAATTGAATGGTTCTTTGAACCAAAAAATTTGACTTAAGAAAGGAAAGAGCTTCTTGTGCTACAGTTGTTAGCAAGGATCGTTCTGAATGTAGGTTTGGCTATGTTGGCATTCCACATTCTTAAATCCTGCAAAAAGGGTCTCTAGAATCAAATTTTCAGCTAAGCAAGGAGAAGCCCGCTTTGCTAGCGATGTATTTTGTCTACTTAATATCTATATTAAAATTTACTCTCCCTTTCTTTTTTCCCTTTGTGTAATTTTCTCATCAGTTGGATAAGTTTGGTCACAAGTGGCTAGTGTAAGGGTTGGAGGGAAGGAGGAAAGGGTTGCTTAATTTGGAATCTTGACTTTGCTTACTGAATTCTCATTGATTGACATTGCCACGATTTGTAATTGACTCAAGAATATGCCTTGGATCTACAGAAACTATATCAAAATTTGAAGCAGGACTGTTTCTGTTGGTCCAAGTAATTATCCTGCTAGACTTCACTCATTCGTGGCATGATGCATGGGTTGCAAAAGATGAAGAGAAATGGTTAGTTGGAGTCTTTAAAATTCTATTCTATCATTCTTCCTTCTCTGTATGTTAGGCTTCTGTGATATTTGAGTTCTGATGGCTCATTGGACTTGTTTAGGTATGTTGCTTTGCTGGTGATATCAGTTGAGTGCTATACTGCAGCCTACACTGTGACATTGACTAATTGTTGAGTTCTGATGGCTCATTGGACTTCTTTCATATGATGTATCTTTATCGATTATGGAACTGTGACATTGACTAATTGTTTCCTTTCTGGAATGTACTTGCAGATAATTTGATTAATAAGATTAGAAAGGATCTGCCACAAGAGATTGATTCAGCTCATGGTCAAGTATGGGATGTCGTGCTTGTCAACAAATATCTTTGTGAGCTCCGAGTGGCAAAGAAGCTAGGTAGGAAGGAGCGGAAGCACAAGGAAGCCCAGGCTGTTCTTGCTGCTGCTACTGCTGCTGCAGCAGCTTCATCTAGGATTTCTTCATTCAGGAAAGATTTGCTTGATGGATCAGCGAATTAGGAGGTTATTGGCAGTATCTTGGAAATTACTTTAATGGTTGATGGAGGGGAAGATGATTGTTATTTGGTTGTGGTCTTCATTTTGATTTCTTGTCTCTGCAGAATTTGGTGAAGCTCAATACTACTAGTGGAAGGCCTGGTTATTGTTCTCAACTTATGCCACGAGCAAGGGAGATAGTTCCTAAAGTGGGTGTTCATAAGGATTCATTGGAACAGCATTCTGGGTCTATTCAGTCGGCATCGGATTTTTCCAAAGATCATCCCAAATCATGTGATATATGTAGTCAGCCAGAGACACTGATGAATTCTATTTTAGTCTGTTCAAGTTGCAAGGTTTTCACCTTGAGTTTTACCTTTTCTCCAAGTAATCTTAGTTAGCTGCAGGGGGTTTGACAAGCTTCTCTGGTAACAGGTTTCTGTGCACATGGATTGCTATCGGAGTGTCAGAGAATCCACTGGACCGTGGTACTGTGAATTATGTGAGGAGTTACGAAGTTTTGGAGTACTGGCTGTCAATTTCTGGGAGAAATTTGCTTCTGCTGCCGAATGTACTTTATGCGGAGGCACCACTGGCGCTTTTAGGAAATGCACGGATGGTAAATGGGTCCATGCCTTATGTGCTGAGGTGAATGGCTTTTCCTTTGTGGTTTTTGTGGATATTTCTTGGTTTTTATCTTTATACAGATGGGAAATTGAGTTTTGTTTTTATTATTTATGCTCTCGTTTTGTGCTCTAGTGGGTCTTTGAAGCTACCTTTACAAGAGGACAAGTAAATCCAGTCGAAGGAATGGTATATGTGATGCTAGTTGCCTGAACTATTTAATTCTGTTTTATGCTTTGTTTGTCTCTGTAGACATGTACCCCATATTCATGCCTGTTTATTTTCTCTAATGTCTTAAAGCAATGTATTTGACAAAATGGCAGGATTCAATTTCAAAAGGTGTTGATGAGTGTAATGTGTGCCACCATAGATTTGGCATCTCCATAAAGGTGAACTTACCTTTGATTCTATGAACTCTATGTTCATTTTAAGTAGATGAAACTAAGTCTGGCTCTTATGGCCTGCAGTGCAATTATGGTCACTGTCAGAGCACATTTCATCCATCATGTGCTCGAACTACTGGATTGTTCATGAGAGTAAAGACTGTTGGTGGCAAATTGCAGCACCGGGCTTATTGTGGAAAGCATAGTGTGGAGCAGAAGGCAAAGGTGTGTCTTGCATATTGCATGTTCATTTATTAAGTCAATTCCGGAGATCATAGATATTGAGTTGTATATCTCATATATTTCATATATTTTTTGTATTTCTATAAATTGGACATGCTGAGTCGCAAAAGTATGGAATTGAAGAGCTAAAGAGCATCAAGCAAATTCGGGTACAGTGATCAAGAAAGTGAGCAAACCGGCCACAGAAGGAGGCAGTAGAGACAGCGGAGGCGATGGCAGCCTGTGGAAGAGGAGGCTAGGTGGGGTTGCTTTGAAGAGCCTGGAGCTTCAACAGATTCACCATCGAAGGCATCATATGCAGCCGGTCACTGTTTAATAGGAGGAGAAAATTAGAATTCATAGGAAGAGAGAGAGAGAGAGGGAGGGAGGGATCCCAGATAAGTGTAAATGGCTGGTGTCCAGTATGTTTTGCTTGTTTCATTAAATGCGTATTGAATTGATTTGTCACTAGTATACCCTGAATATATGCAATTTTGATCATAGATCTTGAACATACCATGGAACTATATTTCTTTTTCTGGGCGCAACCAGAACGTAACTAGGAAAATCATGTGTATGGTATGCTTATTCTAATTTGGCAGAAGCACATGAGTGGGGTAATGCTTAATAACAAGGTAGGCAAGGGGGAGGGGAAGATCATTGGTTTGTCAATCGATGCGGGGTAGATGGTTTTTGTCCCCAAAATGGACACGATGTTTCGGAAGAAATTGGAACCCACAAATATGAAGCTTGATACTCTATACCGATTTGCTCGGCTAATTATTTATATGGATGGAGGATGAACAGCACAAAGCCACCAAATTCCAACACAAACTTGCCAAGTGAAAGGAACGAAAGACAGAAAACCTCATAACCATAGAAATGTTGTGGACATTTGAAAATTTTCTATATGAACGATCAAACCCATTTCTCAATTCAATAGAAGCTAAAAGAGTTGAATAAGGTCCCAAATAATGAGAGATATTTAAAAAGCGAGTCTGATTACGCTTATTTGTAGTCCTAAATGGAATGAAACAATGTAAGGATTCATAAGTAAATATAATATGTATTTCGATACGCTCAAATGATCCCTTCTCATGAGAATGTATATTACCCTATTCCTGGCATGTTCGGAACATCTGAGAATGCTTACAGTCTAATTTGGTGAGGAGAGAAGTCACTCAATTAACCCCATTTTCTTGATTGATGGCCAATTATGAACCCTACTTTCTTTTTTTTGGTCGGAAAAACTCTACTTGAGTGCCTCAGAGTTCGCTTCGCATGACAAAAAGGTGCAACGCTCAATCAAAACAATCGTTCACTTGTCGACCAAATTGTTTGGTATGGCTGAATAAAAGCTTACCGCTTGAACAGAAAAACTCGTTCCGTTACCAATGTAGTGACTCACGTATCTTTCAGCCAACAAGAGAAAATGAATGAGCACAATTCCGAACATCAACATCCAAATCCCACAAAAAGCCAGCGCACATTGTAAAGTACTGCAAGGAGCATTCCAGCAAATTGACTTTGGCACAACTGCTGAATATTGATACTGTAACTATGTACATGCACTAAACTTTACATGCACACTAAAGGATTCTATCTGTGTTAATTTTGGGCATTCAAGTACAAGCAGCAGTGGATGGCGATAAGCCTCTATAGCTTTTGTTACGCCCACCAACCACCCATCATACCCCAGGCGAGCAATGTGAATCGACAAGAAGAATTGAATAAACCCTGACCTCCTGTACACTCTGAACTCTTCTCAATGAATGTACAGCAATGGTGCCAAAATTTCACGGTCAAAACCAAGCAAACCGTTGGCTCCCTTCAGGGTGTAAGTGCAATGATCCCTGACCAAGCTGGGCATGATCTCACCGTTAATGCCTTGATTTCCTTTTTCATGATCACCCAAAGGCAATAACTTCTGCCACACAAGCTTCGTTTACCCGTGACAGACACCAAGAAGCCTTCAGTAAGCGACTCGCAAACCTGAAGGAGACGGTTCTTTGACTAGCCACCATCTTCCAATGGCTTGCTCGAACCATCCTGGCTTATCCACTTATCCTTGGGATGCTGTTTGATGGTACATATGCATAACCTTTAGGTAACATCTTATTCTTCAAGTCGGCTTGATCAGAAGTCATTACCAGCTCTTTCTCAAAAGTCTCTGGATGCTGAGTCAGAATGTGTAGAAAGAAATGAAAAACCAGGTCCTCGCTACGGAAACGTGCGTTGAAGTGAGACAAACAAAGGCGAAATTATACCTTCTTATACCTCGACCTCACTTCTCCATCATTCAGAATATTTCGAGATGCAACTGGTGGCCTCTGAGGAATGTGTTTCCCAGAGAATGGAGCCTTTTCTGTTGGCTTCCGGATCACAATAGTCTGTGATCCAGGGCTGCCATCAGTCTTTTGGGCAGTGCTGGTGTGAGAAGGAACTTTACTTCGTTGCTTGATAGAAATTGAGCTATCCACAGTCATTTCATCCGATTTCTGAGCTGCTTCATTGCCAGATCTGTAGTTCAGTGATGTGGTGGCAGATTCAGAGCTGGCATCAGTAGCTAAGAAAGGACCTTGAACCGGCATAGAATGAGCAACCGTGTTTCTCTTCAACGCAAGTATCTCGTGCATGGAAAGCACAATTTCCCGCTCCAAACATCCTGTCAATGTAAAGGGTCACAACTAAAGGTCCAACAAAATCATGGACGGACAGTTCGGAGAACATGCCAAATCCTAGGAGGTTAACAATGAAGGATGGACTCCGCAGAATTGTATATAAAAATAAAGGTAGGCATGCCGCAAAAGACTGATATAATCCCAGGACACTCACATTCCAACTTTAGGATATCAAATATTCTAAGTTAACAAGATCTGCAAGTATCAATTCGCAAAAACAATAAATAGAAAGAAAAGTTTCAAAGGAATTTCTTTCACCAATTATAGGAGTTAACAATTCTACTGTTGCATGTAAAGCCATATCCATGCAAAAAAGATCCCCCACCATCGCTAGCAAAGCAGGCTTCTCCTTGCTTAGCTGAAAATTTGATTCTAGAGACCCTTTTTGCAGGATTTAAGAATGTGGAATGCCAACATAGCCAAACCTACATTCAGAACGATCCTTGCTAACAACTGTAGCACAAGAAGCTCTTTCCTTTCTTAAGTCAAATTTTTTGGTTCAAAGAACCATTCAATTGAAACTTTAGATGACCAAATGGAGTACCTCAAAGTCCTCTAGTGATATGAATACACAAGTAAGCATAAAATTCCCCACAGCCATACTCTATTTCCTACATAATTTTCGTAAGCTAACAAAAAACTAATGTTTCAATGTCCAAAGCCAAGTTCTGGAATATGAAATGAATAGAATAGCAGAATACAAAATCAGAATGCACACTATTATCAGCGGATGTCCAGAGAATCTAAAAAACACTATGTACATATCCACAAAAGGGAAATTTTTCATTTTGCTAAAAAATGCAAATCCGTAGGCACATATCTACACTTCACAGATCCCCGCACAAGGACATCTTTGGTAAGCAGAGGACTCGCTGTTGCAAAATTTTTTTTACCTGGATCATGTCCAAAATAACTTCCAGCCCACCAAACTCACGCACAGCACCAGCTATTGCAAACTCATCCGAGAGAACCTTGTGCGACTCCACTTACATTCACCCACTAATATTGATATAAAGAGAAATTAAGCTTGTGCAAAACAGCGAACAAAGAAATAGGAGGCCTTTGAAGTACCGGCAAGAGAGAGAACGCCAGAGGAGGTTGTGGTTGGCCAGCTAGTCGTAGAGGACTTGGACGAGGGACTTCCGCCAGGCGTACTTCTCGTCGACCGCGTGTTGCTGCTGCGACCTCTTCTCCCTGGCCACCGCCGACGACGACGACAAAGACTTGGCCGCCGCCGCCGGCTGCAGCTGCTGGTGGTGGAGCTCCTCCTTTGGCTACGGCTTCGCCTTCCACCGTCGCTTCTTCGGGGCCTGCGGATGCAGAGCGTCGAGGCAGAGGCTAGGGCTAGGGCATGGCCGACGCGGAGGCGTCGGCAAGGGTTGGGCGAAGGCGTCGGCAAGGGTTGGGGGCAGAGGCGTCGGCGGAGGCGTTCGGCGTGGGCGTCGGAGGCGGTGTCGGAGGGAGCGCAAGTTCTCAGAGTGCAAAGGCGTCGACGTCGGAGGCGGCACGTCTGGGAGAAGAGAGAAGTTGGGAGCGCGAGCGCGTAGAGGAGCGTCGGTGTCGGCGTCGTCGGCGTCGGCGTCGTCGCTGGCGTCGGAAGAATCGGATGGAGAGCCAAGTTCTGAGCCGGGAGGAGAGAGAGGGGTTGGGGCGCGCGAGTGTGAGAGATGAGAGGAGAGAGGCGCTATATTTTCAAAATATTGGAGGTTTGACCGGGTGGGGCCCGGCGACACGTGTCGCACGCTGGGATACTTGTTTTTTGCCACGGTGGAATCCGAGTCCTACCTAATATTTTCTCAAGGGGAGTGGGCCAGCGTTGAATAACGCTGGTCCTTCTTTTTTTTCTCTTTTTTTTTAATTTTCTATAATTAATTTTTAAAAAAAATTTAATTTTTTTTCTTTTTTGAAAGTAAACAATGAAAATATGTTCTAATATGCCGTATTAATGTAAATGCACCTAATGTCTGTATACAATGTAATTTAATGAAAATATTTTTGTTTAGGGGTTAAATATTAAGCCCTAATTTTCTATGCGATAAGACCCTAAATGATTAGGTAAAATTTAAGTGTCATGTCAACACCAGCTTTAATATTTGGAAAAGTTCTGTAGTAACTCAAGGAGTGAGACTAGGATTACTGTCAAATTCATAAATTGTGAAAGTCTTTCCTGAAAAAAATTGACCATATGCAAATGTGCAAACATTATACCCATGTATAGCAAATTGAACCAAATACTGCATTGTGGCAAAAAGGTTAAGCATACGCATATCTTACCAAATAGCATAGTTATTTACTTACAAATATTTCATCAACTTCGCTAGCATTCAAGACTTATGCTTGTATCTCAAATATTGCTTCTTGTGATGCCATGCCATCAAATACACAATCATATATGTTGCTTTGTTTTATCATATGTTATGGCAAATACGGAATTACAATGAAATTGAATCTAAGAAAAAAAAACACATAGATTTTACATGGAAAACCTTTACAGGAGAAATCATGGGAAGAGGAGAAGTAAATTCCACTATGGAAATTTAAGAATTACAAAAGATGGCTTTAAAAACCTAAGATTTTTGCTGTCCTTCCTTCTCAACCTAATAACTTGACAAAAAAGTAATAATATTTTTGGCCAAAAATCACTGACGTGGCGATCTAGTCAGTGCTAGCCATCATACATGGCACAATCGACGTTAAACGTGCACAATTTTTTTAGTTTTTAGTTTTTTTTCCTTTTCTTTTCTTTTTACTTTTTCCTTTTCCTTTTTCCCTTTTATTTCCTCTAGCGGCCATCGCCGAGCCTTATCGATGGCCAATGGAGGTCACTAGCCTCAAGCAAGGGCCGTCCTTGCCGGCCTCGGCCAAGGGACGCTCACGCCTGGGCTAGCAATGGCCACCCTTGCTAGATGGAGCAATGGTAGCCCTCACTTGGGTGGGCGAGTATCGCCCTCGCCAACCTAGGCGAGGTCGACCCTGTCTAGGTCAGGGAAGCCATTGCCCAAGGCCAACGGAGGTTGCCGTCCATCAACGAGGCCTCGTGATGGTTGGCAAAGGGAAAAAGGGGAAAAAATATTAAAAAAAAAAGAAAGAAGAGAAAAGGAAAAAAATTTAAAATTTAAAAATTTTGAAAAAATTGTCCATGACAGTGCCGGCAGTGCTACGTAGGATGGTTGGCCTTGACTAGACTGCCACGTTAGCAATTTTCTGATCAAAATTGATTGGAATAACTAAATTGGCAAATTATTAAACGGTTTAGGACTAAAGTGGCAAATCATCAAAAGATTTAGAATTAAATTGGCATAATTGAAAAAGTTTAGGAATGGATTAACCACCATACAATAGACTTATGACTTTTGGATAATTTTCCCCCAAGCTATTAACCTATGTTGCAAATGTCACTAAGATTTTCGGAAAACTACTAATGCTCTGATAAATTATTCTCACGGATCCTTTACGGTGTCTACATGAAGATGGACCATTTTCAATTTTATAAATTAGTGAGTGCGTTTGATGACCAAGTGCAGAATAGTACCCTAGAATTTTAAGGGAAAATGGTAAGCCATTGGAGTCCTAGTTACTAATAGTTTCTTCCAAATAGACCTAATGATAACCTTGATGACAGACTAATAGATCGAAGGGCCAATACATCTCTCTACCACGTAAGAGGGATTGGATCATGATGGAGAGGACTCCTCTCAAGGAGTGAAAAGAAGAGGAGGCTTTTGGAGGGTGAAGTCATTGTTTGAAGCGAGTGACAAACTTTGTTTGTCTTGCTAATTTGTTACGGATTAAAAGTGAACGTAATTATAATATGGACGGGTACAGAGAAAAATGTGGGGAAGAAAATCGTATCCTTACTATATATTTCATCATGAAGAGTACATAAAGTGTATATAGCTATAAAAGTTCATAAAATAATGCAACATCAATTAAGATCAATCAAGAATTCACATGATCAAGACATATATGTACATAATTTCAAAGCATTATGCAAAATATTCTAGATATATGCTTAATGAGAGATAGGGCAAATCTTCTAACTTTTTATAATATTAACATGATCATTATATAAATACGGACTGGGACTTGGACGGGGTCTGAATGGACCAATGGAGCGATTTGTCCCTAGCGTTTCTATTTGATTCTATTCTGTTTTATAGATAAAAGAAAGGGTCAATAGAACTTTTCTTGTGCTGATGCTTGTTGGGTCCTTGGTCTTGTCAATGACTGACGTGGTTTCGGCGACATCCGAAAGTTGATGAAGACATTTTCTCGTCATTTATTAGAGGGAAGAAGCCTTTTTTAACTTGCAGTTGCTCCAATGGTGGTAATTTTTTAAATATGTATACTAAGTGAACTTTAACATTGAGACGTTAACTTATCAGGCGAATATCATTATGATTATAGAACCGTTAACAAACGACTACTATTGTTTTGGTTAATGGAGAAATCCGAATCACTAACTTTGTATTTGAAGAAGGCCTACAAGGTCCACTGCAACTGAAGGTTATGTTGTTATATTAAGTTGAGAATTGGGATTACCCAACATTTTAAAAGAAATTGAAATGTCATATAGTGAATCATCACCTTAAGTTGAACATCCCGGTTAGATGGCACCGGTGAGCTTTTGCGCACCTTGACTAGTGCACCTCCTTAGACGATTTTAAGGGCTTGCTCCCCCTTATTGACCTGGTGCATTACAGATTTTATTCTCGGAGTGCTCCTAAGAAGGCTTAAATCTAAGATTACAAGAAGAGCAAACTTTCTTACCATCCGACTCAACACTTTATTGATTCATTGTTATTTTATTTACTTTAAGAAGTCTGACCTTTTTTTTTTTTTGGTAAGGAAAGAAGTCTGACCTTTTTATTGGTATGTAACTCAAGAAAAGAGAATTTAGTAGGGCATAGTCAATCATCCATGTTCTATTTCTAATATATGGACCTTCTATCGATTGCAAGCGACTCATTTAAAAATTGTATGAATTGACGGTCTATTAGCCTTTGATTTCTTGATCTTGAGCCTTTGCTTTATCAAGATTTTGTGGTTGGTGTTGAGAATATATATCGAGTTTAAGCCTAAAAATTCATGTCCAGTTAATTTTGAATCATGGTCAAATCCAAGTCATTGCATATAATGAGCAAGCAGTCGGGGCTATCATATATCTTTAACTCCACGCAAGATGAGGACAGCTTGGTCATTGTCATGGATTGTTTCGACTACTTCTCTTTTCCTTTCTTTCGCTTTCTCGGGTTCGCGATCAATCAGATGAAGACTTGGTCTTCTGATCGACTATTGTAATGTCAAGATCAAATAAGGGCACGCCCAAGTATCGATCTAATGAATAGCATTAACACGTGACAAATTTTATATGGTGAGAACGAGCTAGATAAATCATTAAACTCATTTCTTTTATTGAATATTCTCATAATATGGAAAGTTGTCTAGTCATGCAAATTTAAAAAGTTTCTCCAAGTCATAGATCACGGGCATAAAACTCATTTGGTCTACATGACTCCCATGGATTCTATGGGGTTTTTAAAATCTTGTCATATAGAAGGGTAACACGTTTGTTCTTTCACGTAATTCTAAATATTAAAGTTTCACATATACATTATTAGGGCTGCGAGGCCTCGTAGATATAGTTTGATTTAGAGTCTGCAATATGTTAATTATATGTATGCCGGATGTATTTCTCATCAACACTATTCGTGATTGAAGCCATACGATAAATTTATCATTAACACATGTTGAATCATTACATCATCGTATAGTTTAGATAAATGAAAACGATATGGTCATCTTTTTAAACGCGATTTTCTTGATTACCGAAAGACTAGCTAGTCCTAGAATTCGTGTATTCTAGTTAGCTCCTTGATGGTCATTGCAACTTCAATGCAAAAGATATAAGAATAATTCAAATGTGTCTTTTAGTTCGTGCACTCTACAAATTCCAAGTGAATGGATAAGTGGTCGGACGTTTTCGATTTTGACCGGAGCTTGCAAGAATATCGTTAAGATACAAAATAAATACCGCCCCATTTTCTAACGGTTTAAGCTTTTAAGAAAACTGGTCTTGCTAGAGATGATGAGTTTGATTTACAATACCCCCTCTCACCCGTGTTTATACTATACATATGTGCTCTTGTGTGCGGTCAACTTGACAAAATATTATCATGCGAAACTTTTTTCAAAGCCCAATAATATGATGTCACATCAATGCAACGCTTTAAAATGGATCTTGAGGATAGGTCGAGAGGTACAAGTAGTAGCATTTCCTTACTTTCTAGATTAAGTGAAATTTTAACTTAATCGAATCATTTAAGTCAATGCTAATTGAATTTATTGAGCAAACTTATCTCATTGGGAGCTAAAATTTTTAAATTTCAGCACTAAATTGGGGTTATCAAATATGGTTGCAGGTGCAGTTAGGGGTGATCGATTCCCGGTCCTGTCCGGTTTCAAGATGGAACCGGGAAGAGAGAATCGGTTCCCAATTTTGGGAACCGCGGACCAGATCGATTGGTTCTAGGACCGGGAACCGGTCACTTAGAGTTTAGTTTAGTTTTTTTTATTAAATACTTAAGGTTTGGTTCACATTTTACTAATTTTTGTCAATGAAGTTCACTTAGGGTTTAATTCACATTTTACTAATTTTTATCAATGAGTTTATGATAATGAAGTTCACTTAGAGTTTAGTTAATATTTTATTAATTTTTTAAATAAAAAAAATAAAAATATATATTAAACAGTCAGTCCGGTCCGGTCGGTCTGGTCCGGTCAGTTCGGTCCGGTCTGGTTCTCCTTTGGAACCTGGAACTGGACCGTCTAGAAACCGGTTCTGCTTTTAGGAACTGGGAACCGGACCGATAGTCCCGAGAATCGGACCAAACCCATCAGTCCGGTCCGGTCCGGTCCCAGTTTGGGCGGTCCAAGTTGCTCACCCCTAGGTGCAGTCAATTTCTAAACATCCGTCGGCCCCAAAAGACCCAATGGGCTTATAAATGGAGAGGCCCATCTCAATTCTTCTCAACCCGGGTTGGACCATAATTGAACACCAGCCAACGGGAGAAACAATGACCAAGAACAAACATACACAAAATACTCGCCTTGGAAATTCTAAAAATGAAGTACAACTCTTTGGTATGATATGATTAAAGTAAGAAAATTATGATATTATTTTAATATTACATTATGTTTTCTTGAATTGGAATATTATTCTTCCATTTTGTGGAGTAGGCTATTTTTGAATCTCTCCTGTCGTTGTTTTATCTTCTTTCTCTTCCTTCTTTTTCGTGCTTTTTAATCTTTGTAGTCATATGTCAAATTTATATTTTTGTTTTTTTTTTCGGTTTTTTCTGATTCTTAATGATTTTAGCATTAGAATTCTTACGGTCATGGTTTTCTAGGTTTTATCTTCTCCTTCATTCTTTCTTTTTCCTTGTTAGAAAGTTCAACACAAAAGTAAATTGATAGGTGGATAGAGACTACATTAATGTGAAGAGCATTTAGGACCTCATGACCTCCTTTTTTGATACCATGAAATATTTTGTAGGACTAGCCAACTATTGTAAAAGTTTAAGCTGCTAAATGAAGGAGTGTTTTATTATTTAAATATTCCAATACCCCGCTTCTTTCAGCCTCTTGTTTTCTCCACCATAGCCGCTGCTTAAGTCACCGCCGTTCATCTTTCGACCCAAACACCCATGAACTCCAGCAACAGGATTTAGTCACTTGGGAATGAACGGATTCTATAGAGAAAGATACAGGATGTTGACATCATATTACCAAATGCGCTATATAACTTCTTTTTTTAATTAGATAACCTTAATTACTTCCGAGAAGGTCCATTAATCAAAATGCTGGCCTTCACTAAGAATTAGTTTAGTGAAGGTCCATTAATATCCTAATATCCCCAACGAATGAATCGATACTTGGTTGCCCCCCATATGATCTTGACATTACAACAGTCATGAACCCAAGAAAACAAAAGAAAGGAAGAGAGGAGTGGCGCAAACATTCCATGAAAATGACCAAGCAGTCCTAGTCTTGTGAGGAGTTAGAAGATATATGATGGTCCCGATAGATCGTCATCAACAGGACCCTATCAACTCTTATTACTTGACATTATGAATCCCATTCACAAGGCCTTTTTGTTTTTAAAAATCCACCATTAGACTATTCTTTCTTGTAAGTGTCGGTCCAGTCAAATTGGCTACATAATGGGAACTCACGGGGCATCGCTAGCTTGAGTAGACATATATATTTGCCACGCCTCGCATGGGGGCTGAGGGAGTGGCAGGGCACATCCATTTGCACCCCAACCTATGTCCATACGTACATGAATAAAAAGTAAATTGCTTGATTGGATATTATCGACACTTATTTTTAATTGCCCAAAATTAATTACACAAAATTTAAAGGTTAATGTCCTTAATTCCTAAACCAAAAAATTTATTTAGTTTCAATTTCATTGCATATAGACATAGGTACATTTTGCACTATTAGAATGTATTTTTCTTTAAAAAATTAATTAAAAAATAAAAATTAATAATTAGGCTGGGCGCCGGCCCGGCCCGGCCCGGCCTGGCCTGGCCTCCTCTTCCCCTCTCCTTCCCAGCATCACTGTAGATGGAGTGAACGGTGGAATGGCCTTCCACCCAAGTAAATGAAGGGGGAGGGAGCATTCACCCTTCAATGCTCTTGCCCCTTCCTCTCTCCCCCCCGAGCGACTCACCTTTCTCCCCTGCCAAGCATGCCTCGGCACCGGCCTAAATTTGCCCCAGAAGTCAAGGGGACAAGCTAGGCTAGGTGACGAAGATGCAGGGCGAGTTAATGGAGTTGAAGCAAGTGGTTTTTGGCAATAAAAAGCCAGAGAACAAGCGTGGAACCGGGTGCAGAAGAAGAGAAAAACAGGGGGGTTTCTGGTGAAGAGGAAAGGGACGATGACGGAGCCCGACCCGGAGAGATTTTCAGCGAGCCAAGGAATACGTCGACTTTTACAAGGTTCCCAGTGGCCACCGTGCCGGAACCGTGACCGGCGAGCGGTCGTTACGCCCCTTTCCCAACATCGAAGCCATGCATGCTAGATGTTTGCGAAAATGATCGAGTGTGGAAGGGGAGCTTGGCTTGGAAAGAGAGATCGAGAGAGATCTAGAGAGAATACCCGAGAGAGATTGAGCAAGACAGAGGGCCACAGAGTTTTTCCGGTGACTGCCGTGCTCGTGCCGCGGTCGACAGCTCGCGGCCGACTCCCTTGTTTCTCTCCCGCGGCCGGTATCCCCTGATCTGTCGGGCCCCTGTTTGCTCTGTTTTGGGCGTCTCGGACCAGAGCACGCGATCGTTCCGTTCGCGCAAATTCCAGCCCACGTCGCCTCCACGCCTCCCCCGCAACCTCAGACGTCGCGTGTCGAAAGTCTCGGTTCGGAGCCGAGTCCCCGTGGAGCCGGGAATGCTCCGTTCTTGATGCGCCCTCCACCCGCTCGTTGAAATGCCTAAGTGAGATCCGTAAACACGTTCTCTGAATTTGGGTTGTTGCTGGATTTTTGTTCGTTTGTTTTGTTTGCCCTTTGCTCGTGCCTCGTCAGGTTGCGTGGAGGGCCGACGCTCGTGAAGGCTCGAGGCTGGCTTGGCCGGACATGACTCCGCCATTTGTTCGCGGCCGCGTAGGCCGACACCACTGCAGCGTAGTGCTCGACCAGAGGATGGGTCGGTTTTGTCGCGTGATCGATCAATTAAATATCCGAGAGGTATTGTGGAAGATGTATTGGTAAAAGTTGACAAGTTTATTTTTCCTGCAGATTTCATAGTTCTTGACATGGAGGAAGATTTTGAGGTACCACTTATCTTAGGTCGTCCTTTTCTAGCAACAGGAAGAGCTCTTATTGATGTACAACAGGGGAAGTTGATTCTTAGAGTTCAAGATGATCTTATTTCTTTCAATGTTTTTAAAGCAATGAAATATCCCTCTGATGATAATTCTTGTTTTAGAGTTGAGACAGTTGACAAGTTGGTGAATAATGTTTTTCAAGAAAATATTTTTAAAGATCCACTTGAAGCATGTTTGGTTCAACCAAAAGACAGAGAAATTGAGAATGAGGAGATAATGGAGTACGCAAATTTTATGGAGGCAAATCCAACATATTCAAGCCATAAGACAACAAAATTTGAGGAGTTGGGACAACACACAACAAAGCTTAAGCCATCAATTGAAGAGCCTCCTATTTTTGAACTCAAACCCTTACCTTCTCATTTGAAATATGCTTATTTAGATGGAATTTCTTCTTTACCAGTAATTATATCTTCTTTTTTAACAGATTTGATGGAGGAGAAATTGCTCAGAGTGTTAAGAGAACATAAAGGTGCAATTGGATGGAAAATAGCTGACATCAAGGGAATTAGTCCTTCAATTTGCATGCATAAAATTTTGATGGAGGAACAACATAAACCCACTATCCAACCTCAGAGGCGTTTGAACCCGAAAATGCAAGAAGTGGTGAAAGCTGAGGTAATTAAGTTACTTGATGCAGGGATCATCTATCCTATCTCTGATAGTTCCTGGGTAAGTCCTGTGCAAGTTGTTCCAAAAAAAGGAGGTATGACTGTTCAACTAAATAATGATAATGAATTAATTCCGACTAGAACCGTTACTGGATGGCGTGTTTGTATGGATTATAGAAAATTGAATGATGCCACCCGTAAAGATCACTTTCCTTTACCTTTTATTGATCAATTGTTGGAGAGACTTGCAGGGCATGAGTTTTACTGCTTTTTAGATGGATATTCTGGTTATAATCAAATCCCTATTGCACCTGAGGATCAAGAAAAAACTACTTTTACTTGTCCTTATGGTACTTTTGCCTATAGGAGGATGCCTTTTGGTCTTTGTAATGCGCCTGCTACTTTTCAAAGATGCATGATGGCTATTTTTTCTGACATGATGGAAAAATATATTGAGATATTTATGGATGATTTTTCTGTTTTTGGCTCATCTTTTGATTCATGCTTGAATAATTTAGCTTTGGTATTACAAAGATGTGAGGAGACTAACCTTGTCTTGAATTGGGAGAAGTGTCACTTTATGGTGCAGGAAGGGATTGTGCTAGGCCATAAGATCTCTATAAGAGGAATTGAGGTGGACCGAGCTAAGATTGAAGTTATTTCAAAACTACCGCCTCCTACCTCTGTGAAGCTTGTTCGAGGATTTTTGGGACATGCAGGATTTTATAGGCGTTTCATTAAAGATTTTTCTAAAATTGCTAGACCCCTTTCTAAATTGTTGGAAAAAGATTCTAAATTTGACTTCTCTGATGATTGTTTGCAGGCATTCAACACATTGAAGGAGAAGTTAATTTCGGCCCCTATCATGACTGCGCCTACTTGGGATTTGCCTTTCGAGTTGATGTGTGACGCTAGTGACTCGGCTGTTGGAGCCGTACTTGGACAAAGAAAGGATGGAATTTTTCAAACCATTTACTATGCCAGTCGAACCTTGTCAGGTGCACAATTGAATTATTCAACAACAGAAAAGGAACTTTTGGCGGTAGTGTTTGCTTTTGATAAATTTCGTTCTTATTTAATTGGCTCAAAAGTTATAGTTTATTCTGACCACTCTGCTCTTAAGTATCTGCTTGAAAAGAAAGAATCAAAACCACGTTTAATTAGGTGGATTCTATTGTTGCAAGAATTTGATTTGGAAATCAAAGATAAGAAGGGGACTGAAAATCTAGTTGCAGATCACTTGTCAAGAATTCCGAATTTAAAGGAAGAGGTAAGTCCAATTATGGAAGAGTTTCCTGATGAGAAAATTTTTTCCATCAAATCCACAAAAATTCCTTGGTATGCTGATTTTGTGAATTATTTGGTAAGTAATATTCTCCCTCCTGAATTGTCATATCAACAGAAGAAAAAATTCTTTTCTGATGTTAAAAATTATTTTTGGGAAGAACCTTTTCTTTTTAAGGTATGTGCAGACCAGGTCATAAGGAGATGTGTTCCAGATGAAGAAACGGTAAATATTCTGCATCATTGTCATGATAGAGAGGCAGGTGGCCATTTTGGTGCCACCAAAACTGCAGCTAAGGTTTTACAATCTGGATTTTATTGGCCCACACTTTTTAAAGATGCTTACTCCTTTGTAACTTCATGTGACCGGTGTCAGAGAACTGGAAATATTTCTAGAAAAAATGAGATGCCTTTAAACAACATTATTGTGTGTGAATTATTTGATGTTTGGGGTATTGATTTCATGGGACCCTTTACATCTTCTTATAGTAATTTATATATTTTAGTGGCTGTGGAGTACGTGTCTAAGTGGGTAGAAGCTGTAGCATTGCCAAAAAATGATGCTAAGGCTGTTGTCAAATTCTTGAAAAAAAATATTTTTACGCGATTTGGCACTCCTAGGGCAATCATAAGTGATAGAGGGACACACTTTTGCAACAAACAGTTTGAAGCACTTTTGAGTAAGTATGGAGTCACACATAAGATTGCAACCCCTTATCATCCTCAGACTAGTGGTCAAGTAGAAGTTTCAAATAGGGAAATCAAGAGAATTTTAGAAAAAACAGTGAATGCCTCTAGGAAAGATTGGTCAATGAAACTTGATGATGCACTTTGGGCCTATAGGACAGCATTCAAAACCCCAATTGGGATGTCTCCTTTTAGGCTAGTGTTTGGGAAGGCTTGTCATCTACCGGTGGAATTAGAGCACAAAGCATATTGGGCATTGAAATTTCTGAATTTTGACATGCAGTCTGCAGGTGAAAAAAGATTGTTGCAACTAAATGAATTGGAGGAATTCCGCAATGAGGCCTATGAAAATGCGAAGATGTACAAGGAGCGTACCAAAAGATGGCATGATAAACACATATTCAGAAGAGAGTTCGAAATTGGCCAAAAAGTTTTACTTTATAACTCTCGTCTTAAACTTTTTCCAGGAAAGTTACGTTCTCGATGGTCTGGTCCTTATACAGTCACACAGGTATTTCCATACGGAGCAGTTGAAGTTGTACATGATACCGAAGGCACATTTAAGGTGAACGGTCAACGTTTGAAACCCTACTTCGAAGGTGGTTACAACAAGCAGAAGACCACTATTGAACTTCATTCTCCAGAATAGCGACATCTGAGATAGTTTGGCTGAAAACTATAAAGCAAGCGCTTCTTGGGAGGCAACCCAAGCATTTTTATTATGTTTCTTCATTAATTTTTTATGTTTATTTTTTTTTCAAAAAGAAAAAAAGATGAGTTTTTTTTCTTTTATCCAGGTTAATTTTCTTTCTTGAAGGATCACCTTTTGGAGTTTAGTCATCAAGACCATCCATGGACACATCCTACTGCAAGGGGAGTTTTCTTGTTCCTATTTTTCTTTTGTTTCTTTTATTTTTCGCATTGAGGACACTGCTTCATTCAAGTTTGGGGGGAGACAAAATTTTTGCTCAAAAAAAAAAATTTGCTAAATCTGAATTTTTTTTTGTTGCATTCCTTGTTGTGAATTTTTGCGATTCTTAGGAAAATTTAAATTTTGTTCAAACTTGTGAATGATATGTGAGTTAATTTTGATTCTGCTGATGTTGATCCACTTACTGAGCACTATAAGTCCTTAATTTTTGAGTAATGTGTACATCTAGAGAACATTCATATGAAGTATGTGCTTTTCTTAGATCTCACCCAAATCTTAGAATTTGTTTGATTTTCTCTTGAGGCGAAATCCTAGGCTACATCTAACTGAGAAAATGATTTAGGCAATTTTTGGATCGATTGAGCCTTTCAAGCCAACCCTGTTTATTTATCCATAGTCATCCCGTTGAGCCTTAATTATTATCCAATCTTTTATTGGCACCCACGTACTTTTTAGCTTACTTTTTAGCTTACTTTTGCCAAATAAACTTGTCAACTTTTACCAATACATCTTCCACAATACCTCTCGGATATTTAATTGATCGATCAGCCAGTTGAAGCGATATTGTAGTTGCTTTTACTTCACCCAATCCTAATTTCCTGAAAACAGAGAAAGGCATCAAATTAATACTTGCACCTAAATCACATAATGCCTTTTCAAAGTAAGAATCTCCAATAGTGCAAGGAATTGTAAAACTCCCTGGATCTTTTAACTTCGGAGGTAATTTATTTTGTAGGATGGCCGAACATTCCTCATTCAATTTCACAGTTTCATAATCCTCTAGCTTTCTTTTGTTTGCCAAAATCTCCTTCAAAAATTTTGCATAGCTAGGCATTTGCGCTAATGCATCTGCAAAAGGAATATTAATGTGTAATTTTTTAAAAACATCAAGAAATTTAGAAAATTGCTTATCTATTTTGTGCTGCTGGAGTCGCTGAGGGAATGGAACTGGCGGCACGTATGGCTTGGGATTATCTGGAAAAAGTTTGCTCTTGCCTATTTCCTTTGGTTGTTTCTTGTCCTCTTCTTCTTTGTCTCTGAAAATCTCTTGTTTGGTATCTTCATCACCCACTTGTTTACCACTTCTCAGGGTTATAGCTTTTACATTTTCAATTGGATTTTTCTCTGTGTTGCTGGGTAAAGAACCATGTTGTCTCCCAGACATCATGTTTGCTAACTGCCCCACTTGCATCTCCAGATTTCTGATTGAAGCCTCTTGGTTCTGAAATCTCACATCTGTGCTCTTGATGAAGTCTTGAGTAGTGTTGGCAAGTTTTGTGACTATATCTTCTAAACTGGACTTTGTCTCTTCTGGTTGTTTGAATCCCAATGGCAGTCTTGTTACATTTTGATTATTCCATGAAAAATTTGGATGATTGCGCCATCCCGAATTGTACGTGTTGGAGTAGGGATTATTCTGTGGTCTGTTAAAATTCCCAACAAAGTTAGCATTTTCATTAAATCGAGCAAAAGTATTACCTACCTGACATTCTGTGCTAATATGTCCTCCACCACAGAAATCGCATGTCACATTCTGAATTTTCATGCCTGAAAAACTCATATTATCTATCTTTTTGTTGAGTGCTTCAATTTGTGCAGTGATTGCCGTGAAAGCATCCACCTCGTGAACCCCGCTAGCTTTTCGCATTGATATCCTCTCAGTAGGCCACTGATAACTATTGGATGCCATCTCCTCTAATAAGTTGTAGGCTTCTTCTGGTGTTTTATTATTCAGAGTTCCCCCTGCAGCTGCATCAATCATAGAACGGAGATTTGTACTACACCCATTATAAAAAGTTTGTACCTGCATCCATACGGGTAATGCATGATGTGGGCATCTCCTAAGAAACTCTTTGAATCTTTCCCATGCTTCATACAATGATTCATTATCCATCTGCATAAAATTAGTAATATCGTTACGCAATTTTGCAGATTTTGCAGGTGGAAAGAACTTACCAAGAAATTTTTGGGCCATATCATTCCATGTAGTGATCGATCCTGCAGGAAGAGAAGAGAGCCAACCTTTAGCTTTGTCTCTAAGAGAGAATGGAAATAACCTCAATCTAATAGCATCATCTGAAACTCCATTATATTTAATTGTGTCACAGATTTCAAGAAAAGCATCGATGTGAGCGTTTGGATCATCGCTTGGTAGTCCACTAAATTGCACTGATTGTTGAAGCATCTGAATCAGTGATGGCTTGATCTCAAAGTTGTTTGCTTGAATTGCAGGTCTCCTGATACTTGATGTGGTGCCTTCAACTGTTGGTGCAGCATAATCTTTCAAGAGTCTACGTTGATTTCTACCATCATCAACTCCCTCCATCTTTTTAATGTGATTTCTCTGTTCTCTCAGTCGCCTTTTAAATGTGCGTTCGATTTCTGGATCAAACTCAGTAAGTTTTCCTTGTTGGCTACGTGTCATGCACCAATGTATACTCTGAAAAAAAATAAAAAAAAATAAAAGCTAGATTAAACTTAGAATTATCCGGTATCAATATTAATTGGTATTAAATAAACAATCCCCGGCAACGGCGCCAAAAAACTTGTTCGTAAAATTCTGCACGTGTCAACGAACGTGTTGAACAAGTAATATAATGATGAGAAGAGTATCGTCCCACAGAGATTGATGATAATAAACCAATTAAATATTAAAAATAGATTAATTCTAAAATTTATCTAACGGATCAAAATATAATTGAGAACAAATAAAAGTTGACGATTTTTAAAAACGAAATTTTATAAACTAAAGGCAGATAATCAATCAGGTAAAATATGTTAGAGCATCCGATTTCACCGTAACCACTAGATATGAATTTCGGATCATTATGCATACAAGAACGATATCAAGCATGTGATAGCGGAATTTCCTAATCTATTTACTATCCTATCTCTAGGTATAGCAAACCTACTCAGTTTATCAATTCACTATATTTCTATGTGAATTTAAATAAACATAAGCGCATTAAAATCTGTGAATATTCCCGGTTTACAATGAATCTTTTGGACCACCTTATCACCGAAAGCTACACAAATAACATGGTATATTTCTATCCACATTTAATTCATGGTTATATATTATAAGGAGCAATTACATATTATCACTTCTCAGTCTCAAACATGCACATCAGATCATTCAAGTGGTGGCCAATCACCTAAACGCATTAAGCACAATAATATATAACTCACATGAATGAAATTACTTGCAAAGCATAAAAAGCATGAAATTCATATCATCATGGTTAGGCTACATCGTAGCTCTAACAAAGAAAATTAGAACATAATAGAAGAAGAAACGAAAATAGAAATTAAATCAAACATCTTGAATCAAAGAACAAGAATTCTGTCACCACTTTTGTCTTCTCTTCAAAATACTTGAAAAACTCTCAGAACACTGAAAACAAAAACGATCTCTCTCTCTCTCTCTAAAAAATTAACTCAATGTTCCCCCAAGTTATCCTATTTATATAATAACATCCAAGACTCCTCTCACAAAGCAATTACTTCTTTTTTCACATAAAATTAGAGAATAAATCGCAGAATTCCCAACGTGATATCCACCTTCCAACTCTTCTCTAGGTCGCATATTCCTTTCCTTCTTTTTGCCATATTTTCCTTATTTTCTCCATATCTCAATATTCTGCATAAACAAGGAAATATTAAGTAAATAAAAGGAAATCCAAATATATTCTAACAAATATTGCATTATTTATTGCCTAAAATAGATAAAATAACTCTATTTTTATAGAGTTATCATCGCGGTTCGAAATAAAAGTCGGGTCTGTCGTTAGCCATCTCGAGGAGCTCACGGCCGCCGGAGCTCGCGCATGGACGGGCCGACGACGCTCGTCTCGGCCAATCCTGTCCTGGCTGCACAGGAGGCCGTCACTGTGGCGTTGAGGTTGACCTAGTCGGGTCTGTCGAGTAGGAGGATCGGAGCCTGGATCGGGCGAAGGAGCCAAGCTGGTTTCCAATTGTTTCTCTGGGCTAGGCTAGATAATTAGAAAATGGGTTTGACTTGGGCTTATTTAGTTTTAATTTTTTTTGGGCTGGGCTTTCTTTTTTATGTGTTTTTTAAGTCCCAATCCAGTGTTGGGCCCGAGCCGATCTTGACCCAGGTCGGATGGACGTTTATAATATATTATATTATTATAATATAATAATATCATTTTAATATTAAAAAATTTAATAAAAAATTCAAAAATTCAAAAATTCCGAAAATTCAAAAAATGAAAATTAGGCTTTGGAATTGCCCCTTCTTGCATGTTGTGTGTGATTAATGCCATGTTTAAATGCATGTCGGTTGATTTGCATGTTAGAATTGCGTATTTAATAGACCTTGCATGTATCCAATTAGAAGCATATTAGGCATTTGTTTGCTTACTTCCAATGTATTGATTGTCGTTTCCTTAGTTTGGTTAGGATCAAAACCCTAGGATCCACAATCGGTAGGAAGACTACACGAACACATTAAAATGTTAAATGAACAAGATAATAGGTACCGAAAGGGCACTAGTCATTCAACTAGTGTAACCAAGTCCCTAAACTCATTTAATCTCTGGTTCGCAGAAGTAAGAAAAGTTTTTCACTGCTTTACTTGGGTATCTAATCGACTTACCATAAAATGATTAGTGACGGCTCTTAGATAAAAATCACTTGCAAGTTAAAAACCTAAACTATAAGTCGCGATATAGTATGAGTTTGGGAGATGCCGAGTTAAGTCTCACACCTAGACTTAGCGCGTACCAGTTGAGACCTCCCTTTTTATGATAAAAATCAGAGGTCGCTCGCAACAAATACACATCTCATGCTTGAAATGAATTTCTCTTGTGAATATAGAATAGGTTATGTTAATATCATTGGATATATTGTTTGCAGACTTTTATTGGTGTTGAATATAATTCAATTATTTGAATTTTCACTCACTACCTATCTTATCACTCAATTTACCGGTTTTTAGATTTGCCTTAACTAGCACATATGTAAACAATGTCACATGTATGATTATAATTTGACTATTCAAAAATTAAACAAAACCTTTTAAATTTCATATATTCGTATGAAAAAAGAGTTATAAATTAAGATTTGTTTTTTTTCAAGAAGGTTGTGGGAACAAAAAGAATGAAATTTTAATATAAAAATGTGCAATAAATAAAATATAACTTTTAATTCATGTATTTGTCCATGGATGGAACATTTGTAAAAGAAGAAAAAGATTCTGATTCCTTAAAAATTAGGAAGTTCTTTATACTTCATAGGGGTCCCTTGTTCGATTCTAAATGGATTTGGATGATTATGAGGAGAGAGCGCAAATATGAATTTTAAGGGTGAGGATATATGCTCGTCAAAACAAGAGATTAATTAAATAACTGCTCCTAGATATCAGAATTTAATTATATTTTTATATAACTTTCTCTTTACTATATCTATTTTTAGATTTAGATGAAGTATGGTAGTTTTGGTTATAAGAGAAGTGGTCACCGAATTTGAAAGCCGGCTTCTTGTATCGTGTAGAAGTATAAATGCACCTAGTATCACTCAGGTTTTATCGAGTTTATCCATAACATTCCCAATAATGCAGCAAGTTGGTTAATCTTTTTCTCCACTATTCAATGTTGCTAACTCAGACTAGGGTCATTCTTTTTCTCCGAAATCGCCACCAAAACGATGCATGAAACTTAAGCGACCATTCTTAGTGACGTTATCAATTTCATGCACGGGTCATTCACTAAGTGAAATGAGGATATTTGTGAAAAAAAAATGATCGATGTCCCATAAAAATAGGAAGTACTTTTTCTTTATATAAAAATTTAGATTATATAGATTAAATATGTTATATTGTCTGGTGAAAAGTAAATAAGGAATTTAACCTAAAAAGAGTGAATTCAAACCCGCTTACATCATCACATGAAAAAGACCAATTATCCGTTACTTAACTATTATGTGATAAGGTTGGACCAAGAAAAAAAACTATTATGTGATAATTACACTTATGAGGTGTGGTTTGGATTCATTTTTTTTATCGATGAATCATAAAATCGTTTAACTTGTTTTTAATTTATTAAACGTTTCTCAATTAAAAACAATGTTTGCTTATGCCAAATGGTAAGGTTTTGTTATATGTTTGATTATGCCAAATAGTAAGGTTTGTTTAACATCGTTGCCATTAATACATAATGGTTGTCGTGTCTAATTGCTAATTATTATTTTTTTATAATTTATTGCTCAATGATTCAGCCGTAAGTTATGTAGCCGGAACAAATACCACCTTACAACTAACCAAAGTAGCAAAATTTAAAATAATACGATTAATGATACTAGACATAAGCAAATTATAATTATTAAAAGGTGAACAGAAATTTCAAATGCACTTAAAGCTCTTACAACGTTATATGAGAGGGATGGTTACGACTAGCAATGATATGAAACTATAATTGAATTTGTTGTTTTATCCCGCACACAAAAAATTGAGTACTAATAGCTCTTATTTATATTGTGGCGAAAAAGAAGAAAATATAAGTTCTGAAATAGAATATTATTTTGGGGTAAAAAACTTCTCTCCGTTATTTTTAAATTAGATATACTAAGAATTACTTTCATGATTATGATAACAAAAAATTGCTACTTGTAAAACAATAATTGTGTGTTAGTTTTTATTTTTAATGTAATTGCTTTTGTATATAATCAATTTAACGGTTTTTAGATGAAAATTAATTTTCTACTTTGAAAACGAAAAACGTAACCAAGCCATCTCGAATGTGCCTTGGAGCGGAGATTTTTTTTCTTTTTCTATTTTTTTTGTTTAATGATCAGGTGGTGTCCACCGGCTTTTGTGCACCTTAATTGATCCACCACCATGTACGATTTTAAGAGCGCACCCTCACATCCGAGTGGTGCATTCATGATAGCAAAGCAAGCCTTTCTTCTTCTTTTTTCCACATTTTTTAGATAAATGTGTCATTTATATGTATGTCCTACATTATTTCTAAGAAAATTACGAGATATAATAAAACTGGACTATTTTCATAAGCAACTGTTACGATAACAAAGTAAATTGAATTGAACTAAGAAGAACAATATCATCCCGTCTAAGATCCACCGGAGGCAATAAAAAAAATGCATGACAAACAAAATATTACAATAGTTGATGATTGGTGTTTTGGAGCATAAGGAACTTAAAAGATTATTACAAAAAAAAAACATGTCATAAGTTCTCAATACAGCCAAAGGACATCTGCACAGACATTTGCAGTTCATTGCTTTTGAACAAATATTTCCCCAATTAAGACCATATATATGAATCCCAGTGACATAATATTATTCGGTCCATATTCTTTTATCCATCACAAATGTGAAAGACTATTGAGTTAAATAAAAACTCCCTATGCCCCTTTGCAAAGAGAACAAGGAGCAAACATTGGAAGATCTTTGCTCATGTTCCTCATACACTTCCAAACATTTGTTGGCCTGAACTTTTATTTTCGGACCCGAGCAATGGTGAAGGAACTTGCTTCATAGGCTATTGTGGTGACTTTGGATAAACGCAATCATAAATTGAGTGTTTGTTGGGGGGAGTTAAGCAACTTTGTCTTCCATGGTTGCCAAAGGGACACAAACAATGATTTTTTTGTAATAATAAGTAATCGAACCAACACCTGATTTAGAGACCCGAGTCTTAGGCCCTGATATGGGCTGAAATCTCGTACCTATGATTTTGCGATTTCACGTAACAATAATGGACTCATGGGATAGCTTTGGACACAAGCGCTCCAACGGCTCAAAGAAGCAGGTAAATTTAGAGGTTCTTTTTTATTAAGTGTAAGGTAATTTTAGGGGATGCAAGAACATTGGGGTGAAGAAATTTTCCTCTTCGAAATAAACCAACTACAACATTACCTCGCTAAAGAAGCAGCTTTTTTGCCAGTACCATGAAGTTTTCTCATAATTTCAACTCCAGTAATCCAATTAACTAAGAGCCGCATAACACTAAAAAAATACTGTCGAAGACTTCCCTTCTTGAAAGCTGATCTGATGGTTTTTGCTGTCGTCCATCCCTTTCTTTATTGAGAGGTACCACACTATTGGTACACAATTTACATCTACTCTTCCTTGGAAAAGCTTAAACAAATTCTATGATACAAAAATATTTAAGACAACCAGACACTTGATAAAAAAACACGGGGAGAATAACCTGTTGGATTTCTGCGAAACATGCATAGTCAAAATTAAATATAAATGCAGCGGAAAAATATAATCATACATGTATCTCCAAAGGCGTTGTTCGTGCGTTTCAATCAAAAATCGAAAGACCATAGGGGGTTAAACAGATTACCTCTCGTAGCGTGCCCAAAATAATTTCGGTTCGGATGTTCTTCAGTTCGAGCTCCATAACCGTCGAACCTCTAGTTCAGACACACCACCAATCGCACGACGAACTGAAGGAAGAACTTGCGGATAATCATCAATAAAATTGTGCTAGCAATCTTGTTGCAACAATTCTTCGCACTCTCGATGTTTCAGTCATGGCGTCAAAAGAGAGAAAACGTGTTTTCTTAACTCTTACAAACACATAATAATTGCATATGCTTTTTCTTCATCGTTTTGCAACTGTTGCTGATCGCGCCATTAATGATGTGCAATCAGCGACAGTTGCTGATCGCATCATTAATAATGTGTGATCAGCGACAGTTGCTGATCGCATGTGTGCACGTTGCACGCGATCAGCAACGATTGCTGATCGTGTGTGTAATGCACACGGTCAGCAACCGTTTGCTGACCGTGTGCCATGCACTTTGCACGCGATCAGCAACGGTTGCTGATCGTGTGTGTCATGCACACGGTCAGCAACCGTTTGTTGACCGTGTGCCATGCACATGGTCAGCGCTTGCTGGTCACGTGCATGCGACAAATTTTTTTTATATAAATAAATATAAACATGTATATACAAATATAGATGTGCATGATCAGCATATGTGTATTTTGTGAGCATCATATGCACACACGCCCATGACAAAAATTGAATTAAATTAAATCCCATTTAATTTAATTTCAGTCCGGCTCAATTCGATTGCAAACATATTTGCAATATCGTCTCTTCCGTATTACGTCATCCAAAATTGGTTATGGTGTGTGACATCCCTAGGTTCATTACTGAGCTGGTAGTAAGACTTGTACTAACACATTAGCACTCCTAAGAAAATTGATTGTCTCGATCAACCTCTAGGTCCTACAAGTCATGATTGACATCTAGCAATATGTCATGGCTACCCAGATAATGTGAATGTTTTAAGAACATAATGAACCTTTCAGCTTTGATTATAGTGTAATTCAATCCCTATGCCTTACTATGTCCTGATCGAACAAAGACCATGGAATATTTGTCAAGTCACCAATTCGATCATATGTGCAAATCTAATTGACATGCATTTTATATGAGACATGAACAGTTCATTCTCAGTTACAACCCCGGCCGAGGATTTCAATGTAGTGTCAAGATTAGATTGCATAGGACATCATTATTGTACCTTGCATATAACAAGGAGACAAATTCCATTTTGCGCGCACGTGTAACTTCATATGTGAACGCACTATGGCCATCAAGTACAGAGACGAATCAACAAAGCGGCAATATGCGCACCTATGAACCATAGCCATCCAACATACAAGTCAACACTGTATCTCGGGTCTAAGGATTATTTACACAAGACCAGAGCACGAACGATTAGATATTGACCAGGCTAAAAGTTTTCATGTTGCTAATCGTTCTATGCATGTCACGTTCATTGAACTTATATGATACAAGCACATGTGTTCTAACTTGGGTATCGCAATATCCAATGACTCGTGACTCGTCATTCCCTTAAGTATCCAATACTTATTGGTGAAGTTACGAACACACCACTCTAAACAGGATCATTAATATCCACGCAATGATCCATCGACCGAGAACAATTTAAAGATTCAGTCTAACTGTGAACTTGTCACACATATTCTTAGCGTCTCAAGAATAGGTCCAGTCACAACTGATCTTATGGAATCATTCATATATTTAAATAATTGAACAAATGAATGAATGCGTCCTTGTCATTAAATAAATAATGTAATTGAAAGTACAACTTAAATCGCTAACATGTAACTATTACATGGTAACTTTAGGGCATATGTCTACCATAACCTGCATGAGCTTTACCATCAATCGTTGCATGAACGGTGCTCGCTTGAAGTACTGAAATCCCGGAGCATCCCTTAAGAGGATTTGTCTAATTGTGATGGCTGAAGTTTACTTAAAGAACCGATGGCAGTCCTCACAAAGGCTGATGTTCTTTACAATCTTGATGCGTTTTCCTGGTCTATTCATCAAAAGCCCGAATGCTCAGCAAGTTTTGTACTGTGATAGAACAAGAAATCCTTTTTGAGATGTTTTCCAACTTCATGAAGAACGAAACTTGTCTCAGGCACATACCCAGCTCTTCGGCATTCTGAAATTAGGATTTCCAACCCACTATAGATGTCCTTGGCTTGGGAATGGGACTTATCTTTTATATAAAATGATATAGTCTTGTTCTGTTGGATGACGAAACTCCGTGAAGGCTGTTTCCGAAACCCTCTCGATCTCATTTCTTTCCTCACTGTTTCAGAGCAATGCCATCTTCCAGATGCAGGGTACAGATTTGCGACAAGCACATAGGTGGAAGGATCTCGCGGTTCCATCAAAAGTAAATGCCATATGACTCTTTTACCGAGAATTGCATTGGAATCGATTCTACATCCATCAAGCAAAGCTCGCCAGACTGAAGCCTCTGGTTCAAAGGGCACATTGCTGATTGTTTTCTCTGAAAGCTCAAGAAATCCCCAGAATCCTAAAACACCAACAAATGCGTAATGCTCCTGGGAAAGTCCTACATCAAATTCTGTTCACACGGACGAAAAGAATATATAACATTCATCAACTAGACACATTTTAGCATATTTATAACCTGATATAACTAAAAGGATGCTGATCTTGTCAGGCTTTATCACTGCATCGTGTAAGTTTGACCAGACAGTGAGGGCATCATCTCCCCGCCTATTTATAATGAACCCCGCAATCAAGCCTTTCCATGAAACTACATCATGAGTAGGCATACTGTTAGACTTTTTTAGCAGCATCCATAGTCTACATACCAATTCTGATGGCATGAGCATGAATTTCTTTTCCTCCAATTAAACTACTAGTATCAGTACAGGCATTCAAAAGTGCAGAAAGAGTCATATTATCGACTCTAAAACCATCAATTTGGTCCATCTGTCGAAAAGATTCAAACGCTATTTCGTATATTTGGGCCTTCACCAATCACGAAACTAAAGTATTCCAGTAAGCAATGTCTCTCTTAGGCATTTCGTCAAACAATTCAAGAACAGAATCCAGACACTCGCATTTATTGTACATACCCATAAGTGCATTCAAAACGAAGACGCTTTCTAAATAACCCCTTTTAGCCACCAAAGCATGGACTTGCAAACCTAGCTCTAATTCAGTCAGCCGTACACAAGCGGTCAGAATCGCAACGAGCTATACTCATTTGGCTGAATACTTGAACTCATTTAGCTCCAATTCACAGGAGCATTAACACATGTTATAATTATGCTTCCTCTATGACAATGGTTCATTCAGTAATCTTATTTATTTCTACTGTGTAGATTATTCATTATCTGTAATTACTGTTGAAGTTAACTTGTGGCACTAAATGTTCTTAATCAGGAATGTTAATCATCTCCTCACAAATAAATTGACAGTCCAGGCAAAGTAAAAGAATTTGGTTTATAGAAGTTCTTACGGTGAAAGGTTTAATTCCTGGATGGGATCTTCCTGGCATAGTAAACGTGTGAAAATATATACAAACAACCTTTTTTGGCTCATTGTTTGCTGATGTATTTTATCCATAAGTATATTATTCTTGCAATCACTTGTTCGAAAAATGTACACTATGGATTAGTAAATGCTTAAAAACTGTATATTATTCTGTGTCATTTTTAACTCATCTCCTGAATCTAGGACTTCAATTATGTGAATGGATCTTTTACTAACTGGCTATTGAAACGAGAAGCTATTTGGGCCTATACGTCTCCTGGAAATGTTGTTACAGAATAAGTTTCAAGACTTCTAGAGAAAAGTTATTGTTCTTATTGGTATCAATGCTGGGTTATCATGATTGAAATATTTCACACCGCTTGATAATGGTTTATATGCTCTTTATGTTTACAAGCCTAACTTTTACGTTGGACTTTATGGTTAACTTCAATAATAGTACACTCATCTATCGACAACTTAACTGGTATGTTCTTCAACATCATTTAAACATTCATGGAGTAGAGATGCATGCTCAAATTTGTTGTAGCTACTTGTTTTGTCAACGGGCAATTGCAATTTCTTTTGCTAGGTTACGACCTATCTAAGATATCATCTATCATTATATTTCTTGCAAAGTGCAAAGTTGTCAATAAAATCCAGACATTTCTCTTAAATGAGATATCCAAGTTTGGTGATAACCTATTACACCATAAAAAATTACAAACAAGTGGCGCTATAGTGGTAACTTTCTATTAATTATGTTTTTCAACAGCATTCTAGAGGTATTTGCCAGCGGTGGAGCTCATGGGAGAACATAAAGAGAATATGAATCACAAGACTCTGGAGTATTCAAAGAAGGCCATGCTCAAGAATGTTTCTTCTGTCAGAACTATTTTTCCAGCTTCAAGATCCTCTTCCAGTTACACATGCATTTTGCTCTATCAATCACGTTCTGTTGGATCCAGAAGCAATACTGTGATGAGCATTGGACAATCTAGTTTGGAAATGAGTATGTCATGTTTCTTTCTTTGAAGGAAAGAGTGCTTGTTGATACAGTGCAAGGCTAGGAAAAGGGGCGTGACATTGCAAGGCTAGGAAGAGGGTGTGACATCCGCATCTTACAGCTAAACATGACATACTCTTTACAGAACTAGATTGTCCGATCCTCTTCATCACAGTATTGCTTCTGGAGCCAACAGAATGTGATTGATAAAGTAAAATGCATGTATAACTGGAAGAAGATCTTGAAGCTCAAAATACAGTTCTGAGAGAAGAAACAAGCCTGGTGTTGGTGTTTGCGGAAGCGTCTGTGCAAGTGTGTGCGTGAAATATGGCAAGGGATTCACGAAGGAACAATGAACAAAGGCTAGATGAAAGTGGCGAAAAGAGCCACAAGGGAACAAGCAAGAGAGGCTATTGTTATTAGTTGGTGTTACAAAGGAAGGACAGATTTTGTTGTCCGGTCTTCTACAAAATGGACACCCACTCGCCTATTTATAGGCTTACCTCACCGACTACTCCACCGCTACTTCTTGACCGACTTAGACAGCTGGACAACTAGACATTCAGTAACTTTTCTTTACCTAAGACTTCTACTGCTGGCTTTTCTTGCTTCCCACGTGTAGGACTAGAGACTTCTACACAAAATTAGTGAACTCCGGACACTACTTTTGCCGCCCAAGCACTAGATTTTTTTTGCAGGATTTTTCTAGGCTTTTCTAGAAATTGGATCAGCATTTTAACACCTGGGTATGGCCTTCTTTGACAACTCAAGAGTCTTGTGATTCATCTTCTCTTTATGTTCTCCCATGAGCTCCACCACTGGTGAATACCACTAGAATGCTGTTGAAAAACATAATTAACAGAAAGTCACCACAATAGTGCCAAAGCTGCATCACCTTGCTCAAAGGCTCCCATGGCTTTGATGCCATCGCTTCTTGCATCCGTCTTTGTTGTTCTTCTATTACCTCCATTCCTTTCCGTTCTTAGAAAAATATATCGGAAACCTCTGGTTAGATGCACACCCTTTCTCACTTTGCACTAAATTGTCTGCAGGTAGCAAAGGAAGTTACCAATGCAGCCCTGTCCTCTTCAGGGTCAACGGCCCCTTCAGTTTCATCCCCATGCAGCAGTTGCGGAGAAAATGATCCAGCCCCCTCTTCTGACTCCATCATCTCTTCTTTAGGTAAGGGTTCTGGGGACATTGATCCTTCATCTAAACGTCAAAACCGTGGGAATATTAACTTAGTACCTTGTCTGAACTGTAAGGCGAAACAAGATTTCTATAGAAAAGTTATTAGCAGACAGACATACCATCATTCACACCTTCTTGTATAGGACTGAGGACATTAGCAGTTTCTGGATTATCAACGACATCCACAGGCTGCTCCAGGCTGCTCCAGATGTTGAAGATGCTTGCGCAGCATTTTTGCATGAAATTCTTTCAAAAAGGCCTATGTTTCATTCAGCAAAATTAATGTACCAAATATACATTCTCAACAGTGGAAGAATATCAAAATAAAAATACCTTTGCATTGTGTATGTGGATACGTTTGTGGCTAACTTCCCAAAATTCCACGACCTTAGCTGTGCCAGAACGCAACTGAGTCTCAACACCAGCATGTATATCCTCCAATTCTCAGTAGGTCTTTTTATGCAGATAATCCCTCACATCTGCTTCGGTGCTAGAATGGATTCCCCTTTCTTCTGCAAGCAACTCAGCAGGAGGCTCCTCCCTACGCACTCTAGCTCAATCAAATGCGTCCTTTTTCCTAGCTTCTACCAGCTCCCAATTGCAAACCACTAGAAGTGCCTGCACAGTAAGAAAAATGTAGACCCAGAAGGTAAACTTTTCATATGCTACTCTGAATAATCCACCATTTTAGACAGTACTTTCAAGTAACATCCTTGCACTGCTCAAAGGCCAAACAACCATGTTAAGCGTCAATGATCTCATAGAGCTTATGTAGCACTTCCATGACTAGGATAGATACCAAGGTCAAGGATGCTGAGAAGTGAGTCGCATAATGACTACTAGACACTAAATGAAAGATCTCTAAACCATTCACATGAAAATAATAAAAAAGCATATTACCTTCCAGTACTCAACATGTGTTGGTGTCTTGGTGTCCAAATCGAGATGCATTTTGATGTCACCACGAATCTCTACCATTTCTTTCACTGTTGAGCCCCGAATCAAATGCAGTGGCTTGGACAGTAAGCTACCATAATAATAAGCCTCTCTAAATTCAATTTATCAAAAATTTATTTTGAATACTTTATTAGGATTACAAACAATGCAATGAGTTCTCATTTTATACATTTCTTTGGAAATACCTATAGGGATATTTATACACCATAGTTTTAACAGCAAATTCACTTCATGGGCAATTAAAGCACAGTCTGTATGGTCAACAGTTTATGATCCACCTCCTATCAACCACTGAAGTCGAGTATCAAACTGCTGTATCAAACCCCAAACTGAAAAAGATGCGCTTCCAAAGCAGCTTAATTGTCTGATTGAAATAAAATAAAATATTTAGAGCTTGTTTGAGGAGCTTTTATCCGCACTTTTTTGTGGCTTAAGACTTACACCAACAAGTTGTCTGGCACCAAAGACTCAGAAAGAGAAGCTAGGACCAGAAGCAGCCCCCTATTCCCAAGCTTTGGATGAGAGATATGACTTCCAAGTGAGTGTGAAATTACCCCATAAATTGCAAGACCGTCTTTTTTATTATTTCTTCCTTTTTGTTGTGTCTTAGGATATACAACAATTTCAAAAGTTTCAAATCCTAATTCTTCAATCCAATAAAAGTCAAAACGAGGGAAAAGAGGAGGACGGGAAAGAGGACTTAAGGCTAAAATTCAATTTAGAATGTAGCAGCAGCCAAGTCAAAGGCAGCTCAAACAAGCTCTTCTCAGCTCAAATCCAAGTAACAGCAAACATGATCTTCAAGCAAAGTGAAAGAATCTATCAAACCAATGTTCTATATAAAAGTGATGCTGGTCATTAGATGCTAATGAAGAAACTTTAGACAATGATAGGAAATAAAACCATGGTAAAAGATAATCAGTTACCATAAGAGGAATAGGTACGTCTGTCAATTGTTAGAATAACATGGACTGCAGACGCTAAAGGTTGATGCGTCTGTCCATCTGCTGACATTTTCAGGTCAGCCACAGATGAGTATGGAATATTGTTACTTTCCAAAAACATGTACGAAAATAATTCGGTGAAGCTATTCATGTACATGGATGGCTCAAAAGTGAAAGTCAAACAGCTTTTTAATTAGATGTATAAGTACCTGTGTGGGACAAGGCATAAAGAAGAGTAGGATGTGTTTAATGCTGAACAAAAATTTTCAGCCAACCCTTACTGAACTCCCTCTTTAAAAGATTTTTTATCTTAAGCATTTTATCTCAAATAGAAAATCTGAGTGACTTTCACCGTCCGGAGGCTCTTTAAGAGGGCATCTTAACAGGGACAGTAAGCAGAATAGAGGCTACAGGCTGGCAGATGTCCTTATAAAAGAGCATGTGAATTAGTGAACCGTGGATCAATTTATCACTCTTTGTTGAGACGATCGAATGCTGGAGCTATGAGCTTTTTAAGTCAGCAAGTACCTCAGGGCTTTGAAAGACATTTGCTTTATCAGTGACAAAAACGAGACAAAACCTGTCATGTCCTATTCCTCCTTCAATTTCTAGACTTGTTTTGAGGGTGGGGAAAGTTCTATTCCTTGAGCCAAGCAACTAGATGTATGGTGAATAGGTTAAAGACTTTAAAGCAGTTGAGTTTCTATTAACAAAAGATAGACTTTTTGTTTCTAATCATAGTTATTAGCATACTCTCTTTTCATAAATTTACATAGAAGAGTACCCCTTCAATACCTTGTTTACGTAACAAATCATATAGCTTTTCAAAGAAAATAAAATACAAGTAGGAAAGGTGAAGAAGCACGGTGTCTGTCAGAATAGGCAGTTTAATCTTAGAATACATTAAATTTTCACCGTGAAGACCATGAAAGGTTCATTCAATTCAATATCCAGATCATCTGAACCATTGAAGTGCTTAAATAGAAAATCAATTGCTTTTCCATGCCCTTCATGCAATCTGATCTCTGATCTGACTTTGCTTTGACCAAAATGAAACTGCAAGAGAAAATGTGTGAAAGACTCACCATATTGAGAAAAACAATTGTCAAAATGATGCCTCTGAAGACTAGACCACAGGAGATGGGGAACTTGACATAGAGATTAGCCAGTAGCCATAACTCCTCTTCTTTCTTCTCCCAATCTTGAAACTCTGCTCGAGCACGCTCTCTGGCTATCATTGCCTGCAGAAAGCAGATATATACAGAAATTATCTCTCAAAAGGTCCCCTCGGGAAGCAAATGAGCATAAATGAAGGTAATCTGTTTTGTCTTCGTCGAGTGAGCTGAGTTGCGAGCGTTGTGAGCTGACGAACCATGCGGAGCCAAAATGATGGCCATGGTTGAGAGCGAAGAAGCTTTCTTCAATATCCGCAAAATTTTCCATTAAAGTCTGGAAATGGCAGGATTTTCTCCTCACCTCACACCCAATCATGCAAAGGTTGGTTACAACCTACAACTGCGCAATATTTTGTGCATGGTGCAGGATCGATTTTTCGTGCATTTTTATATATATATATATATATATTCAACTTGGGTCCGACATTTCGCATTTTAGCTCGCTTCTTACTTGATGTGAGAGAAGGTTTCACCGTACATATTTAAATTTCCATACTATCAAGCACAATATAAAAAAGAGGGAAAAGAGTACAAAATAAAAAAAAGTACGTCTCAATTGCCCCTCCATCTACCTACGATCTTATTTGTGCCTTATCTTAAATTAAATTAGGCGAAACAAGATATGGATTGACTTTTCATACTAATTGAGATACAATGAAGCATCTCGAATCCGAACTGTCCATTTAGGTTCTGACTTTTGATAAAGAAAACTCTACCTTATAACAACGTCTTGCCTAATGTGGCATGAGATACATTCTATAAGTTCGACTTTTCATTTAACAAGTTATATTAATCTCATAATTTGTCCGTCCATGCACATTTCGATCGCTGACTTGATTACTTGATCCTCATTTTTCCATAGGTGAGGAATTTATTTACTTCCTCTTATTTAGTAAAAAAACAAAAAAAAAAAGAGAAATTTTCATAAAAAAATTTAAAACAGAGGAATTCCGGAAAAATGGTTAGTTGTGGAAAAATTTGAAATACGTACGCAACCAAACGAATGAGGAAATGAAAAACAGTGTGGAAATATTGCCGCGTGACTGAGCATTAATTTCCTGCCAATTGAAATCAAAACGGGTTTTACTTTTTCTATTTTCGGTCTGCGTTCCTTAAACTAATAACGAGGCATATCAGCACATTTACAAATTTACAAAAAAAAGTATTTATTATAATTTTTTTTCCATTTTTCAAATAAAATATTTTTATTTTTAAAATACTATTGATGACCCTTAATAAATGCTCCGAGCATTTTTTACCATTTGACTTTCTCATAAACACAATCTACCTTAGATAGTAATTTTCTAAGCTAATTAAATAAACATAATACTAATTATAATCAATTAGGAATATGCATAATCAACTTGATTTTATAATGCATAAGAATATAAACTCCATGATGTAACGAGTATGTGAACTTGGCTAACGGAGTGGATACAGACACGAAAGAGGCAGAACTTGACTCTGGTATTATGTTAGAAATCCAATCCAAAAGAATAAAATGATAGGTGGAGGATAATCATTAAGAGCATATCAACCTCATTGTCAAACGATATGAGATATTTCAACATGTTCATTTCCCCTTCGATCATTTTAGAGCATGTCCGAACATGTTTTACACCCTGCTTTTTGCTTAATTCAAATTCTACAATGCACACATTTTGACTTTTTTTAAATCTATAACATCCCAAAGTTTACGATATGCATATTTTGATACGTAGATTCACTTATAATTCTTTTATGACTTTTAAAAACTAGATAATATTTAAAGTTATGATGGAAAAAAAGAGGTTGTTCACTTTATCTGAAGCATAAATAAACATGCTCTAATGTACATCGGAACGATCGAGCATGAAGAAGTTACAATCTATTTTTTTCTTTTTTTGGTGGAAAAATATCAAGCTGAGTGTTGGAACAAACCAATAATATTCAAATACTCGACAAAATATATTACAATAATAAGGTAACAATAAGCGCCCGCGTGTAAATAAACTTAGACTGAGTTTAAAGAAATAAGAGTTTGCAGGCTAATTAAACTATGCCCATACTGCAAATGCAAATATGATAACGTAGGAAACTTCTGTTTATTTACTTGAATCCTGGTAGGTTACACTATTTCCTAATATAACATCGGTTTAATAACTAGTCTAAGGAATAAGGCCACACAGGATCTTTTTGGAGGATTGAAAAGGGGGAAGACTCGATGAGGATTTTATCCTATCTTGTGTGTCTTGTCTAAGATAGGATGAAGTCGGATATAAGGGAAAGAACCATTGATGTAAAAAGTAAAAGGCCGAATGATCAACATGGTAGTTTACCTGGCCATCCGCGTGTAACTCTAAACACAAAACTAAAATCAATATAAAAAAAAACAATAGGAAAAATCAAATTTGGCCTCTTCTCTCTCCCTCCCCTCTCTCTGTCTCTCTGGACCACAGATTCGCCCCGACGTGTGGGCGTTGGTGGTGCGTAGTCTTCGAAGGTTGATCAGGCTTCACCTCGACAATGGTTGTTGGTGGTGCGCAGCCTTCCAAAGTTAACCTAGTTGTCTAAATGCGTTTTGAAAGCTAATCTAGCTTTCAAAACGCATTGACACAACCGGTTCAATGCCCTAAACCACTCGTTAGTTAACATCGCAAAATCTGGATCGGGACCTTCCAACTTTGATCTGTCCTTGCTCTTTGCCGCGTGAAATCAAGCAAACAGCTCAATCCCCAGAACAATGCACACAATTCTTATAATGCGAGGAGTGTAAGTTAGGACTACGAAACCAGTGCATATGATAGATTTATTTAATTATGAGCGATCTCATTTCTCTAGTAACTTTTCTTGCTGCACTCGAAAAATCTCACGCGCGCCCCCCATCTCTTCATTTGCCCCAAATTATATCGCATGGAATTGAAGTGCAAGAAACACATTATCATCATTGCACCTTACCAAAATTCCCTCCTACGATGAATGAGATAATCATTCAAGGGAGGGTATAACCGGTACTGGAGAGCTTCAACGGCCCACACAGAATTGATCATAATAAAGGGGTATGATGAATGATCATAGTCCCCGGATCCTAGAGTGATAAAAAGGCCTGGTAAAAGCCTAACCGGTTGATCGAGACCTCCTTCTCATCCTTATGCTATGCGATACCAAAATTTAAATAAATAAAAAAAGATGGTGTAATGTATTAATGTGGAGTATGTAAGCAATATGGTGATTAACAAGTAATCCTATGTTAAGCTTCGATGGGAGGGACAAGTCTATTATCAGGGATAGTTCCAGGAAAGAAGGATACGAAAGTAGATAATCTCGGACCTCGATCTAGAGGAAATGTTTACTTCCAGGTCCTGAAGATAATTTTAGTCTTTTTGTAACTTTTATCGAGCATGTTTTAGTTATTAAATTCCTACCTCCTAAACCATCAATTGAACATCTGTATAGAAACTTAACTTAGAAAATTCTGATCTTGAGACGAAAGGAAGTATGATGTATGGTGCAGATGTGATTTGTGCAGGGTTATTTTACAATTTAAGTGGAGTGCCTTTGTTTGGTAAGTAGTAATTAGTTTAGTAGAAAATAACAAAATCCCAGTACATGGAAACGATGCAAAAGATAGAGGAGCACTAGAAGAAGTTACTACATTCAAAAACATCAGTGAGAAGTGATATTTCCTGAACCTAAAAGTTTTGTTCCACACCGTTTTCAAATTGCATGTTTTGGTTAGATTAATTTATCCTTAAAACTCATTCATGAAATTAATGAAAATTCTTGAAAAACTGTAAAGACCAAAGATAGGAGTTTGCTAGCATAGTCCTCTATTCATGAAATGTAACTATTTTGTTCCACACCGTTTTCAATCTAGGATTGTTATAAGAGAAGATTGTTATTTATCACAGCAACCAAAGTGCAATACATTTGACCAAAAACCATGTGTATCACAAGCAGATGAAGCATGATGATGTCACATACAATTTTGTAATTGATATTGAGTCACAAGGAACCGTATTCATTGAAGAAAGAGCACACATTATATAATCCGACAAACATTTTATCCGCATGAGATGCATCCTTTCTTTAAAAGTGGTAATGTAACTGAGTGATAAAAACATCAATGATCTATTGATACGTTTACAAAGTTGACAGGCTCCGTACCGGTAAATGGGTCGCTTTAAGAGCTTTAGTAGATACCCCAAGGCTGTAAGCAAAATCAAAGTACAACCGTCGATTGGATTGCGAATCCTAGTCCAATGCTCGAGTCATGAACGATACAGTAAATAACAAAATTAGGAGCATGTTTGGGGATTTTTGCTATGTGGAAGCTTTTACTTTTACAAAGTAGTATCTACAACAGCCACTTTTAGAACAGCAGAATGTTCACTCAAGGGTTTTTGTTACTGGCCTGCTAAGCAGCAAACAACTTCGGTAGAGAAGACCAAACATATTTTAGAATGGAAAGCATTAGGGAGAAATGTGGTATTGTTAAACAAATGCCTCCGGATACTTGTTAACCATACCCATTAGAAAAATGTTTCCATTTTCAATGCGATCAAACATAACCCAGGACAAATAGTGCATAAAATATGAAATTTTCCTCGATTAAGTATTTAAGACATGTCATGGGAGTACTTGTTAACAAAATCCTAAAACAAAAACATAAAGTATAGATCACTCTTCATTGAAAGAACACACATCTACAGCGTAAATGACATTGGTAGAGGGACAACAAATTTTTTTCTCTTTTTTGGCCATAGAGATTAAAGACATGTTGAAAGCATCCAAAAAAGAAAAAATCAAAATACAATTGATTCTTCCCCAAAACAAAACGCATCTCTACACATTAGCTGCATAATCTAAAAAATGTTCAATTCAAATATCTTTTCATGAAATTCAAATGTACATATAGCTTTCTGTTGACACCTATTTTAATTTTTGCCCAAAATTAATTATAAAAATTTTAGGGATTAGTTTCCTTAATTCCTAAACCAAAAATTAATTAATTAATTAATTAGTTATAATTGCATTGCATATAGGCATTAGGCACATTTGCATTAATAGGGCCTATTAGACACATTCACTTAATTAATTTTCAAAAAAAATTATTATTAAAATTTAAAATTTTTAAAAAAAATTAAAAAAAAATTTAAAAAAATTAAACACGGGTTGGGCTGGGTTGACCCGGCCCCCACTTTTCCCCCGCAGGCCCAGTCCGCCTCTTTTCTTCCCCTTCGCGCGAGCTGGGCCCGGCCTAGCCCAGCTCCTTCTTCCCTTTCTTTTCCCCATGGCCGGCCCCTTTCCCTCTCTCCTCTCTCCTCTGTTCTCCCCTGTCCCAACCACCGCTTGGGACAACGAGAGTTATCCGCTCCACTACGCAAAGTTGACCATGAAAGTCTTGCTAGGAGTGGTAGGCCGGTGTAGTGCATTCAATGGAGCAGGGCAGGCGACCGGCGACCACCATATAAGCCGGAGAAGAGAGAGAATAGCCGGGAGTCAGAGAACATAGAGAGAGAGAGAGAGAGAGAGAGAGAGAGATTTTCAGAGAGTTAGTGAGAAATAGGGAGCAAGAGAGAAGTCTTGGAGTGTTTTGCAGGTCCCAGTAGCCTCTCCGTCTCCCACGGAGTAGCCGGCAAGCCACTCAGAAGTAGCCCAATAGGTAAGCAACCCCGACCCCTGTTTTTCCCCTGTTTTGGTTTACTGGTTGGCCGGGACTCGCGCAGGCCGTTTCATGCGAATCACGGCCCATACCGCCCTTACCCTTGGTCCAGACGCTCTGTTAGAAGGTGAGTGGTGGCCATCAGAGGACGTTGGAGCCTCGGAATAGATCAAAATCCCCCTGTTTTAGTCACGCTCTCCATGTGTTCGACGAAATACCCGAGTGATGTCATTTTATTTTGGCCCTCGACCGGCAGCGTTGGGGTCTGCAGGCGTACTAGTTGGCCTAGGTTGGCCTCGTGGTGGCTGCCGGAGGCTAGACGAGGCCAACCCTTTGCCTGGGTCGGCTGGCCCATCCTCGACCGCCATTTGGGCTCAAAGAGCCCCGGTCAGGGCTCGGCCAGCGATTGGCCTGGCCAGCTCCAAGGTGGCCGGCCAAGTGGGGGCTTCCTTAGCTCGGCGAGCTAAGGAAGCCAAGGCCTATGGCCGGGCGAGACGGCTGGCAAATTGCTGGATCTCGCCCGGCTGCCGTTCTCACGTGCCTATGGATCGGCCTCCAGAACAGGTCTAAATCGGCCCGCAGACCCGGTCAGCTGGTCTGCGGGCAAACAGGGCCGGTTCGACCGGTCAAACCAGTCATGTTTTGGGGCCCGATTCGGTCCAAAACCCGAGTCAACGCATATGGGTTAGGGTCTAATTTGACGTGACCCGGGTCCCCTGACCCAACCCGGTTTATTATTATATTAATATTTTTTTAAAAATATATATTTTTTAAAAAATAAAAATAAATTAATTTTTTTCTTTTTAAAGTATTATTATTATTATGAAGAAATAATAAAAAAATAAAAATATATATAATTTTTTTATTTCTTTTAAAATTAGGAAATAGTTTAGAAATTGGTCTTTTTGAATATTTTCCTAAATTATGTGAACTATTTGATTAGTAATCAGGTTTGAGTCGAATAGGCCTATAGGATTATATGGTAGTATTCTGCATGTCATTTTCCTAATGTTGTATTATTATGCACGTTCGTTTTTAATTAAAATATAATTGCATAAATTGTCATGTTTTGAATGTTGTCACCTTAGTTAGGGCTAAAACCTTAGGCTACATATTTAGTTTGACTGTTAATCGTTAATGATTATGCACTCGTTTGATCACCTCACAAGTTAGGAAAAATATCCTAAAATCAATCCAAAATGCCTGACAAATATTTTCTAAAATGAACAGGGTAAAAGATACCAAAAGGGCATTAGTTACCTAACTAGTATAACCAAGTCCTCGAACTCATTTAATCTCTAGTTCGTAAGAGTAGAGTGATTCTCTTGTCACTTTACTTAGGTGTCTAATCGATCCACCCCAAACTGATTAGAGCTGACTCCTAGATAAAATCACTTGCAGATTAAAAACTTAAACCCTAAGTCGCGATATGGTATGGGCTTGGAAGAGTACGAGTTAAGTCTTGAATCTAGACTGAGCACGTGTCAGGCGAGACCCCATTTTTTATGATAAAAAACCGGAGGTCGATCGTGACACTTTTGATAGAAGGCCCGCTATTGACTAAATTCAATAGGAGAATCAAGATCTAAGAATGATGAAGTCTTGTAGCTAGAGATAAAACCTCATATCTTTCACTCTGATACATTTATTTGAAATTTTTTTTTGTGACACTAAAAAAATATACTTGCATTCGAGTGACATATCTACCATACGTTAAGATTTTGTTAAAAATCGTCATTAAAAATCTAATGTGTGGTGCCACGCAAGCGCCACATAAAAAAATTAAAAATAAATATAAAAACTAAAAAAGAAAAATAAAATCCTAAGATCGCCACTTCTTATTTAGTTTTTATACTTATTTTTAATCTTTTTGCAATGTCTATCTGGCAAAGACATTTAGTTGGTCTTAAGCCCATTATAATTGGGCTGTTCTCGTGATTTCCTCGGGATGGGCCATAGTCAACTTGATGTTAAGAATGCCTTCTTGCACGGCATACTTTGTGAGGAAGTTTACATGTGCCAACCTTTTGGTTTCTCTCATCCTGATTTCCCAAATCAAGTGTGTCATCTTTGAAAAGTTATCTTATGGTTTAAAACAGGCCCCACTTGCATGGTTTCATCGCTTCAAAGGCTTTTTATTATATTTGGGGTAGACTACACTTGCCCAAAAGAATAGAGAGAATTTGTCTGTCTTTTCTGCCCAGTTGGGCCTCAAATTTACTGGATATGCCATCGGCCCAAAGATTATGGGCCAAAAAGTTTGAGTTCACGTTCCGGTTCAGGGAGATATTCAAGTTGGGTCAAATTTAAGGCACCAAACTTAAACCATAGAGGGATCAGTTCAAATCTGATAGACTCTAATGTATCCAACTCTAGAAGAATCGTATCTATTTACTGAAGAAATTATGGACATAGTATTTTGAAGCCAAATCAATTTAAAAAAATTTTCTTATCAATTTCACTGTTTCTCAATTATCAACCAAACTGATTAACCAATAGATTGTAATTTTGATTTGGTTTTGCCTCGTGAAGTTTGGTGTTATTGGTTCCTGACTATCTTAAACACCCTCAGATGAAAGAAGTGCAATATGAAGTGGCCGGTCACTTTCAATATGTTTAGTTCACGGAAATGAAATTAAGCAAGAAAGGAATTTCTATGCTATATAATCAAATGTATATTCGACTTGAATCGGTTGCATCGTTACACATTCCTTTGTTTGATTCGTCATATAACCAATGGTTTTTTTACGAAACTATGCATATTATGCTTCCCAAACTTGCTGACTAAAAAGAAATCAAGTGCCTCGGGTAAGCAACATGGTTATGCAATTTTACATAAAACGAAAAGCTATGTCCTACCTAAATGAATAAATTTAAAGCAACGAAAGAACTCGATCTTTCGTATGGCCTCGTTCGATTTTGTGAACAACGAATCCTCAAATGGATTCTCATTCCGAGCAATAAATTTCTTTGGAATATGATTCATTTTCATGGTTTGGATGACAAAAGATTTTGGCTAATGACAATTCCACAAATCGTGCGACGTCATCTTCTCGTAAAAGAGCGACCTCTGGTATTGTTATACGCACTGCGATAATTTTTCAGTCTGCTACAGATAATGACTCGGCGTCCTTTACATCGGTTTAGGGCTCTCCTCATGCTCAAACCTCTATTTTTTGGATTTCCATCTTTATGAACAGAACACAAACGCCGGATATTCTTAGATGCAGTTCAGCTTGTGGTCAAAAAAGGAAGAGAGAGATGTAGTTGAGCTGTCTAGCCGATTTCCTATATTATGAAATAGCCGAAAGATAATGCGGGTTGCACGCCGGTTATTGCAGGACCTCGAGAGTGATGATGGCCAACATGTCTTTTAATCAGGCTTGGGTCTGGCAACACCACCCACCACCTCCTTGACGATTAAAGAATCTCAGCCTATATTGATTGATGAATGGAGAGTTTTCAAAGTTAGCGAATGAGATAAAAGATTATGGGTCGTGGTACCTACGAAACTACGGAAATCGTAAGGAAAAAAGTTAGGATCTTTTGAATTCGGGGGAAAAAAATTACGTTCTCATTTTAAACTTCAAGATCACAACATAAGAAAGTCGTGGCAATTAAATTATTTCGTAATGACTTGAATCCCAACTTTTTATTATAATTAGTTTTCAAATCCGTGCTTTGTACAAGATACATTTTAAAATCTTTCTACTGAAAAAGGATGGCCAAAAAAGATCAATTATAAAAAATTTAGTAATTCACGCAGTGTTATTATCTTTTCTCATCCCATGATCATGTATTTACCAGTCGATTATCGTACATTTGCAAAGCATAATCTTGCTTCAACATTGACAAACCAAAAAAAATAAAATAAAGCCTATTTGGCTGTTTGCTAAGGAGATTGATTTGGCTTTTACACACCTCGAAGTTGTATTCCTATCTACTTCAGTTTTTCCATAGGCTTTTGAAAGGGAGAAGTGATATTTCCTCAACCCAAAAGTTTTGTTCCACACCCTTTTCAAATTGCATGTCTTTGTTAGATTAATTTACCCTTAAAGCTCATTCACAATACCCACGGAAAATTCTTGAAATACTGTAAAGACAAAAGATAGGAGTTTGCTAGCATACTCCACTTTCCACGAGAAGTAACTATTATTTCCTTTTCTTTTTTAAATGCCATGAATTAATTCACGCTTTGAATAAAGCATTATAACAAAAGATAATATAAAATTTCTTTGTTCTAACTACCGTGATAGATTATTTGAACTAATCTTCAAACGTCGTCCAATTAAAACTATATTGTATCAATTATCACTCACGCACAGTGTACTTTCATGAATTATGAAAAAGAAAAGGGTCTAGGTAATTGATGATTCAATCATGGTTTTGTGGAAGGTTAGAGGGCGCAACGTATATTTAGCTAATGCCCTTTGCTTCCTCTCCAGCTTTATAATCTTGCTCATTCTCCAGCGTATGATGTCTCAAATGCTCTCATAAGCAATCCATCCTTTTAATAACTCATTCCATTCAAATCGATGCTCTTCTATGTCATCTTTAGCATTTGGGCATTTTGTAATAGGAACAGAGGAAGAGACAGGAGAGTGCCAACGTCAGACTATATATTAATTACTTAAAACAAGATTTTTAGAAAAGACTCTAGTAAGAAAAAAGGCAAAATAAACTAAAAAAATAAAGAAAAACATAAAATAAAGAGATGGTGAGCTAGGATTCTTCCCAGTCTTTTTGAGGCTTGTGACTAGGGGTAGAATATCCTACGATGAAACCGTAGTTGCACTCACCGTTCCATGTTATTTTGTATCATTGTTAGAGTATTTAACGTGATCGTAACATGATTATTAAGAATAATTGAAATTGTGTCAAATCTTGATAATTTTGACTTTAGCTTGAGCATGCCACAATTTGTCGAACTTAAAGTTTTTCTCAACGAATTCATGTTATATTCGAATTCTATGCTCTCGTGTATTTTAGAAATTATCATTCTTACTCGTGATTCTCTATCTCTCTCCTCATAGCTTTTTTGAGGGTTTTTCTCAGTTTTTTTTCTAGGGTTTGATTGCAATTTCAATCATCCTGCCATTTCATTGGCAATATCATTCACCTCAAAGAATGCCCCAGTGTCTGTTACTATGGTGACATTCCCAGGAAAAGTGAGAGAGAACGAGTTTTGCTTAAATTGAGAATCGAAAAAAAAAATTAATAATATAATACTACGGTAAAATGATGCACTTTTAAAGTGAATGACTTGTCCAATGACCCTTTATGGGTGAAAATGAGCTGGTCTTGAGTAGTCTTGAGTAAGTTTCTGATGCATTTTGCAGGTCCCCAGAAACGAAGAAAGAATCACCCCTATGCTCTCTCTCCCTCTCTCTCTCTCTCTCTCTCTCTCTCTCTCTCTCTCTCTCTCTCTCTCTCTCTCTCTCTCTCCACTGTTCTTCCGTATCATCAGCAAAAGAAAAATAGAAGGGAAAGTAGGAAAAGAATGGTAATGTTACTACTTGTTTCTGTACTTAGGAACTGCAGTCCTGATCCCGAGAGCAATGATAGGGACTTCTTCTTGCTCGAAAGAAGTAAAAGAAGTTCAGCTATATCTTGGGCCATGAAAGGTCCTTGACGATTTGCTTTTCCTCATTCCCCAAAAAACTTTGCAAGAAGTTCAGTTTTTTTTTATTTTTAAATGACATTAATAAATTCACGTTTCTTTGCAAAGAATCCTCTGAAACTTTAATTGTGAAACTTTCATAATGATGGAAACAGTCGAATTTGCTACTGCCAATATTTACCAGTTACCTATACACTCGGGGAAAAAATAAAGCAGAATTATATAATTATGATGAAGGCATAATTGCGATTAGTTGGGAAATATTCAAGCTGTGGATCATAGTTTATAAGTAGAGCCGACGTACTTAAAACTTCAATTGATATCTTAGATTTTTTAGAAAAAACTTAGAAAAATTATATAATTATGATGAAGTCATAAGTATGCTAGTGTATTCAAGCCCAAAAAATGTTTAATTTTTACAAGAAGTCGCTGAAATTAAAAGTTTAATGCTTATTTATGCTTAAGTAGCAACTTTAAAGGCAAGGAGGTCCCAAGCAATAAGTCAGGTCTGCAATTAACCTCACGCGTTAACGTGATCAACTAATAAGATGTATTCAAACAATAGTCATAGTCGAGGACACCAAAGAACAACGAAATAAAGTGGCGGTAAACGAAATAGAACCGAGACAAAATGATGCGAGAGCAGAGTATCACATAGATTATGGATGCACATCAATCACAAGTAGCAAACTAACACACGTGCTATGAACAAAAACTAATAACCAAGCACGCTACTTGAGTCAGGACTTTGTCAAACATGCTAAAGACAAGCAATCGGGAGCATGACCGCCAATTAAATCTAAGTTTTGGAAATTGACAATTCCAACATTTTTTTTTTGAAAATCGAACAGCATTTTGAAACAATCAGCTCACATATATATATTTTTTGAAAATATCTCCTGACCGATATAATGGAGAGAATTCGGCACACTCGTCTTTCCATGTCTTGACGAGTTGTCATTACAGTCACATTGCGCGACAGAAGTTCAAAGCAGCAACAAGTTAACAACCCACAAATCGCACTTCCAAGACACAACAGTAATGAATGTGGCACAATTCATTAAAATAGATCTCAAAGATCCCAGCGGTGTTCGACTTGAAACTTAAGAAGAAAGAGAGAAGTGAAGAACAGAGCCCAATACGCAAGTGGAATAATTATTGCGAATAAAAGCTATAGTCATTAAAGATGGCAAGGGAAAGGCCAAACGGAATCCTTCTCCACAGAGCCTGTTGCCTGGCGATGTCAAAGTGAATGTGAAGCTTTTTATAGACCAACTAAGTATAGGAAATACCGATATTTTAGTGTACATATACAATCCAATAAATTAAAACCAAAAGAAAACAATATAATCCCAGTACATGGAAACGATGCAAAAGATAGAGGAGCACTAGAAGAATTTACTACATTCACAAATTGATACGCGCCAAATGGTAGTCAAATTTCTCGTCGAAGATTGACTGAGTTCATTTTTGGAGGCAAAATTTTTGAATTGTTTCTCAAGCATTTGTAATGAAATATCAATTTCTCTATGTTGACACCTAAAATTTTGGCCACCCAATTAGACATCCATTGCAGAGAAGAATTACGAACCGGACCTCGACCCCTAAGCAAAAATATTGATATTGCATGGTCTTACCTTTCCGCATTTACAGATTAGGGGACATTTCTTTAGAATAGCATGTCTGCTGCATCGAGCATCGACTTGTGGGCTAGATCGCGAACTTTTATGAACCGGCTTGTTCCGTGACCAGATCAGTAATTTTTCGCATAGTTTGCCCCACGTTCGATGAATTAATAACAAATTCCTAGCCATAATCATCTCCTTTGCTAGCTATCTGAAGATTAACTCCGACCGACTACTTGCGAAGATGTAAGGAGAGACGGGGTCGTCAGAATCAGATGAGGGAGGACGTTGCTTAGATTTTCAAGAAAAGAAGAATGGGTCCAAGCAGGGGCAGAGGCACGGGCAGACAGGTTTTATAAGAAAAGACGGAAGACGATGCAGTGCGAGAGAATACAAGGAAAAGGAAAGGAGGTGGAGCTGCTGCGGCACGGCAAGAAAAGAGAGCTTTGGTGAATATGTGAAAAGTAAAAGACAGTGACATTTGCACACAAAAAGCCGAAGGAATAAGAAAGAGAGAGAGAGGGCGAGGACTTGCACGAAAGGGGGCGGACAATACTGAGGAATTTGGTTTGGATTATAGAGAAAAAGACAAAAGAGACAGCGCTCTCTCCTCTGCAACTTCCAGTCACACCTTTGTCTCCCACTGCCGTTGTGTTCTTCACGTCCGCCTCGTCGCCACGCCAGCAATCGGGTGCCTCTCCCACCAGCGACCGTAACTTCCAGGCGAACTCCGACGACACCGGGAGAAACAATGACCAATTTAATGAATATTGGCAACCCTTCCTTCCTTGGTTACACCTTTGATAAATTCCTTCAATGTTGTCACTTTTATTATTACCATTATCCAAACCTCACAAGTTATCATGTCAAGTGTGAACCCTTTGTGCATGTCCTCGTTAAACAAATAACGGGGGCTCATTTTCAGACCATGCTTACCTTAGTCGCTGCGACATTACCAGCTTGTGTGGCTCTCTCCACTATTTGATGAGGCTCCGAGCTTCAAAAGAGAGAAAGAGCGAAGCATTCTATAGCTATCAGGAAACATGATCGTAATCAAGGCCACACCATGTTACAAGCCACTATAAGTGTGAGGTTCATTTTTAGTGTCCTTGGGGATATGAAATGTATAATCTACCTCAGTGGGGTTAATTCTATTTCAAACGATGTGTGAATAAGAGGGAGGGTGGATTTATAATTCATATTTGCATATTGAATTTCGGATTATTAGCCCCATCACTATTTCTATATGATGAAAAAGAGAGAGAGGAAAAGCTCACCAAGTTTATCGTAAATAATCGGCACCGGAGCCCGTTATGATTTTGCAAGAGTATTTTCGAGACAGCTTTTAAATTAGAAAAGTCGTTTTTCTCTTCAAAATATATATTCAACATGAAACTATCTCGGGCAGCAGTGATTTCTATTGTTAAAAAAAAAATTGGGAGCGTGCATCACACGCAAAATAAGTCGCGCCAGGATCACTGACACTCCGTGCGAAGTAGAGAACAAAACAGGTGATCTTCTTCTGGCGGTCAAACGCCTCGTCAAGCAGCGGAAAGAAACCAAAATGGTCCATAAAGGTGGGGTCCGCTTTTCTTAATTACAGAATCCTCCAGAGCATTGCCACGTAATTACCAAAATGCCCTGTGCGCAGAGTTCGATCGCCTTCCCACTTTCCCTCCCTACAATAGACTTAATACTATTAAGCTTTTTGGATTTCTATCCGCCTGTATTAGTTTTCACCTTCTTTTTTTTCTTTTTTCTTTTGGTATAAATATAAGTATTGTAAATCAAATGGAGTGCAGCAGCCATAGGAGTATTTTCCAGCATTACAAATAGAGCTAATAATTCGAAAATATGGACTTAGGGAGCCTCCATATACTATGTTGTATGATGTGGGAAGGTTTTTGCTCTACCTCTAACATTTTTACGTATCTTAGCCAAAATAGTATGTGAGTCAGTTAACTTATTTTAAAACCGTCTACTGTTATGCTCCATCCAAATACAATATATAGTTGCTAGGAAGAATACCTTGAGAAGTTTGGCAGCTCGCCAATTCTTTACCTTTTGTTACCCTGATCATCTAATGGAGTTCCTCATTCCATCCTCCTATAAGGTGCTTAATTCCGTGTTGTATATGTTGCTTGTCCACCCATATTGGAAGAATAAATGTATTTTGTCTTCTATATCAGCCCTATAGAAATTGCACTAGGTATCAATCGAAGGCAATCGCAGTATTCACCCTTAATCTCTCTGTGAACTCAGTGTTAGTTCGAATGAAACCGGGCAAGTAAACTCCGTACATATTAGGGTGAGAGCATTTATGAGTTCATTGAATTTAAGAGATCACCATAGGCTATTCAATTACTTCTTTTTTATGTCAATGTATTCATTTTGTGTAAGTTTTATGGTTGCTTTGATTTATATGAATGTTACTTGTCTGTGGAATTAAGAAAAAAGATGCGTGAACTATTTTGGAACCATATCTTTAAAAATTGGAGTTTTTTTTTCTGGTAGAAGCTCATAATAATAAAACCACGAATTGTGGATTTGCAGGTAATCAATGCAGAAAGAGACTCTGTTGTAGAGAACATGGAGAAACTAAACATATTTGTTGCACTAAAATCTACCTCGCCGACAACAGATTGTCCATCTCACGTATGTGACATGCATTTTGAATTACTGTCTACATCTTGTAACCCTCCTAGGAAATCTCATTAGCTATTATCGTAGACTATTCAATTGCTTCTTTTTTATGTCAGTGTATTCATTTTGCGTAAGTTTATGGTTGCTTTGATTTATAGGAAGCTTGCTTGTCTCTAGGATTTGGGGAGGACATGCGCGAAATATGTTGGACCTCTCTATAGATATTGAGTAATTAATGTCTTCGAAAAGTCAGCTTATTAATGTGGTTTCTGCTGCACGGGTTGCACATAATGTAAGAGATTTGTCTCTTGATACTTTTCCAGAAGGGAAGTCTTTATCAAGTTTTGCTGGTCGTAAACTAGGTATAGATGGTCATTTTGGGAAAATTTTACGAGTTATTGTGTATCTTAATTACTGAAAATATGCCATTTGAAACGAAATAATACAAAGCTTCATTTAAATGGTCCAGTTGTCTATTCTCCAAACCATTCTCTCTTCTAGGAAATATGCCATTTTGGGCAAGTCTTTATTAGGTTTTACTGGTCATGAACTAGGTTAGGTTTCTCCATTTTGGGAAAATCTTACAAGTCTCCATTTTGGACCATTGAAATGAAGCTTTGCATATTTCGCTACAAATGGTATATTTCCAGTAATCAGGATACACAATAACTCATAAAATTTTCCCAAAATGACCATCTATATCTAGTTTACGACTAGCAAAATAAGACTTCCCTTCCAGAAAAGTATCAAGAGACAAATTTCTTACATTAAGTGCAACTTGTGCAGCAGAAACCACACCAATAAACTGACTTTTCAAATATATTAATTACTGAATCTCTATAGAGAGGGTTCCAACACATTTTGCGCATGCCCTCCCCAAATCCCAGAGACAAGCAAGCTTCCTATAAATCAAAGCAATCATAAACTTACACAAAATGAATATACTGACATAAAAAAGAACAATTGAATAGTCTACGGTACTAGCTAATGAGACTTCCTAAAAGGGTCGCAAGATGTAGACGGTAATTCAAAATGCATGTCACATACGTGCAATACTAAAAGAAAAAATTGTAAGAAAATAGAACAACTAAGCTCATATTGTCCATCGGAAGATTCACCATCCCTAATTGCGGACCTATCTCTTGGGGCTCATCCATTTGTGCCACCACAACCTCTTTGATGACATTAACTTCGGCCCAATTCCCTAAAAAACCCCAACTTTACCCTTTATCTCAAACTTTTTTTTGTCTAAAAAAAAACCATAAACTTTTACTTTTGTCCCAAATCTACCCTGTTTATTATTTATCCAATTTTTAATATTATTTTATATTATTTCGAATTTTTTTCTTTTTTCTTTTCTTTTTTTTTTTCACCTTCAACCTCCGGCCGGTCGCCGGTCCGGCGACCGGCCAGAGGCGGGGGCCGGCGAGGTCGGCCCCGCCGGCTGCTGGCGAGGCTCGGCCTCGCCGTTGCTGGGCGAGGCCGACCTCGCCCGCTGCCGGCGGGGCCGAGCCTCGCCAGATCTGGCGAGGCTCGGCCTCGCCGTTGCTGGGCGAGGCCGACCTCGCCGGCCGCCGGCGAGGTCGGCCTCGCCCAGCTGCCGGCGGGGCCGAGCCTCGCCAGATCTGGCGAGGCTCGGCCCCGCCGGCAGCGGGCGAGGTCGGCCTCGCCCTGCAACGGCGAGGCTCGGCCTCGCCCAGCAACGGCGAGGTCGGCCCCGCCGGCCGCCGGCGAGGCTGGCCTCGCCTAGTAACGGCGAGGCCGAGCCTCGCCAGATCTGGCGAGGCTCGGCCCCGCCGGCGAGGTCGGCCTCGCCCAGCAACGGCGAGGCCAAGCCTCGCCAGCGGCCGGCGGGGCCGACCTCGCCGGCCCCGCCTCCGGCCGGAGGTTGAAGATGAAAAAAAAAAGAAAAGAAAAGAAAAAAGAAAAAAATTCGAAATAATATAAAATAATATTAAAAAATTGGATAAATAATAAACGGGGTAGATTTGGGACAAAAGTAAAAGTTTGAGATTTTTTTTAGATAAAAAAGGTTTGGGATATAATTGGGACAAAGGGTAAAGTTGGGGTTTTTTTTTTAGAGAATTGGGCCATTAACTTCCGACTCGATTGCAGCAGGCTCGTTCCTCTTCTCCGACCATTTGTGCCACCAAAACCTCTTCCGACCCATTCCTCGGAGGACATCCACTCCCTCTTCTCCGACCACCTCCGCCCGTTCTTGGACCTCGCCGTGGCCGCGAAGCCACCACCAGCAGCAGCAGAGCTCGATTCGGTCTCTGGCGAAGCAATACCTCTCGTTCCTCAACCGCTCTCTCTCCCTCCTGCCGAAGCTGCTCTTGGCTCCCCGACCCGACCAGTCGCGCCTCTTCGAGAGCTACGGGCTGTGCCTCGACTGCCTGGAGTCGCTCTCCTCTCAATTGGCGCGCAAGCCCTACTCGGTCCACGTCCAAAGGTTGAGATACGTGCACTGTTTCGAGTCCTGCGGGCTGTACGCGGATGCGGCGAGCGAGGGGTTTAGGTTGCTGGAGAGTCTGCGCGGGATTGATTTTGGCGGCGGGGGTGGGAGGGCAAGAGGGAAAGGTGGATTGTTGCCGCTGGTGGTGAAGCAGGCGAGCGAGGATAGGGGATTTGCTGTTTTGATGGTGGAGATGGTTGTGACGATTGTAAAGTGCGTGGTGATGGGGCAAAGTAAGGACGCCGGCAGTTACTCGTAGGTGCTCGGGTTGGTGGATGAGGTCCGGCCGTGGTTCGGCTTCGTGCACTGTTTGGTTCTTTGTTTTTTAGAGCAGTATCTTTTCCCCCCTTGTTTATTGGCTGACGGAGTGCAGCAATTCGGACTCTTATATCTTGTCTTATGAAATCGTTTAGCTTTATGGTGGGCCTAATTTAGTCACGTCTTTTATTGCTTTAAGCTGGACAGTTATAGGTGCTTGCTACATTATTACGCTCATGGGTTTCTGATGTTGAATTGCCAGGGTCTTGGATGCAAATGCACACGACAAATTGCGGAGAGCGGTTGTTACTTACCTGGGGAATTGTGCTGTCTTTATGGTTGGTGACTTAAGCAGCTTTGATGGGGATTTTGTGCGTTCATTTTGTACAGCAACTTTGATTGAGTATGGGAAGTCTTCAATGAAAGAAGAAATATACAAGGTTAAGTAAATTTAAATCTTGCCTCCTTCGGCTGAGAAGGATGTGTAATTGTTTCTAATGGGTTGTTGCTTTTTGCAGTTTGCTCGCAGGATTTGTTCCATGTTAATGTCATTATCAGAGAAAAGAACATCCCTCATATCTGATGTGCTTACTTGTTTATTAGAATCCAGTGGTCGTGATGGAAAGGTAAGTCTTCGAGGATAGCATTTGAGTTTGCTTGGAAAAGTATATACATTCAAGTAAGGAAACGTGAAAGGGGACACTAACGAAGTTACATATGAATTTCATGATACTTGTAACATTTTGCTCACTAAGTCCAGCTAATATAAACTTTTACTTACTTGGTAGTGATTGGGTGTGTGATTGGAGAAATAGAATCCAAAATCTTGGAACTTATGGTCATGAATTCCTTATCAGCATGTTTGCAGGCATATATTTTCCTAATTTCCATGTTTCTCGAAATGTTGTCGTCCACTTTGTTTGAAGTTCGCATACTGCTATTTGGGAAGATACATGGATTTTGAAGCTGTTTGTTAATTATAGTAGGGCTAAAAAGAAGCTGACTTTCAGTACTGCTTATTGTTGTCTAAAGCTTGTTTTCGAGATCAAGGAAGAATAGTTACTTATGCTAGAGTTATAATTGCATTTAAAGGGTAGTATTTTTATGAGTGAAAAAAACATAGGTTTACAATGGAAGAAAGCATCAAAATTGCGGTGGACTTCATTTGGTGAGCCATGCTGATGAGCGTAACTAGTCAATCAAGACTTTGAGAGTAAAAGGCATAGATTGGGGATTGGTGTCAAGTAGATGAACTTTTCTAAATATCTTTCTGACTAAACCTCATACGATGGTAAGGCAAGCAAATAATAAGAGTTGAAAGAATGAAGTAAGTTATTTCTTTTCTTCATTTGGTGATAACCCTATTGTGTAGATATGTGTTGGATTGGATGCCTTGCATGCCAATGGATAGTTTTCTTGGGCTTAAGGTTTAGTTATTATTTGCAGTTTTAATAAGTGATCCCTTGGCTAACAATAAAAAGAAGGATGTCACAAACTGGGCAAAGAAGGAAATGCATCAGAAATAACAGCTGAAAGGAATAAGAAAGCAAAATGCATGAACTAACAAAGGCTAACCAAACTGAAAAGCAGTAAGTGAATAACGTCATTTAAAACAAAGCTCTTCAATGTTGGATGAGTCAATTTTAAACCTTCCAAAATCCTACTGTGCCTTTAAGCCTTAAGTCCACTAAATAGTGCCAGCTCATACTTTTAAACCAAATATCAGAAGCTGCAGATTGTATATCCGGAGTGCACTAAAATTCCCTAGCCCCCTCTTGCTCGTTTGCTTGTTCCGTAATCATGTGCTTTTTCTTGATATAAATATCGATTTATGAAGTGAGAGCCGATTATGTCTTCTCATTATTCTTAAGATAGGTTGATCATGTCCCCTTACACGTGACAAAAATGTATAAATGTTGGAGTGCTGCATTATATTGACTTAAGCATTAAGTGTAGCCTATCATCTCCTAGGGCATTGCAACTTTGTAATATTCTTTTAGTGAGCTCTACTTATAGATTGGGTTGTTAACTAAGATATTCTTTCGGCAGATTGAGACAGGTGACACTGGAGCAGACGTCATGGCACTTTTTTCTTATTGTGCCAATAGATTTCAAGAATTGACTGCCAGTTTCTGTTGTAAATTTTCTGTGTATATAATTGACATTGCTACTAACAAGGTATCTCCTTGACATAGCTTTTCTCATTCAGCAGTTGCACTTGCTTCATTGTACTCACCATTGCTTTCGGAAGTTTCCTGCCGTGCTAATGGTGATTCATTTTAAATGGCAGGTTTCAATGCCAGTTAGTTTGATTTTGAAGCTTTATGCTCTTGGTTTGTATATACTTGATGCCAAGGTTAAACCAAAAGATGGTGGTTTGAGAACTTCCAAAGTTGAGGAAGATGGCTTTCTCATGTCAACAATCTTAGGCAATGGGGACAGACTCAACTCTTTTCCATCTTTATTCAGTTTATTGAGAAGTTACTTCCACATCGAGTCCAGAAGAAATTATTCATCATCCAATGATCTGTCTGAGGATTCTTTCAACCATACATGTTCAAGGATGGATCTTGACTTTGGCACTTCTATATCCTTCAAGGAGAGAGGCAACGAGACTTTTTTTTTTGTTCTACTTAAGTGCAGTGAAATTTTTGTGTCAACTGCTTGCTTAATTGATAAACTCAGAAAGGAAATGCATAATTGCTGGAAGTGCTGTTGATTCTGCTTCTCTCCAGTTCTGTGCCATGCAGGATGCTTGCAATCATTTCTTTGTTTTTTTTGTTTTCTTTAAAAGGTGTGTAAATCTTGCTTTATCGTCTGAAACATGGGTGTGAAGTTCCTCGGTGATTATTCTTGCCTTAGCCTTTTGGTTTCTTCAAATCTAATAATGTCACAAAATGACAGATTGTTAAGTTATTAAAGAATTAGTAGTACCATATATGAATGAGTTCTGGACTATGGAGATAGCTTTTACAGCACACGTTGAACATTTCTCTGCATTACTTATGGAGTCATGGATCCATTTTTATCTTCCCTGTTTTCTTGCTTTCCGTGTGTCACGACGGATTACTTGTTGACAAGAACTCGTCCATTAAGGCCAGTTGTTTGATGCATCTTTCGCTGTTCTGCTTTAGTGGATTTGTAGTAGCAGGTCAGATCATTGTAGAAGATGATTTATGATCTTCATCTTTGCATTGTTAGTATTGTCTTTCAAGTCTAGTACATCAAACTTTCATCAAAGGGGGCCTTTGACAGTTGATGGTTTTGCGTGCAGTAGCAAATATGGGAAGGATAGGGATAGATATGAAGAATACAGTAAAGCATTACCAGCAATATTGGTGGCTGCTTTCACTCTCTTTTGTGACAAAGCTCAACTTTCAGGTTATGCCTTTCCCATGTAATGCTGCTATTCCATTTGCTTTGGGACTCATGCTGCTTCTTGGTCCAACATATTGGCATTATACACGTGGCAATGGGATTGACACGTTTTCTCTGTCTTATCAGGAGAATATGCACTTGATAGATTATGCCATTGCAAGTGAATGGGTCCAACCTCAGTGGCTGAAATTTTTGTTAGCCTCACTTCATAACCTCAGCGTCATCCTTGACAGGAATAAGCAAGTAGAAGGGGTCAGTGGAAAAATGTCTTCGAAAAATTGATAGCTGAAAATGATAATTTTCTTGCTTTGCCAATAATGCGTTGAAATGCGATTGAGCGATGAGCATGTAATTTCTATATGACGATGAGATTGGTTTGGCATATCATGATGATTTTATCCCATGACTTCATAATTACTCATTCTCTTTCCAAAAAAGTAATACATGCGATTCTGACTTGTCTGGAAGTTTTTGTTTTCTTTTTAATCTCGAGTTGAGGAACATTCATTTTAGGAACCGTCTTAAAGGCAATAAGTGCCCTTAAAGCTGCTTATTAGTAGAGATATATTACGTGAGAGGAGCCAAGGTGTCTGTATTTAAAAACAAAGACATCAACTTTTGAGGTAGACATATTAACAAAGCATCCTATTGTTCAATCAACGCTCAAAGTTTGCTGAGCATAAAGCATGTATTGGTTGCACAGAAGCTAATTGTGAATGAAACTTGCTAAGGGCAATGATGTTATGATGAGTAACGAGTTTACTAGTTGATCAGTTATGCCAATGTTCTTTTGTTTAATGTTCACTTCTGTAAACTTTGTATGGCTTTTTCATAAGCAGCCAAAAAGACATGGAAAGAAACTCCAGTTTATCTGTCAGTTAACATCCCTGTCTTGCTGCTAGTGTGTCTGCTAAATTTGTTAGAATTGCGGTGATATTGTGATAATAGTATAGTCAATTATAAATCTGAATGATCGACATGCTGATTTGTCTACTGAGTCTCTTTGGGGTCCTCATGTGAGTTACATTCGTAACAAGTTGGGAACATGTAGCAAATATACTCCTACTTGAGGGTGAGAGCTGAGGAGCTTAGTATAGGTGTTTTTTTTTTTTGGTAAGTAGCTTAGTATAGGTGTTTATAGTGGCATATTTTGTAAATAGTCAGTCCATGTATATTATAATTAGAAAAGGGTCCCAACCTTTCAGTTTAAATTTCTCATTTGTTCTTCTACTTTCAAAGGAGCAATGTGACAATGGATGGTGATCATGATCATACATTGAATTGAATATTAAAGGCTATTGTTTTTAGAGCTTTTTTCCTGTTGCATGCACGTGGAATGTGGCTAATTATTTTTTCAGATATAGGTCAATTTTGAGATAAATTTTCTGTTTAACCCTTCCAAGTGCGCAGAAAGTTTAAAAGTATACAATGTTGCTGCGTTGCTTGTCCCGACAGTTGATGGTTTGACGCATGGATAGCAGTGCCATACTCACACTAGATGCCTCAGCACAATCTTCTGAGCCTAAGTTTGATCTGATTTAGTTGACTGCTGGAGACCAAATCACCTTGAAATAAAATGAGATTGAGCTTGGGCCCTTGGGGTATTACTTAATAGGGAAGTGGTTAGAAGTGGTTTTCTTTTGTCATCGGAGGAGTTTTATTTATGGAAATTTTCTTCTTCTCACAGGCTTCTAAGGCATTGAAACTGTCATGTAGAGCTTCATGGACATACATTATGCATAATTGCCAGTTGCTTGGACAGAATCCTAGTGAGCTCATTGGTTTGACTAGAGATGCCATTAACGATATTAATGAGGCATGTGCGAGAAGTGCTTTTTATTTGGATGTTCTCCACCGATGTGGCGGCGATAAGGTTAATAGAGAATGTATAGTTGCCCTCAAAAATTGGTCAATGGCTATGGACTTGGTTAGTGGATTGCCAGGTCGTCTGCCTTTGGTGAAGCAGTGGGTTAAGGTGAAGTGCTGAAAACTTTTTGCTATTTCCTATGTTTTTTATTCTGATTTTTGGTTGTGTTTCAGATTCAACGTAAACAACACAGACATGCAGATGCCGGGGATAGTCTACCAATTTTATACCAATTGCTCTCATCCTGCATAGAAATTCCAAAAGCAGCTCTTGCCATAATATCGGAGCAGGTTTGACCTTATATTGATACTTTTTGGGAAGAAAATCCTAGTTTCTCTACCACTGTGCATGAGGAGTATGTGCATGTTTCATGTGTTTTGAAATGAGCCTTGTGCTTTAAAATGAATTGAGGATAGTCATGGCCAGGTGGCTGGGTGGCGTTAGTGTGTGTGCACGCATGCACATTTTTTGGACTACTAATAGCACTCGTCTTTCCTTCTATTGTGGTTAGGAGCTCCTTGCGTATGAGGGATTTAATTCCTCAAATCCAGAGCTATGCAGTAGAATGCAAATGAAAATCATAGACGTGCTTTTGCGAGAAATTTACTTTGCAAAAGCTAGCTGTTTCCAGAAGGCAAGACTTTTAATAAAAAAAAGGGAGGATTCTAAAATGCCGTGGCAGGGAAGGGTTAAACAGCTGCATTCTGTGTTTGTCTGAAGCAATATCCACAATAGTGAGTCTTCTCACTTTACTTCCTGGTTCTCACTAGAAGATGCATTCAGGTTGAATGGATTTGTGTCTTTTTTTTTCTAAGATGGATTGACGATTTAACACGTGACTCAATGCAGGATTGTGTCAGTAAATCATCATCATGCTCTGCTGTCTCGGAATGTTATTTATTAGCCTCTGCATATTCTCTGCTTGCTCTCTGTACTCAGGAAGCTGAACCGACATCAAAGGTGCAAATGCATGGAAGGCTAGTCCCTCGTTTTGAGCACTTCATTTCTAGCTGTGCACGCCCCAATCATACTCTCTTTAACAATCCTTTTGTTTATTTTCTGTTGGTTTGTTTATAAAGCAGGGAATACTTGAGGATATTAATGCGGCACTGAAACTCTGGCAAAATATCAATAATTCAGACAGTTGCTCTTTGGATGAAGATGACAGCATGTTGGCAGAACTATCACTGCCATTGTTATATAATATTGTCGATATTTTGTCATTGGAGGTATTTTGAAGTTATACATGCTCCAAGAGTGGAACTACGGTGAATGATTTTCATTATTCTTTGTTATTTGTTTATTTTGATGTGGCATTTTTGATATCCTTTTGCAGGGGTGCTCTTCATTCAGCCATAAAGCTATTTAAGCTGTTGATTGGATATTTTTAATTTGAAGAATTTAGAGCCACAAAAGTACTTGACCCTCTTATGGGAGTCCAGAAGGATGAGTCATGCCCTTTGCTTCTCACCCTTTGCTTCTCACCCATAAGCGAGGCATTCATGACAGTCCTTGCAGAACACCACGGTGAATTCTTCAAGTCTATGGATCATTGGATGTGTTGTCTTAAGGAATCACAACCGTTGTTAGTAGGGTTTCAGAATATTCTCTCATTGTTACTACGGCTCTATTGCAAGGAATCTTTTCGTGAAATTACCCTGGAGCCATATATTGGAGGTGATCGAGTTAAGGAGGCAGCCGTTGGACTTATTTCAAGTTTAAGGTCCTCACAAATAGTTGAATGGAACTTTATTTCCATATAGTTTGATCATTTAAAATTTTTTATTTGAACTTCCCTTGTATGTCCCTCTATCAACTCGTGCTGTGTACTTAGTTGGATTTCTATATTACGAACTATCTGAAAGAATGATCTTGAGTGGTCGCTTACATGAGGTAATGGTTAAGTTGGCTTGATCTGGAGTGGGGGTGTGTGTATGTCTATGTATACATATATGTATATATGTTAACAAATATGCTATAAAACATTGTCGACGCGTTTCCTAACAGTTGAAGCTTTTGTGAGAAAAGGTTTGCCTATCATGGTATCGGAGCACAGGCCAAGGTTTCCAATCCTGGTAGACCCCCTCAATTTTCTCTTGCCTTTTATCCCTGTTATTCTTCCTGTTTTCTTATTTTGTTGGCTTGATTATGTCCACATCCAGTCTGGCGCAAGTAAGGGACCTACTTACATGCCAGGGCTGGGGGGCTTCGGACATATGCTATAAATACATTGTTGACATGTTTTATAACATCTTAAGCTATTGGAAAAAAAGGGTTTGTGTAACGATATATATTGGCATTTCTAATTGAATTTGGTCCTTGGTAGCAATGGTTTGTTTGTTGTGGGTTTTATAGTTGCTAAGTCTCTTCAAAGCAATTTCTATGTTCATTTTTGCTATAACACCAAAGTGTTGACTGTGACAGGCAATTTATCTTAGCGTTTCCATCATTTGTCCAGTATTACCAGTATTGGATTATTCTTTTAATGTAGAACCTATGGTTTATCTGCAGGCCCTTTTATTTGCTAAGGAGTCGCATGAATTACGCACTAGACTCTTTCAAGAAAAATTCATTCACTCTGTTGAGCGGACTCATAAGCATGGTGAATCTGGAGAGTTCGCTCAGAAGTACAATTATTCTATAAGGAATCTCCATGTCTCAAAAACTGAGGCTACTGAAGTATGGTCCTTTGATTCAAACTCATTCAATGTGGAAAGCTGTTATCTCAGTCCCTGGAATATAATGCAAGGTAACTTAGAGAGCACCTTACATGTTACAATCCTCCCATAGCATGTAGTGATAACTGATATGCATTACATTTAGTTCATCCCCATGCTTTTTTCCAACTTTTTAGAGTGATTTGATGATTTTATCATGTAGATGGGCACCATCCTTGAACTTATTGGAAATGGAACTGAAGCGGAATATTTGCAACTAACTGAGCTAGGTCCACAGCTATAGGCGATTGTGTTCGGCAACAATATTCTACAGCTAGGTCCACAGCTAACGGTTCTGTAAATGTGGATACTTCTGACAATTTAAAACCACCTAGTGTGAAAGATTTGTTTGAAGCTTTGGAAGATTCTGATAAAAATGCTGAGCAGGAAAGTGAGTAAAAATCCTACATACAATAATTAATCACGAACTTGTGTTGTCTGTAACACAATAATTGGAGTAATTTTTTCCATTGTCGCTATAAAGGATATATTTGGTGCTTCAATAAGGGCTTTTTCTGAGAGTTCTTTTCCTTCCCCTCTCTTTTTTCCATGGGGATGGTGGAAGTGTGCTAGTAACCCCTATTTGTTTTTCTTCTTTTCTTTTTAACTGGCTTTCAGACTATAGCTTTTGAGGTATTTTTTTCAACCAATCCGATAAAGTCCGTATCTTGTTGAATTCTAGTTAGTTAATTAGCAGCCAGTGCAATCGTGTAATTTGCACGATGGAACTGCTTCTCTACTGCATGATATGAATGCATTGTTAGTTATGCTAATCTGTACTTGGTACCATTCCCATCTTTCTTTTTCTCACTCACAAAAATTCATATGGTTTGCTGTGTTATTAGTTGGCGGAAGAATTACATCAAAAGCAAAAGCAAGAAGTGACCCTCCAGGAAAAAATGGAGGCTCTGAAGAAAAATTTTGAACAAGAAAGGAAATCCTTGAAGCTTAGAATGTCCGAACTTGAAAAGAAATTGAAAGTGTTTACAAGAGATTTGTATGCATGTGAGGCAGCTCTTTCAGACAGTAACACAGAGCTAGCTGCCTTGCATAATAATCTAAAGGAACTTGAGGAATTGAGAGAAATGAAAGAGGTAATTAATTTTCACCTGATCATTTATATTGAGTACTAACTTTGCTCAGGTACTTTTCATGTCATCTCTCTGGTATAACTTATGTTTTCCCTGTTATTGAGTTGAAAAGAAATTTATTATTAGCAATGATGCTCATCTTCCAGGATAGTGATAGAAAGAATGAGCAGGCAGCTGCCATCTCGAATATGCAAGGGGCTCGATTAGCTGAGCTGGAGGTACTTTATAAAGAAGAACAAACTTTGAGGAAGCGGTATTTTAACACCATAAGAGGTTGGTGTGCCCGTTAAACCTTCTCAGTTTAGCTTGAATGTCATTACAATAGTTTATTATAAGGAAAGTCTTGCAACTTCACTAACGTGGGCATAATTGGCTATGGAATGTATCAGATATGAAAGGCATGGTCAGAATTTTTTTGTAGAGTGAGACCTCTAACTGAGAAAGAGGTCACTGAAAAAGCAAAAAATGTGCTTACATATGTTGATGAGTTCACTCTTCAACGTCCGTGGAAACAAGACGAGGCAAAGCAACACTCCTATGGTCGAGTATATGACGAGACTGCATCACAAGATGTGTTTAATGACACAAGCGTAAGTTGAAATATTTATATGTATAAAGCTATGGCTATTTGGTAGGATATGTGTATGCTTGACCTATTTCCTACATTGCAGTCTTTGGTTCAATCTGCTGTAGATGGGTATAATGTATGCATATTTGCATACGGTCAAATTGGTTCGGGGAAGACGTTCACCATTTATGGATCCGACAACAATTCGGGTCTCACTTTGTGCGCTACAGCACATCTTTTCAAAATTTTAGAGAGGGATAGCAAGAAATTCTCATTTTCATTAGAGGTACTTGTAGGAATGCTGCAATCAAACCTAAGTTCTATTGATTAAATATGACTTGTTAAATCTTGAGATTGATGTCAATACGGATTTATAGGCCTACGTGGTAGAGATGTATCAAGATACCCTCATCGATCTGCTACTCCCAAAGAATGCCCAACGGTTGAAATTGAAAATAAGGAAAGACTCAAAGACAAGTAGAAAATATGTGAATTTGATTTGTTAATTTGATTATCTTTTGATGGAGTTAGTGGTAATTTTGGTACCTTTAATTTGTAGGGCATGGTGTTAGTTGAAAATGTCACATTGCTAAGCATATCAACAACTGATGAACTCACTGGCCTAATTCAAAGGGCCTTGGAACATAGGCATACAGGTAGAACACGGATGAATGAAGACAGTTTAAGATCGTATTTGGTACTTTCGATGACAATCGAAAGTACCAAACTTGCAAACTCAATCTGTTTTATAAGGAAAGGTAAATTATCAATTTTGTTTGGTGTCACTTGTAAATATTACAAAGTGACACTGTGAGTCTTTTGTAGCTTAGCTTTGTTGACCTAGCTGGGTCGGAAAGAGTTAAGAAGTCAGGCTCCTCGGGCAATCAACTTAAAGAGGCTCAATACAATAATAAGTCGCTGCTCTTGTGGACGTCATCAGTGCTTTATCTTCTCATGGTTCGCACATTCCATATAGGAATACTAAATTGACGATGCTCACGAGTGACTCCTTGGGGGGCAATGCAAAGACCCTCATGTTTGTAAATATATCACCTGCTGAGTCCAACATAAACGAGACTCACAATTCTCTAATGTAAGTCCGTTTTTTTGCTCTCATTGTATACTTATGAAATAATTATTTACCAGATTTTCATTTCTAGTAAGAGCTGGGTGTATGCAACTGTGCTACGTAGATGCCCGAGTCATTACCGGCGAATTGCAATGGATTGTTAGTTTCTTTTTATTACCTGGATAGATTATTGGCCAAAGACTTGATGGCTTTAAATATGCATGTTCAGGTATGCAACAAGAGCTCAGTCAGTTGCAGATATTTCGAGCCAGATAAATTGACTGAGCTAAATGAGACATTCTGGCTAAATGAGACATTCTGGTTCGGAATATTTGCAACTGATTGAGCTCTTGTTGCATACCTGAACATGCATATATAAAGCCATCAAGTTTTTGGCCAATAGTCTATCCAGGTAATAAAAACAAACTAACAATCCATTGCAATTCGCTAGTAATGACTTAAGCATCTACATATCACAGTTGCATACACCCAGCTCTTACTAGAAATGAAAATTCGGTAAATAATTATTTCGTAAGTATACAATGAGAGCAAAAAAGCGGACTTATATTAGAGAATTGTGAGTCTCGTTTATGTTGGACTCAGCAGGTGATATATTTACAAACATGAGGGTCTTTGTATTGCCCCCCAGGGAGTTACTCGTGAGCATCGTCAATTTAGTATTCCTATATGGAATGTGCGAACCATGAGAAGATAAAGCACTGATGACGTCCACGAGAGCAGCGACTTATTATTGTATTGAGCCTCTTTAAGTTGATTTCCCGAGGAGCTTGACTTCTTAACTCTTTCCGACCCAGCAAGGTCAACAAAGCTAAGCTGCAAAAGACTCACAGTGTCACTTTGTAATATTTACAAGTGACACCAAACAAAATTGATAATTTACCTTTCCTTGTGAAACGGATTGAGTTTGCAAGTTGGTACTTTCGATTGTCATCGAAAGTATCAAATGCGATCTTGAGCTGTCTTCATTTATCCGTGTTCTACCTGTATGCCTCTGTTCCAAGGCCCTTTGAATTAGGCCAGTGAGTTCATCAATTGTTGATATGCTTAGCAGTGTGACATTTTCAACTAACACAATGCCCTGCAAATTAAAGGTACCAAAATTACCACTAACTCCGTCAAAAGATAATCAAATTAACAAATCAAATTCACATATTTTCTACTTGCCTTTGTCTTTCCTTATTTTCAATTTCAACCGTTGGGCATTCTTTGGGAGTAGCAGATCGATGAGGGTATCTTAATACATCTCTACCACGTAGGCCTATAAATCCATATTGACATCAATCTCAAGATTTAACAAGTCATATTTAATCAATAGAACTTAGGTTTGATTGCAGCATTCCTACAAGTACCTCTAATGAAAATGAGAATTTCTTGCTATCCCTCTCTAAAATTTTGAAAAGATGTGCTGTAGCGCACAGAGTGAGACCCGGATTGTTGTTGGATCCATAAATGGTGAACGTCTTCCCTGAACCAATTTGATTGTATGCAAATATGCATACATTATACCCATCTACAGCAGATTGAACCAAAGACTACAAAGTAGGAAATAGGTCAAGCATACACATATCTTACCAAATAGCCATAGCTTTATACATATAAATATTTTAACTCACGCTTGTGTCATTAAACACATCTTCTTGTGATGCAGTCTCGTCATATACTCGATCATAGGAGTGTTGCTTTGCCTCGTCTTGTTTCCACGGATGTTGAAGAGTGAACTCAATAACATATGTAAGCACATTTTTTTCTTTTTCAGTGATCTCTTTCTCAGTTAGAGGTCTCACTCTACAAAAAACTCTGACCATGCCTTTCATATTTGATACATTCCATAGCCAATTATGCACACGCTAGTAAAGTTGCAAGACTTTCCTTATAATAAACTATTGTAATGACATTCAAGCCAAACTAAGAAGGTTTAACGGGCACACCAATCTCGTATGGTGTTAAAATGACGCTTCCTCAGAGTTTGTTCTTCTTTATAAAGTACCTCCAAATCAGCTAATCGAGCCCCTTGCATATTCCAGATGGCAGTTGCCTGCTCATTCTTTCTATCAATATCCTGGAAGATGAGCATCATTGTTAATAATAAATTTCTTTTCAACTCAATAACGGGGAAAACATAAGTTATACCAGAGAGATGACATGAAAAGTACCTGGGCAAAGTTAGTACTCAATATAAATGATCAGGTGAAAATTAATTATCTCTTTCATTTCTCTCAATTCCTCGAGTTCCTTTAGAATATTCTGTAAGGCAGCTAGCTCTGTGTTACTATCTGAAAGAGCTGCCTCACATGCATACAAATCTCTTGTAAATACTTCCAATTTCTTTTTAAGTTCGGACATTCTAAGTTTCAAGGATTTCCTTTCTTGTTCAAAGTTTTTCTTCAGAGCCTCCATTTTTTCTTGGAGGGTCACTTCTTGCTTTTGCTTTTGATGTAATTCTTCCAGCAACTAATAACACAGCAAATCATATGAATTTTTGTGAGTGAGAAAGAGAAAGATGGGAATGGTACCAAGTACATATTAGCATAACTAACAATGCATTCATATCATGCAGTAGAGAAGCAGTTCCATCGTGCAAATTACACGATTGCACTGGCTGCTAAGTAACTAACTAGAATTCAACAAGATACGGACTTTATCATATTGGTTGAAAAAAATACCTCAAAAGCTGTAGTCTAAAAGCCAGTTAAAAAGAAAAGAAGAAAAACAAATAGGGGTTACTAGCACACTTTCACCATCCCCATGGAAAAAAGAGAGGGGAAGGAAAAGAACTCTTAGAAAAAGCCCTTATTGAAGCACCAAATATATCCTTTATAGCGACAATGGAAAAAAATTACTCCAATTATTGTGTTACAGACAACACCAGTTCGTGATTAATTATTGTATGTAGGATTTTTACTCACTTTCCTGCTCAGCATTTTTATCAGAATCTTCCAAAGCTTCAAACAAATCTTTCACACTAGGTGGTTTTAAATTGTCAGAAGTATCCACATTTACAGAACCGCTAGCTGTGGACCTAGCCATAGAATATTGTTGTCGAACACAATCGCCTATATGTGTATGAAGAGCGGCACAAATTTGTTTACCCTGCATGAAAATGAAGTACAAAGTTTTAGCAGTCTATCTTTGAAGGAACTCGAAAATATGCAACTCCCCATGGAAAAAATGAAATAAAAGAAGTCACTAGAACCTGTTTTGTTTCAACCGCAAAGAACTCCTACAACTTTCATTTTGAAAGCAACAACAGTATCGCTAAAGCCAAACTGCTATATATCTTTTAATTCAGCAGAATGTAACTGTTCTCTCGGAACTAGGCGAAAAAAATGAACCTGTATACAAGTCGAGAAAAATTTGAGAGGACGTTAGAACAAAAAAAGATGAGGTGATTTTGAGCATCAATATAAAGGTAAGGTAGATCTAACCCCACGTTTTTTGATGCCCAGAACGATACGGGACGGATCACCAGTCGTGCGTGCACTAAAAAAAATCGAATTTCCAGAAGGAGGTGTCCGCAGGATCCGCACGAATTGCTGCTTCGCGTATCTTTTGTAAAATGCTCTTATGCAATAGAAAATGGTCATGAAGAATAAGTAAGAAATTCAAGTGCATCTAAGACAAGATTTTCATGCGCAAGTATTAAGCATAACCAATCATGATAACTAAACAATGGTATAGAAGGCGGAATAAAGAAAAGGAAAGTGAGCCACTCAATTCGAGTTAGCAATCAAGCTATTGAAGTAACAGATGGCAGAAGATGGGAGAGCGAGAGACTTTTATTGAAGAGCTTCATCTGGATCACTATCTCACCATTGACCGATATTGCGAGAGAATATTCAAATCCCATTTCCTCTTTGCTCTGGTAATTGCAATTTGTTGAGGGAGAAAACGTTCTAAAAGGGAAGTCCAATCACTGAGAAAAATGAAGTACCAAGTGAATACTCGTCAAGTGGCTAAAAAAAGAGATAGAAAATCTTCCACATAGCTTACTGATCCAGAAATAGGCAGATCAACTAAAAAATGAAATGTCAGCAATACCTGCATATATTATGAGCCGTAGGGCTTTAGTGAGAAAGGATATGGAAAAATTATTACTCATGTGCATGATTCAAGGTTACCAACAAATCCAATCTCAGCCAAAATTTGCAATGCAAAAAGCTGCACAGCGTCATCCCTTCCAATAGGATAATTGCCCGAAATATAATCATGCTGCAATTGTTATGAAGTAGCAAAGACTTATCAGAAAAAGAGATGCAACCTTACCATCGTCAAACATAAACTAAAAGCTAAAAAATGATATAATGGTCGGATACCTACTTGAACATAGGACATGTGCACAAAGATGGGATCTGTTATGGCTTCATCAAACTCTAGAAAAAACTTCCTTTTGAATGTCAATTTGCAGTGCCAAATTTCTCCTTTACTCCAATCCTTCACTGCTTTAAATTCAACTAGAAGGTCTCCAATATACTTGTTGTCATCCAACCCGATATATTCCTCTAAAAAACCAAAAGTAAACATCAGATAACTACTTTAACTAATCATGCTTGATAAGCAACAGCTGACCAGAGTATGCATCGTTGCTTGGATCTGAAGATTTAGAACCAGTAACTACGTCGCGGCACTCAAAAAGACCGAAGCTAGAATATGCTGACAATTTGATAATCCTTGCAAGTTCCTGAAGCAGTTACAAAATTGGATCATTATCGTGTTCACAAGCTCAGAAGAGGAAAAAGATGAGTAAGTATAGAATATAAAATTCACTTCCATCAATAACACCTAAGATTAACTTAGATTTACAGTGACGAAATGAGAATATGGCTAAAGATGGCAATCAAATCAAGGGTTGCATCTATACCATAATAATAATATTCTGACCTATTTGCAGAAAAATAGACCAATTAGCTGAATTTTGACATTTTGTTGCAAAATAATTTTGGGATGTTGATTTCTATGGCATCTTATTTTTCTGTTAACATCCAAATTAACCATGCGATTATCACCAAAACCATTCCGCACTCCAAAATTGATGGTTGTTTACTTTGACGAATGAGCGATCCAGTGCTACCTAGTATCCAACTTTTGAAAAATGTTATTTAAGACTCCCGAAAAAAGGACCTTGTCCTGCGTAATAACTGGTAATTATCCAACCATTTCTTTTTGTGAATAACTTATAGACGCTAAAGAAATGCTAATAACAACCATGCTTGAATTTCATACATAAGAACACTAATAACAAGTTTCCTCCTATTATCAAATTATCTCTTTATGTTTGTATACGACATTCAATTTGTTTAGAAATTCATAAGGTCTGAAAGCACCTCTACAGCATCAGCCACTATCGTTGCCATATTATATTTAATCTCTTTAGAAGTTTCGTCCAAGAAGAATCTTTGGTTTTTAGCTTCCAGCCTAATCCTTCGTCTCTAGAACTCTTTGCCATGCTTGGCTGAATCTCACCTGTCATTTCACAGAAGAACAGTTGCTTCTCATTTTCTTCTTAACATAATCGAATATATTCAAGTTACAAACTAGTCATGCAAATGTGCATGAAAAATGGCGAGAGGAGAGGAGCAAAGGACTCACAAAGGCGAAACCCTAAGCGAGCGGGGCGACTTGTAGCGTCACCATCGTCGAAGGCGACGTGGACGGGTCCGCAGGGGACGGGGTGACGGAGGCTTGTGTCACCGAAGAGGCTGGGTATGCGAGCGAGGGAGAGAGAAAGGCTGGGTATGCGAGCGATGGAGAGAGAGAGAGGAGGGCGAGTGATGGAGAGAGAGAGAAGTGTCTGCCAATATCTTCTCTCTGTGTCCGAACCCGAAAAAGAAGAAGGGAAGAAGATAGTAGGGTAGGCACATGCAAATAGCTGTCGTTCTTTTTCTTCTTCAGCTTTTGCATGGGGTTGATGGTTTCGGATTTTGGGATTTAGTGTTGAGTATTGAGGATTGAGGGTTTATGGGTTTAGGGCTTAGGACTTAGGGTTTTGGGTTTAAGGTTAAATGTTTAGGGGTTTAGGGCTTTGGACTTAGGGTTTGAGATTTTAGGGTTGATGGTTTTGGGTTTTGGGTGGTTGAGGGTTCAAGGTCTAGAGTTTAGGGTTGAGGCTTGAGAGCTTAAGGTTTAAGATTGATGGTTTAGGGGTTTAGGGTTTACAGGTTTGGGGTTTGAGGTTCGGGATTGAGGGTCCGGGGTTGAGGGTTTTAGGGTTTGGGGTTGAGAGTTCAGGGGTTTCGGGGTTGAGCATTATGGGGTTTAGGATTTTGAGGTTTGTGGTTGAGGGTACATTCAATTTATTTAGAAATTCATAAGGTCTAAAAGTATCTCTACAGCATCAGCTACTGTCGTTGCTATATCATATTTAATCTCTTTAGAAGTTTCGTTCAAGAAGAATACTTTGGTTTTTAGCTTTCGGCTTGATCCTTCTTCTCTGGAACTCTCTGCCATGCTTGGCCGAATCTCACCTGTCATTTCATAGAAGAACAGTTGCTTCTCATTCTCTTCTTAACATAATCGGACACATTCAAGTTACAAACTAGTTATGCAAATGGCGAGAGGAGAGGAGCGAAGGACTCACAAAAGGTGGAACCCTAAGCGGGTGGGGCGACTTGCAGCGTCGCCGTCGTCGAAGGCGATGTTGACGGCGACGGCGACGTGAATGGGTCCGCGGGGGATGGGGTAACGGAGGCTTGCGTCGTCGAAGAGGCTGGGTATGCGAGCGAGGGAGAGAGAGAGGCTGGGTATGCAAGCGATGAAGAGAGAGAGAGAGAGAGAGAGAGAGAGAGAGAGAGAGAGAGAGAGAGAGAGAGAGGGCGAGAGATGGAGAGAGAGAGAAGTGTTCGCCAATATCTTCTCTCTGTGTCCGAACCCGAAGAAGAAGAAGGGAAGAAGATGGCAGGGCAGGCACTTGTAAATAGCCGCCCTTCTTCTTCTTCTTTAGCTTTTGCATGGGGTTGAGGGTTTCAGGTTTTGGGGTTTAGTATTGAGTATTGAGGGTTGAGGGTCCGGGGTATAGAGTTCAAGATTGAGAGTTGAGGGTTTAGGGGTTTAAGGCTTAAGATTTAGGGTTTCAGACTTAAGGCTTAGGGTTTTGGGTTTAAGGTTGAATGTTTAGGGGTTTAGGGCTTCGACTTAGGGTTTAAAGTTTTAGGGTTGAGGGTTTTGGGTGGTTGAGGGTTCAAGGTCTAGGGTTTAGGGTTGAGGGTTTAAGGTTTAAGGTTGAGGGTTTAGGGGTTTGGGTATGGGGTTTAAGGTTTATAGGTTTGGGGTTTGAGGTTTGGGATTGAGGGTTTTAGAGTTCGGGGTTGAGGGTTCAGGGGTTTCAGGGTTGAGCATTATGAGGTTCAGGATTTCAGGGTTCGGGATTTTAGGGTGTGGGGTTGAGGGTTCGGAGTTGAGGAATGAGGGTTGATGGTTAAGGGTACGAGGTATAGGTTGAGGGTTTAGGGCTTCGGACTTATGGCTTAGGGTTTTAGGGTTGAGGGTTGTGGGTTTAGGGTTGATGGTTTAAGGTATAGGCTTTAGGGTTGAGGGCTTAGGGTTTGGGGTAAGGGGTTTTGGGTTTACAGGTTTTGGGTTTTTGGGCTTTTTTGGGTGTGAAGTTTGAGGGTTCAAGGTTGAGGATTCAAGGGTTTCGGGGTTGAGCGCCATAAGGTTTGGGATTTAGGGTTTCGGGTTGCATCTATACCATAACAATAATCTTCTGAGCTATTTGCAAAAAAAAAGACCAATCAACTGAATTTTGACATTTTGGTGCTGCAAAATAATTTTGGGTGGTTGATTTCTGTGGCATCTTATTTTTCTGTTAATAACCAAATTAACCATGCGATTATCACCAGAACCATTCAACACTCCTAAAATTGATGATTGTTTACTTTGATGGATGAGCGATCCAGTGCTACCTAGTATCTAACTTTCGAAAAATGTTATTTGAGGCTCCCGAAAAGAGGATCTTGTCCTGCGTAATAGCTGGTAATTATCCGGCCATGTCTTTCTGTGAATAACTTATAGATGCCAAGGAAATGCTAATAACAATCATGCTTGAATTTCATACATAATAACACTAATAACAAGTTTCCTCCTGTTATCAAATTATCTCTTTATGTTTGTATACGACATTTAATTTATTTAGAAATTCATAAGGTCTGAAAGTACCTTTACTGCATCAGCCACTGTCGTTGCCATATTATATTTAATCTCTTTAGAAGTTTCGTTCAAGAAGAATACTTTAGTTTTTAGCTTCTAGCTTGATCCTTTGTCTCTGGAACTCTCTACCATGCTTGGCTGAATCTCACCTGTCCTTTCACAAAAGAACAATTGCTTCTCATTCTCTTCTTAACATAATCGGGACACATTCAAGTTACAAACTAGTCATAGAGGCGAAACCCTTAGCAGGTGGAGCGACTTGCAGCGTCACCATCGTCGAAGGCGACGTCGATGGCGACGGTGACGTGTATGAGTTTGCGGGGGAAGGGGTAACGGAGGCTTGCGTCGCCGAAGAGGCTAGGTATGCGAGCGAGGGAGAGAGAGGCTGGGTATGAGAGAGAGAGAGAGAGAGAGAGAGAGAGAGAGAGAGAGAGAGAGAGAGAGAAGTGTCCGCCAATATCTTCTCTCTATGTCCGAATTCGAAGAAGAAGAAGGGAAGAAGATGGCAGGGCGGACACCTACAAATAACCGCCCTTCTTCTTCTTCTTTAGCTTTTACATGAGGTTAGAGAAGTGTCCGCCAATATCTTCTCTCTATGTCCGAATTCGAAGAAGAAGAAGGGAAGAAGATGGCAGGGTGGACACCTACAAATAACCGCCCTTCTTCTTCTTCTTTAGCTTTTACATGAGGTTCAGGCTTTCCAGTTTTGAGGTTTAGTATTGAGTATTGAGGGTTGATGGATCGAGATATATGGTTTAGGATTGAGGGTTGAGGGTTTAGGGGTTTAGGGCTTAAGATTTAAGGCTTCGGACTTATGCCTTAGGGCTTAGGATTTTGGGTTGAGGGTTTTGTATTTAAGGTTGAATGTTGAGGGGATTAGGGCTTCGGACTTAGGGTTTAGGGTTTTAGGAGGTTGAAGGTTCAAGGTCTAGGGTTTAGGGTTGAGGGCTTAAGATTTAAGGTTGAGGGTTTAGGGTTTTGGGGTATGGGGTTTAAGGTTTACAGGTTTGCAATTTTGGATTTGGGGTTTAAGGTTCAGGATTGAGAGTCTGGGATTAAGGGTTTTAGGGTTCGGGATTGAGGGTTCAGGAGTTTTGGGGTTGAGCGTTATGGGGTTCGGGATTTCAAGGTTCGGGATTTTGGGGTTAAGGTTTATGGTTGATGATTGAGGGTTGAGGGTTCGAGGTATAGGTTGGGGTTTAGGGTTAAGGTCTTTAGACTTATGATTTAGGGTTGAGGGTTTAGGGGTTGAGGGTTTAGGGGTTTAGGGTAAGGGGTTTTGGGTTTTTTGACTTTTTTGGGTATCAGGTTTGGGGTTCGAGATTGAGGGTTTGAGATTGAGGATTCAGAGGTTTCGGGGTTGAGCGTTATGGGGTTCGGTGTTTAGGGTTTCGGGTTGCATCTTTACCATAACAATAATCTTTTGAGCTATTTGCAGAAAAATAGATCAATCAGCTGAATTATGACATTTTGGTGCTGCAAAATAATTTTGGGATATTGATTTCTGTGGCATCTTATTTTTCTGTTGACATCCAAATTAACCATGCGATTATCACCAGAATCATTCAACACTCCCAAAATTGATGGTTGTTTACTTTAACGAATGAGCGATCCAGTGCTACCTAGTATCTAACTTTTGAAAAATGTTATTTGAGACTCCCCAAAAGAGGATCTTATCTTGCGTAATAGCTGGTAATTATCCGGCCATTTCTTTCTGTGAATAACTTATAGACGCCAAGGAAATGCTAATAACAACCATGTTTGAATTTCATACATAAGAATACTAATAACAAGTTTCCTCACGTCATCAAATTATCTCTTTATGTTTGTATACGACATTCAATTTGTTTAGAAATTCACAAGGTTTGAAAGTACCTCTACAGCATCAGCCACTGTCGTTGCCATATCATATTTAATCTCTTTAGAAGTTCCGTCCAAGAAGAATACTTTGGTTTTTAGCTTCCGATCTGATTTTTCATCTTTGGAACGCTCTGCCATGCTTGGCTGAATCTCACCTATTATTTCACGGAAGAACAGTTGCTTCTCATTCTCTTCTTAACATAATCGGACACATTCAAATTACAAACTAGTCATGCAAATGTGCACGAAAATGGCGAGAGGAGTGAAGGACTCACAAAAGCGAAACCCCTAGCGGGTGGGGCGACTTGCAGCATCGCCATCGTTGAAGGCGACATCGACGGCAATGGCGATGTGGATGGGTTCGTGGGGGATGGGGTGACGGAGGCTTGCGTCGCCGAAGAGGCTGGGTATGCGAGCGGGGGAGAGAGAAAGGCTGGGTACACGAGCGATGAAAAGAGAGAGAGGAGGGTGAGCGACGGAGAGAGAGAGAAGTGTCCACCAATATCTTCTCTCAGTGTTCAAACCCAAAGAAGAAGAAGGGAAGAAGATGGTAGGGCAGACACTTACAAATAGCCGCTCTCCTCCTTCTTCTTCTTCTTCAGCTTTTGCATGGGGTTAAGGGTTTAGGGGTTTAGTATTGAGTATTAAGGGTTGAGGGTTCGGGATATAGGGTTTAGGATTAAGGGTTGAGGGTTTAAGGGTTTAGGGCTTAAGACTTAGGGCTTCGGACTTAGGGCTTAGGGTTTTGGGTTTAAGGTTGAATGTTTAGGGGTTTAGGGCTTCGGACTTAGGGTTTAGGGTTGAGGGTTTTGGGTGGTTGAGGATTCAAGGTCTAGAATTTAGGGTTGAGAGCTTAAGGTTTAAGGTTGACGGTTTAGGGGTTTGGGGTTTAGGGTTTACAGGTTTGGGGTTTTTGGGTTTGGGATTGAGGGTCCGGGATTGAGGGTTTTAGGGTTCGGAGTTGAGGGTTCAGGGGTTTCAGGGTTGAGCATTATGGGGTTCGGGATTTCAGGGTTCGGGGTTTAGGATTTCAGGTTTTGGGGTTTGGGATTGAGGGTTTGGGGTTGACGATTGAGGGTTCGGGGTTGACGATTGAGGGTTCGAGGTATAGGTTTAGGGTTTAGGGCTTTGGACTTACGTCTTAGGATTTTAGAGTTGAGGGTTTTGGGTTGAGAGTTTATGGTTTAGGGTTGAAGGCTTAGGGTTCAGGGTTTAATGTTTAAGGGTTTGGGGTATGGGGTTTTGGGTTTGCAGGTTTTGGGTTTTTGGGCTTTTTTGGGTGTGGGGTTGTTGGGTTTGGGGTTTTGTGTTCGGGATTGAGGGTTCGGGGTTAAGGATTCAGGGGTTTCGGGGTTGAGCATTATGGGGTTCAGGGTTTGGAGTTTAGAGTTTAGAGTTTAGGGTTGAGGATTGAGAGTTGAGGGTTCGGGGTATAGGGTTCGGGATTCAGGTTTTAGGATTGATGGTTGAGGGTTTAGGGGTTTAGGGCTTAGGACTTAAGGCTTCGGACTTTGGGCTTAGATTTTAGGCTTTTAAGGTTGAGAGTTTAGAACTTTATGGCTTCGGACTTAGGGCTTAGGGTTTTGGACGATTGAGGGTTTAAGGTCTAGGGTCGATGGCTTAAGGTTTAAGGTTAAGGGTTTAGGGATTTGGGGTATGGGGTTTAGGGTTTACAAGTTTGGGGTTTTTAGGTTTTTTGGGTTGAGGTTTTTTGGGTTTGGGGTTTGGGGTTCAGGATTGAGGGTTCGGGGTTGAGTGTTTTAGGGTTCGGGGTTAAGGGTTCATGAGTTTTGGGTGTGAACATTATTCGTTAGCTTAAATGGATGCACAAATTTGGCAAGTTTCAAGAATTAATTGCACTCATATAAGTTTTAGGAGTTAATTATACTTTTGTGACGAATTTAGGGCTTTCGATGCACTTATCTCAATAATCAAACAAGGGGAGATGTATTGGAGAATTTCATACGTTTAACAAGGAATAATAACGGGGGTTTGCGCAGGGAGTTTTTCATCAGGTAGCTGAAGGTGCACGATACATTCGGTGGGCATGGGAGCAAGCTAAGGTTGATTTTGGAGTTCCACCATTGGATTAAGGGTGGATTTTGGTTGGCACGACACGCGACCGATGTGATTTTTATTCGGGAGGAATCGAAGAGAATCAACGTGGCATGGGATTGCTTTTACTTTTGGTCTAGGGATGTAGGTCCTTATGGTAAATGGATAAGACGACATACGTTTGATTGATTGATTTGTACGTCTCATATCGCTACAGCGAGTAAATCTCCATCACGCTAAAAAATGATAGTTTCTGCTCGTCTTCAACCCCGATAACGCAATACTGTCAAACGTGCAAATAACCCGTCTTCTTCCTCGCCTGCCTTGACAATCCGTCCGACATCCAGATGTTGATCTAGGTCATCTCTCTCTTCAGAAGCAAACAAAGCGTAAGGAGCCGTGCATCTCCAGAATCTGATCGTGTGTTCTACAACTTGCATACTTTGGGAAACCTCTCGCTGTCCATTTCCATGGACACTGTGATCAACGAAATAGCTCAATGCTATGTATCGCCCAAGGAGTCCCACCGCCAAATTCTATTGAAGGGAAATAAACAATTACTTATGTTATATGAACAATACTTAAAGTTTCGATATTCTAAATATCATATGGATCATGAGGATTTCTTAAGAGCGTCTCTAACTTATGAGATTTGATTTTTCTATCGATAAGCTTTGGTGGTTAAGTTGTTTATTAAGTGCATGGAATAAACGGACATTACCCAATAAAGTGAGATTTAAAGGGTAAGTTCACTCTTTTAGATTGCAATGCTAAATTTGTTACCGTGTTGTGGTTGCTAACGGATAAAAGAAAGCAATCGTAAACGTTTGATTAAGGATTTTTTCATTCAAATTACAGTTCATTTGCTTATATTGATAATGTTTTTGGGTGAATTAGATGTATTAGGAATTTCACATAGAATGAAGCTATCCGGTGGCCATTGGAGATTTATAGGTAAGAGATAGCACATAAGTTGATGCCGATCTAAATGTGTCTTGCTAGCTGCAGGTTTCTCTATGTATATTTCAACTCTATGGTTCGCATTTGCAGGTTTTTTGTCTCCACTGTCTTTTTGCTTCTTTTTTTCTTCTCGCTGCTCAAAATTAATGGGCCTTTCTTGCCTTTTTTGTGTGATTAGCTTCATGTTTGATTGTAACTTACTTGATTCACACACTTTGAATTGTGCATTTAGTTTAACTTTGCACGTGATTGATTATGCATATTAGGTTAATGTTTTGATTGTTACTTCTCCTAGCTTGGTTAATTATGGAATTTGAGACTTTCAATTAGTGAGAACACGTTAGGCGGTAATTAAAAAAGGTTAGGTACCGAAGGGGCACTAGTTGGTCTATTAGTGTAATCAAGTTCATACACCCATTTAGTCTCTGATTTGTAGAAGTGAAGTATAATAGATCCACTAAAAACTGATTAGTGGCGACTCCTAAATGAAATTGATTTGCATGTTAATAACTTAAATTTTAAGTCGCGAGTTGGTATGGGTTTGGAAGAGTTCGAGTTAGGTTTAACTTAGTAATCCATTAGCCAAACTCCCTAGGTAGTAAAGTCGGTTCGGGGAGGTTGCGGCACCCATAATTTCTCCAAGCCCATAGCCACCCCCCCGAAGCTCACCCCCTCCACATCAATCAAGCCGATCACCACTCCTCGTAAGATGCTCCTCCTCCTTGGGGCGTCGCCTCTCTAGGCCTCCTCCTCCGTTCACGTTGCACTTCATCAACCCCTTCCTCCATTCCAGCTTCCCCAACAGGTTCCTCTCTCCTCTCTCGAAATGGACGATCGCATGACCCCCACTAGGGCTCGATGTTCCTGTCCTTGCCGCCACCAGTGCGCCGTCGTCCTGCGGAAAGTTGAGGCCTTGAATTTGAAGCTCGATTTGCTTCGGCCGGCGGGGGTGAAGGCTTGAAGCCGTGGCTGGTGGCTTTGCAGCCGAAGTTGGTGGATCGGGGCTTGTCGGAGGAGAGGTCGAGTGAGGGTTTCGTGGATGAGTTTGTGAATTTGCTCAATTTGATTTCCATGAGCTGCCTCATTTCGGGTCCTTTGCTGGGATGGTGAGTTTTGTTTAAATGTTTGAATTGATCTATTATGAGAAAAGCTTTGATTTTTAGGATTTGTTCGAATTGTTTTGGAGTCTATTGTACTTTGCTTAGCAGGGAGACATATAACCCGACCTCCATCGAAAAATAAATCACTTAACTTGGAAATTAGAGTTCATGCTGTCCTTCAGCACTTGCCAAGTGCTACTTTGCATCAGAGCAAAGCCTATTTTGCAGAGCCATTTCATTACTAAGTTCTTTACACAAGATGTCTTAAAAGTTTGATAAAATGGCTAGAGCGCTGCACCCAAATTGTGCAATCTCAAGTCCCAAATTGTACAATCTCAAGTGAGTACTTCGAAACACTTTTGGACATAACCAATGTGAGTAATTGTCCTTAGGTAGTTGGATTGACGAAAGTTCTTCACGAAAGTTCTTAATGAAGAATGTCAAAGATTGAAAGGAGGGTCTAAAATATCATTTCTGGCAAAGTTATGCGTGGTTTACCGTTCTTGTTACTTCCTCAATGCGCTGTTTCAAATGTGTTTAATTCTCTCATTTTTGGTGTTCCATGGAAAAACCACTTATGCAGGATGATCGTGAATGAATGGCATACTACCGCATTTGTGGGGTTGACTATCTCTGGAGCAACTGATTGGGTTAGTTGCTGATCTTCGTTCTCTTCTGAAGCACATTTATAAAAGAATAAAATGGTGCTTTATTAATCCCCCTTTATTTTTCTTCCCTTCGTTTTGTTTCCTTATTTGGGCATTTCAGCTAGACGGGTACGTGGCTAGGAAGATGAATATAAATTCAGTTGTGGGCTCCTATCTTGACCCCCTTGCTGACAAGGTATTGTTGCAAGAGTCTCCTGTACAATTGTGTTCCATTCTTTTTGAGGTATTCTTTTTGTCGGTTGTGATTTGTTTTAGATTGCTTTTGTTACTTTTACAGGTTCTAATTGGTTGTGTTGCTCTGGCTATGGTCATTAATGATCTTCTGCCAAGTGAGTAGTTTGCTTGCATCCTCATTGCATTGATGTGGATAAGAAACTGTGCACGCACGCACACACATATATAGTGTAAGGAGAAGTTAGACCACCATGTTTAAGCAAGCTGAATGCATGAAAGGATCTCCCTAAATGTGACTTAAAAGAACTTGAGCAAATCTCCGCACCGAGACACTTAATAGCAGGAAGTGACCCAAGCATGTATTCATCCATGCCACCGAGATTTTTTGTTTGTTTGTTTGTCTGGTGATCAAACCAAAAGCAGTAGTAAGTTAACTACATTTGGTTCTAACCACGTCATAGCGTGTTGCAATATTAACATTTTTGGGGGCTACTTTCTTAAGCTGATGCAAGTCGTGCTTATGTTGGTGTCTGATGAAATGCGGGGGTGTGTGTGTAGGAGTGTCCATAGAGAACGCCAACCCTTCACCTATAGATGGTTGCCATGCTCGTCCTTTCGGAGAGCATTGGTTTTCATTTGCCATGGTCTCTCTCTCCACTACAAAGAAACAAGGATTTAGCCAAGGAAATTAGCGACGAATAATTTTTCGTTGCTAATTAGCGACGCAATTTGCAATGAATTTTTTTTTTCGTCGCAAATTAGCGACGAATAATTTTTCGTCGCTAATTTCCGACGAAAAAAAATTCGTCGCAAATTTGCGACGAATTTTGCAACGGAAAAAAATCCATGGCTAATTTACGACGGAATTTGCCACAAAAAAAATTTGTGGCTAATTTGCGACGGAATTAGCGACGAATTTTTTTTCCGTTGCTAATTTGCGACGAAAAAAAATATCGTCGCAAATTTGCGACGAAAAAAAATATCGTCACTAATTTGCTACGAAATTTGCCACGAAAAAAAATTCGTTGCAAATTTGCGACGAAATTAGCGACGAATTTTTTTTCCGTTGCTAATTTGCGACGAAAAAAAAATGTCGTCGCTAATTTGCGACGGAATTTGCCACGAAAAAAATCCGTCGCTAAGTTGCAACGGAATTTGCGACGGAGTTAGCGACTTATTTTTTTTTGTCGCTAATTTTGTGACGTAATTTGCAACGAAAAATAAATTCGTTGCTAATATATGTATTGCGTGTCAAATATTTACTAATATATAAATATAAATTGTTAATAGGATTTTTCAAACTTCAATGTATGGACTACCAGCAAATGAGTTTGACCGTTTGTGCGATGAACAATTTGCAGCATGGTTCAAAATATATGTAAGTTGCCTATGGACCAAAATCAAGTTATTAATATTTTATGCATCATTTAAATATATATTATTGACTTTGCGTGTGTGACCTTAGGTTTACAGTAATCATGATCAAGTTGAAGAGCAAAGATTGCTATATTATCTGTCATGGAATCTAAAGTCAAGAGTATGAACTTGGCTAGCATATTTCATAAACGGGTATAATTTTCACACTCAAGAATATGGAATGGGAAAAGCCACAATGAATAGTGGTGTGTATGTTTGGTCATCCAATGGTGGCAGTTCAAAAGATGATTTTTATGGCTTGTTGGATGAAATCATGGAGATTAATGCGGGTTGTGTTATTTAAGTGCATGTAGTTTGACCCCATCAAAGGAATGAAGGTGTATACAAAGTTTAATTTGGTTGAAATAAATTACAAGAAAAGGTATATGAAATATGAACTATTTGTGTTGGCACAACAACCAATTCAAGTATATTATACATCGTATCCCAATTTGAAACGTGACAAAACTGATTAGTTCAAACTGAGGAATATAACACTCCAACTCTACGAGATCCATGTCCTATGTTGATAGATATAGATCTAACTGAAATTCGCGAATCAAATTTAGAAGGTGTTGCAAAATCTGATTTTGAGACAGAGAATGATGATGATGACGACGACGATGCTCAAGAAGAAGATGAAGATCAAGATGAAGACGAAGGTGAAGATGAAGATTTAGATTTTTAAAACTTTTTACTAATTATGTCGTTATTATTATTATTATTATTATGACAAGAGTTTATTGTTGTTGTCATATTTATTATTACTGTTGTTGTAATTATTAGTATTGTTGTTGTTGTTGTTGTTGTTGTTATTATTATTATTATTATTGTTGTTGTTGTTGATTATTATTATTATTGCTATTATTGTTATTGAAACGTTATTGTCGGGAAAAAAAATGAATTAGGCATGTGTGGGCTAGTAGAAATGAAATTCGTGGCTAAATCTGTGGCAAATTTGCCACGGATTTAGCCACGAATTTTAAAAAATGCCCGCAATTCATTTTTTTTCAAATCCATGGCTAAATCCGTGGCAAATTTGTCATGGATTTAACCACGAATTTTAAAAAAATGCCCACAATTCATTTTTTATGAAATTCGTGGCTAAATTCGTGACAAATTAGCCACGAATTTGAAAAAAAAGCTAGTAGAAATGAAATTCGTGGCTAAATCCGTGGCAAATTTGTCACGGATTTAGTCTCGAATTTGAAAAAAATTGAATTAAGCGTGTGTGGGCAATTTTTTTAAATTCGTGATTAAATTCGTAGCAAATTTACCACGAATTTAATCACAAATTTCATTTTTACTGGCTTATTTTTCAAATTCGTGGCTAATTACTCACGAATTTAGCCACGGATCTATAAATTTTTTTATATACCCCCTCACCCCGATTTTCTCTCTCTCCCGCTCTCCACCCCCAAACCTCTCAATCACCCCGATTCGCTCTCTCTGTTCTCTCTCTCTCTCCCCAACCCCAAACCTCTCAATTCACCCCCAAAATCCAACCTCTAATTTGCTCGCGTCTCCGGCGAATTCGACGCCTCATCGTCGCAAATTCGCAGGTCCGATCTCGAATCCGGCGCTGCTTCTTGCGGTCTCCGGCGATGGCCACACACGTCTAGGGTTTTCCCGGCTCCAAACCCAATCGATTCGGCGGCGCTTCCGACGATGGACGGCAACAATATTCCCCTCCCCCTTCTTGCATTGTTCTCGCCTCTCGCCGGTGGTTTTCGCCCCCTCGGAGCTCGGAATCAGTGGTTTTCCGGTTCGTTATCTCGAGTTTCTTCCAGCGGTTCGCCTGAATTCGGCGAGGTGCGATCGAGATTCGCCATGGCTAGCTCCGGCGATGGAGAGAACGGCGAGAACCGCCGGACGCGACCGGACCACGACGAGCCCGGCGATCCGTCGTCGATCGACGCGTCCTCAGTGGAGTGCGGGCTGAGCTAGAGGGTTTCGATGGGGGCAGCCGAGGAGATTGGGACTCTATATCCAGGTTGCCAATCTTAAGTTGTTTCCCCTTTTTCTCTTTTTATGAGGTTTTGACTTTACCATGAAGAGTTAAATTGATAATGTCAAACTGGGAGTACGTGTTCTCAAAGTTGTGATTGTGAGCTGTTCTTGTGATCTCCTCGATTGTTCTAGTGGTGATTCATTTCTATTCTCTGTATGGATATTGGTTGTTGACTGAGTTGTGTGAATGTCTTATACATTATTTTACCATTTCTGCTTGCTGTGTCTAATGATTTAGACTTTTTTAATAGGATCTGACAAATGGAAACGATACTTTGGTACCTGTGTTCGATTTTCAGCACAAAAGATGTGTCGGTTCAAAGACAATTAAGAGTGCTTCATCTGGTGTGGTATGCTTCTATAACTCGGGGGTTGACATGTTGCTTGGCACTGTTGCAGTGGGTTCATTTGTTCTTCAATTAATTGTTTTAGGTGATTGTCGATGGTACTTATGCTCTACATGCGAGGTTGTGGTCTTTGCTAGATATTTGGGTTGCTGTTGTAATTTCTTTTTCAAAAATTGCATGACTCATTTGATTCGTTCTTAAAGATAATTGTATGATCAGATTCGTCTCTTCTCTGGATCAGGTTGGTGGTGTCCATTTTAGCCTCCTTTCAAAGGTCCAATATGATATTGGAGACTCTCGTTCACTGGATTCTCTCATTGACAGCATCTTTCCATTGTTTAGGAGACACATTGAGCCAGATTTACACCATGCACAGGTTGGTCTTTTCATGTTTGCCATTTTAAAGCTTGCTGTCCTTGCTTATTTTTTGAACTTCTATGCAGATTAGAATCAAGAATAGCTTTGTTTCATCATTCAGGGAAGCAATCTACAAGATAAAATGCAGAAGCGATGTTCGTATTGTGCAATTTTCAAATTTAAATCTGGGAGAAATCATTACCTTCACTAGGATAAGACTTTGACCTCATTCATGTTTATGTGCTTACTTTGTCTTTTTGTTTGAGTGTGTATTTTGGTCATATATTTCTTGCCATCTATTACAGTGGATCTCTAATGAGTGCTAGTTCTGCTCTAGCTTCTTCTCCCTGTACATTTTTTTAATTTGTGTACCCCACTACTCTGTCCCCCCCTCCTTGCTTCCCCTCCCCACCCCAACAGTAAAATTCATATAGCAAAAAGTTATCCTGTGTAAACCATGAAATGCAGGTATAAAAGAGTGGGGATAGTTAAAATCATGATGGAACCTGTCCTATGTTAGTCATCTCAGGGTACGAAAGTTCTGAGATGGTCACTGTTTTGGTGAACCTTTCTATGCGTGACCATACGAAGGGGCCTATTACTGATATGTCGGAGAGTAATTTTTTTTTAATTCAGGAATTGCAATATTAAAGTAATACTCTGAAAAGACTAATTGAGTTTAGTGGGACTGATGTAGAGTTATGATCCATTGCTTATATGTAAACCCCATTGGGACTTGTGAGTACTTTTTTTTGTTTAACTAACAAAAAGAGGCAGTAATCTACTTCCTTGTTATTCTTGACACATTTTATTGTTCGATACTTTAGTTGTTCTTGGGATTCTTTAAAATTTGTTTCATGGTGTATAATCAACAAACTTTTTTGTCAATAGTGCCTTCTTCACAAGTAACTACTGTTACTTGTGATGTGTATTTACATCATGATTACTTAAAATGCTGTGTTAAGAGTATGTCGTACTGAAAGTCATGATCCGTGGTAGTTTTTCAAGAAGTTATAAACAAAACATGCTATTATGAACGCCATCCCCTGTTTGAATAAATTTTTCCTATGTGTTTTGTGGTGGGAACTTTGAATTAATAGTGCAACATAACGTTACAGTCTCCAGATTCCTTTCCTGTCCAGGTTCTCCAAGGAAATGAAGCTCAAACAGATAAGTAAGTATATCTGCAAGCTGCTGCTCTTTTGTAACGAGTGAACTTGGTTGTGGGGGGTGACATCCTCTTTTGCTTTTAGCTTTATTGAGATGTACCTAAGACCTCCATCAGCCAGTGAAGAAGCACGAATAAACGATTGGATTAAGGTGCGTCAATATGGTATTAGGTACTATCTTTCCCTGGGTGACCGGAGGATTGTGGACAGGCACTTCATTATCCGACCCAAAGCAGAGTTTGAGGTAAGAAACATCTCATATTTCATTACACTAAATAGTCGTCCTTTGAGTTGACTTGATTTACTATGCTGATGTCTTGTCCTCTTTATCAATTTTGTAAGGTTTCTATTTCACTCCTATGAACCTTGACATGCAGCTAGATATAGCATTTGAGACAGTTTTCTTCTGCAATTTGAGAATTGACATGTGTAAGAATCAACTTACACACATATATTTGATAGCAGCCATGAGAGTAACGTGTCCATAGAATATTCCCAAACAAACAACTGTATCAAGGAATTATGAAGATGGAAACTTTTGGTGGTACTCCGATTAATAGTCATAGTTGCTTCATTTTTTAAGTTGTCAATTTGTATGGCTACAAATAATTATGTTTACTCAATGCTGCATGTTAGATAATTGTCTGATCTCAACTGATAGTGTCATTTCATGGCTTTGACTAACTTTGTCTGAGCAGACTTGCCTTTTGCAATCTGGCAATTCAATAAAATTATTGACTTTGGCTGATTTTTTATCCTTGAGTTGTGTTCCTACTAAAATTCTGATGAATTGGGTGGCTATTCAGGTCTGTCTCTCTTTGATCTTATATTGAAACAGGTTGGACGGATGACACTAGGTGGATTGCTGGCTCTGGGTTACACAGTTGTGGTTAGTTACAATTCGTGGCAACTTAGTCACGAATTTTGCCACGAATTTTTTTTAATAAAAAAAATAGAATATTTTTTTTTGTTTTTTCGGGCAAATTAGCGACGAATTTTGCGACGAATACATTTCGTGGCAAATTAGCCACGAATTTTTTTAATAAAAAAATAGAATATATTTTTTTGTTTTTTCGGGGCAAATTTGCGACGAATACAATTCGTGGCAAATTAGCCACGAATTTTTTTAAATAAAAAAACAGTATTTTTTTTGTTTTTTCGCGAAAAATTAGCGACAAATACAATTCGTGGTAAATTAGCCACGAATTTTGCCACGAATTTTTTTTATAAAAAAATAGAATATTTTTTTTGTTTTTTCGCGGTAAATTAGCGATGAATTTTGCGACGAATACAATTCGTGGCAAATTAGCCACGAATTTTTTTTAATAAAAAAATAGAATATTTTTTTTTCGCCGCAAATTAGCGAAGAAAACAATTTGTGGTAAATTAGCCATGAATTTTGCCACGAATTTTTTTAAAAAAAATAGAATATTTTTTTTTCGCGGAAAATTAGCGACGAATACAATTCGTGGCAAATTAGCCACGAATTTTTTTTATAAAAAAAATAGAATATTTATTTTTGTTTTTTCGAGGCAAATTAGTGACGAATTTTTGCGACAAATAAAGTTCATGGCAAATTAGCCACGAATTTTGTCACGAATAATTAGAGACGAAAATTGAAATTTTTCGTCGCTAAATTTTGCGACGATGTATTAGTGACGAAATTTTTGTAGTCGCAAATTCATTTAGCGACAAATTTTGCCAAATTTTTTGTGGCAAAATTCGTTGCTAAAACCTTAATTTTTTTGTAGTGCTCTGCCTGTTTATGAAATTTGGTTGGTGGGGTTTGATGAAGTAACAAATAAAGGCGGGACATTTAATGGTGTTTGCAGGTTGTGGCATGGAGTGTAGTGGCTTCATGAGAGGTAATTTAATGTGAATGGTGTCACTGAACAGTACACCTTTCTTGCCTTTTTCTTCATGGCAACTTTCTCTCCTCTCTTCTTGAACTTTTTCTTTCTCTATTGATGATGAACTTGTTTCGGCAATCCATATGTCTAGGACTGGCAAGTTGATTAGTTTTTATATACCAACTAGGATACTCCTTTCTACATTAGGTAGAGTCAGGATATTCATAATAAAAAGTGCAAAGCTTGTATCCATATATACTTCGTAAAAGAGAGATCTCTTCATGTGCAACCAAACACGACCCATGGCATGCTAATATCATGTCATCGACCCAATCCTAGATCTTATTGACTATGCTTATGAAATGTCCGTTGATTTGCTCAGATAGAATATATTTTGGCTTAAGATTTAATTGATTTGCCGTATTAATTAAAGCCATATATTTGCTATGAAGTTATTGATGTTTTCGCCCGTTGAACGTTTGCTGTTTTGTACGAATGAAATGTTAGCATGCATGAGTGAGTTGTGTTGGAGAAATATCACGTAGAGAATTGAAACCATTTCAAGTAGTTAATATATTATAGTTGGTTCATAATTTATCGGCTTAAACTTTTGAGTGAATGTTAGCTCAATTGGATATGTTAACAGGTTCGGTCTTAGGCTTTCTCTTGGTAATCTTTCTAGGTGAAATGTATTGGGCTTTCCTTTTGTTCTTAACGAATTGGTGTTAGAGGTGATGGTGGATTGATGGGCTCCCAATCTATTCATATTGAGATATCTTGATGTAGAAACATATTTGGATTAAGGTGTGAGCAAATCTAACATTGAGCTCATGTGTGATGGGGAGATTGTTCGGATGCACGAATAAGATATGTTAGAGAAATCCCACATTAGAGAATTGGTGTGGTGTAAAATAATTAATATATCTTAATTGTTCTATAACTTATTGGTTTCAGCTTTTAAGTGAAGGTGGGACCAATTTGATGTGTAAGTATGTTTGGACTTGGGCTCTCTCTTGGTGATTTCTTGGTATCGAGTTTCTGCTTTGCTCCTAACAAATAAGTATTAGAGCTGATGGTAGATTGATGGGACCCTAACCTATTTAAGTTGGGATATTTGATGCAAAAGGATATATGGATTAAAGGATAATCACCAAATGGGATAAGCTCCAAAGTAAATAACAAATAGGGAATAAGTTTTTTGGGATAAGGATCTCCGTATTCGGAATCCGTATGGATGGTCTGTCCTCACCCGCTCCCTCTCTCCGTCCTTCTCCTTCTTCCGCTTTTGTTTCGACACGACACCTCCCATCCTCATCCCCTTGCCCCTTCCCTTGAGGCGTCCTCCCTACCACGTGTGCCGCCTCTTCTTCCATTTTAAAAAACTTGGAGTTGAGCCAAGAACAGTGTACGACACTGAGTGAACGCAGCGGCGCGTGGGGGTGAGCCTTGACGATAACATGATGCCGCGCGGATCTAGTCTAGTAGCAGTAGTAGACACCATTTAATTACTCTCTTGCTCACTAGTTTTTCCATTTAATTCGTCAAGATGGGGAATCGTGCATGACAATGGCAGAATCGGACGCGCAAACTAGGGCCAAGATGCTCAATTCCATAGCATTGGCTATGAAAAAATGGTGCAAGAACTGTTCGTAGATCACAAGGAACGCGAGTCGATAAGTTAAAAGAACTCGGCATCATCTTGCACGAGCATAAGAGCATGTCTCGAGACTCTCGGCGACACAGTTGAATCATTTAAGTAATATTTTCTATGCGATTCCAAGTTAATAACCAAGATGCGCGTAAATCCACCGTGCATGGCTTGGCATGGCGTGGCGTGGCGTGGTTCAATTTCTAACAAAATTCAGAGTCCCCACTAGCAACAATAGAGAAAAAAATGGATTTTTGTGGGTAGGGGACCTATGTGCAAAGTTGAAGAAGAAGAAGAAAAGCGGCTATTTACAAGTGGTTCCTGCCATCTTCTCTTCTTCGGGTTCGAACAAGCATAAAAAAAAACACAGAGAAGATCGGACACTTCTCCCTCTCTCTCTCTCTCTCTCGTTTGCCTTCCTCTCTCTCCCTCGCTCATAAATCTAGCCTCTCTCTCATCCTAAATCCAGCCTTTTCAACGCAAGTCTTCGTCTTCCTTAGAGGCAATGCAAGTCTTCGTCCCCCGTCCCTCACGAACACGTTGCCTTCGATGACGGCGACGGTGCGAGTCGTCCATTTGGGGTTTTACCTCTGTGAGTCCTTCGCTCTCGCTATTTTCATGTTTCGCATTTTTTGTTCGTCTTTATGCGCTTGTTCGTTTTGCGACTCGTTTCTTTCCGTTCTCTGTTCTAGTCTGCTTTGCTTCAATGATAAGTGTTTTGCTTTTTCTGCTGTATGTTGCTTTTATCTTTGAGGTCTGTGTTGACATGACCCTCATCGAAATCCCCCTGTACTTTTTGTATTTCGCTAGTTTTCTCCGAATCAAAATTATGTTATGCGCTAGCTTAAGGGTCCGCCCCAATCACCATAGTCCTTAGCTGCGAGGTATTTGATCGGCATTTTGGTGTGTAGAGTCTTAGATAAGTTTTGGGGTGTTCTTAGTTGGTGCAGAAGAAAGACGATGAGAGCAGGGAAATAAAAAGAAAAAAGAAAACTAAAGCAAAATAGATAGTTTTGGGTTGTGTTTGCTCTTTTAGTGAATTGGATATTTATCTAGTGAGAAAGGAAAACACCAACATGCAATAGCTCATTTTTGTATTCATGGTTCAAGCCTTGCGAGACTAGCAGTCCCGGGTCTATTTTTGTAAGGGATAAGTGCATTGAAAGTCCTAAAACTTATCATCATAATGCAATTGAGTTCTAAAACTTTCAAAAAGTGCAATTAAATTCTAAAACTTGTCATAAAGTGCAATTGAGTCCTAAAACTTTCAAAAAATGTAATTAAGTTCTAAAACTTGTCAAGTTAGGACAATTAAGTTCTTTTTATTGCACTTTTTAAAAATTTTAGGACTTGATTGTACTTTTATGACAAGTTTTAGAACTCAATTGCACTTTCGTGATAAGTTTTAGGACTTCTAATGCGCTTATCTCATTTTCGTAATTAAATGATAATAATATATTTTAATTAAAAAATATACAAAACCTCAAATAAAAAAGATTAAATTATACAATAGCTTAGAAAAACGACTTGACTAAGTTATTAGATTTTAACATTAAATTAAGTCTTAGCTTCTTTTTAATTAGCACATGATTTAGGGGTTTTAGTAAGTAACATTTGGTATAGTTTAGTCTTAGTGGACTATTTTTTGGGAAAAGAAATTGAACTTGATTCAAAGTTAGCTCATGGAGGATTGTATCGACTTATAACATGGCTATGCATATTCTTTGTCCGTAATTTTTGAGTTTTCATTTCTGCACTTTTATTTAGAGTTTTTAAATACTTGGGCGTTTAGTTTTCACATTTTTAATACATTGGTCGTTATTTTCCTTTCTAAAATGGTTATGGCTAGTTTAGGATCATAATAAACTTTTCGATGACATTGCATGATCATTTAGTAACTTGAATGTGTAAAAAAGGGAGAAGGAACTGTTTGATTATATGAAGAAGAGATTGAGAGGCCTTATTTCGGTGCTCTTCTGTAAAAAGGCAGGTGAGACGCAGCCAAGTATGGTAGAAAGTTCCAGAAATGAAGGATCCTCTTCGTACCACACTGCTTTCTCAAAGGGAGATGGCTATGACAGTGATGACATAATAAATGCAAGGAATCGCTCGGAGATCACGAAAGGCATGAGTTAATTAGTTAAAACTCCAGCATCACCCAGTGCTCATGAAGGACCTTCACGAACGTAAATGCATGTCCCGTGCCGAAAAACCATCCCTCTTGGGGCCGGGACCTCGACGACTCGGTCGGATCAATTAAGCACCGAGAGAAAAGCTCAATATTCTATACATTTCTAGGTTAATATTTGGCGAGAATTAACCACAGTGCACATTAATCCACAAACACAATTAACCCAACAAAATAAAAAGGTCCCAATCAGCAATAGAGAAAAAGTAGAAAATAAGATAAGAAGTGTGCGCGGGACTCACATGTGAAGCTGAAGGGTCCGAACCTTTACAGAGGAAGCCGCAATTTCGTAGGTGCTTGGACCGCAGCACGAGAAAGGTCGCAAGAAAGGGAGAACAACCACCAAATGAGACAAGCTCCAAAGTAAATAACAATCATGGAATAAGTTATTTTGGATAAGGATCTTCGCGTCTTGAATCTGTACGGACGGCTCGTCCCTGGACGAGCCGTTCGTACATATTCTGGACATGGAGATCCTTCATGGGTGATGTCGGAGTTTTAACTAATTAACTCATGCCTCGTGATCTCTAAGCGGTTCCTTACATTTCTTGTGTCATTACTGTCATAGCCATCTCTCTTTAAGAAAGCAGTGTGATAAGAATAAGATCCTTCATTTCTGAAACTCTATGTTATACTTAGTTGCGTTTTACCTGCCTTCTTACAGAAGAGCATCAGAACAATGCCTATCAATCTCTTCTTCACATAATCAAACAGTTCTTTCTCTCTTTTTGACACATTTAAGTTACTAAATGATCATGCAATGTCTTCGAAAGATTTATTATGATCATGATCTAGCCATAACCATTTTAGAAAGGAAAAGAACGATTAATGTATTAAAAGTGTGAAAAACTAAATATCTAAGTATTTAAAAGCTCTAAATAGAAGTGCGAAAATGAAAATCCAATAATTGTGGGCAGAGAATATGCATAGCCATGTTATAACTCGATACGATCCTCCATAAGCTAACTTTGAATCAAGTTCAATTTCTTTTCCAAAAGAATAGTCCACTAAAACTAAAATATATCAAGGGTAACTCACTAAAACCCCTAAACTATGTGCTAATTAAAAAAAACTAGGCTTAATCAAATGTTAAAATCTAACAATTTAATCAAGCCGTTTTCCTAAACTATTGTATGATTTGATCTTTTTTATTTGAGGTTGTATGTTTTTTTAACTTAAATATAGTATTATCATTTAATTATGAAAATAGGGACTCGGGACTGTTGGTCTCGCAAGGCTTGAATCATAGACACAAAAATGGGCTATTGCATATTGGTTTTTTCTTTTTTCACTAGACAAAAATCCAGTTCAAAACTATCCGTTTTGCTGTAACTTTCTTCTTTCTTTTTATTTCCCTGTTCTCGTTGTCTTTCTACACCAACTGAGAACACCCCAAAGCCTACCTAAGATCACACACCAGAATGCCGATTAAATACTTCACAAACAACTCGAGCATCCTCTAAAAGAAATCCCTCGCAGCTAAGGACTATTGTGATTAGGGTGGGACTCTCAAATTTGAACTGCTTTCTAGAGCAAGCACACAACATAATTTTGGTTCGGAGAAAACTAGCGAAATTAAAAAGGTACAAAAGGGTTTAGATGGGAGTCTTGTCAACACAGACATCAAAGGTAAGAGCAGCAGACAATAGGAAAAATAAAACACATCATTGAAGCAAAGCAGACCGAAAAGAAACGAGTCGCAAGAATGAATGATGAGCGCACAAAGACGAACGAAAAATGTGGAGCTGGAAAATGGCGAGAGGAGCGAAGGACTTACAGAGGCGAAATCCTAAGCGGGCGATTGGCACCGTCGTCGAAGGCTACGTTGACGTGTCCGCGGGGGACGGGGACTTGCATTACCTATGAGGAAGACAAATAGGCTGGGTTTGGGAGAAGGAAGAGGTTGGATTTGTGAGCGAGGGAGAGAGAAGAGGGCGAATGAGGGAGAAGTGCTCGATCTGCTCTGTGTTTTCTTCTCTGCTAGTTCGAATTTGAAGAAGAGAATATGGCAGGCAATCACTTGCAAATAGGCGCCCTTCTTCTTCTTCTTCAGTTTTGCATGTGGGTCACCCACAAAAATTCCTTTTTCTTTCTCTATTGTTGATGATGAGAACTTTAAATTTTGTTGGGAATTGACTCGCGTCATGCCATGCACATGGATTTACGTGTATCCTAATTAATAACTTGGAATCGTATAGAAAATATTACTTAATCGATCTGATTAAGTCGTTGGGGGTCTCGGGACATGTTCTTACGCCCGTGCGGGGTGACGTCGAGTCTTTTTAACTTATCGACTCGCGTTTCTTGTGATCTCTGAACAGTTCTTGCACTATTTTATCGTAGCCGATGCTATGGAATTGAGCATTTTGGCCCTGGTTTGTGCGTCTGATTCCGTCGTTGCCATGCACGATTCCCCCTCTTGGTAGATTAAATAGGAAAATTGGTGAGCAAAAGAGTAATTAAATGGTGTCTACTACTGCTCCTAGATTGAATCTGTGTGGCATCACGTTATTGTCAAGGCTTGCCCCCACGTGTCGCAGCGTTCGCTCGGTGCCATGCACTATTCTTGGCTTGACTCTAGGTCTTTTGAAATGGAAGAATGGGCGGTGCACGTGGTAGGGGGGACGCCTTAGGGGAAGGGGCGAGAGAGAATAAGGATGGGAGGTGATGTGTTGAAACAAAAGTGAAAGAAGAAGGAGAAGGACGGAGGGAGAGAGTAGGGATGGGTCGCCCGTACAAATTCCGGACGCAGAGATCCTTATCCAAAAGAATTTTTTCCCTGTTATTTACCTTTGGAGCTTGTCTCATTTGGTGGTTCTTCCTTTTTCGTGCTGCGGTCTAGGCACCTACAAAATAGCGGCGTACTTTGTAAAGGTTTGGACCTTTTTGCTTCACATGTGAGTCCCACGCACACCTTTGCTTATTTTTTACTTTTTCTCTATTGCTGATTGGTACCTTTTTATTTTGTTGGATTGATTATGCGTTTGTGGATTAATGTGTGTTATGGTTAATTCTCGCCAAATATTAATCTAGAAATGTGTAGAATATTTGGCGAGATTAATCTAGACGTAGATGCATGTCCCGTGCGTTTGTGGATTAATGTGTAGAATATCGAGTTTCTCGCGGTGCTTAATTGATCCGACCGAGTCACTGATGTCCCTTCCCTAAAAGGGACGGTTTTTCAACACGGGACATGCATCTACGTCTGTGAAGGTCCTTCACGAACATGGGGTGATGTCGGAGTCTTAACTAATTAACTCATGCCTCGTGATTTCTGAGCAGTTCCTTATATTTCTTGTGTCCCCGATTGAGGTTAATGCTACGTAACTGAGCATCTTGGACTTGGTTTGTGTGTTCGATTCGACAGGACTACGGTTACCATGCATGATTCTCTCTTGTCAGAACTCTTTTTTTTTGGGTTTCTATAGCCTTGTCCCAAATCTCATATAATAATAAGACAACGCATGGATTTTCTTTGTAGGGCCCGTCTTGATCTCTATGTGTTTTTCTCCTCCTCGGGACTTGCCATCGTGATTTGTGCTTCGCCGAATGTAATGTGAGCAGCGACCAAAAAAAATGTAATGTGTTGGTAAATTTCGAGAACAATTAGGGTTAATTTGATAATTTTCCTAATAATGATCTTTACTTTATTAAAAAAGTAGTGTCTGTTTCCAGAAGCACATAGCAAAGAAGCCCAAAAGCCGGTGAAGGCAAAGTTCTCCAAATGGGGAAATTGAGGAGTGGCCATAAGAGTAATGAAATGGGGTCCGCTTGCAAGTGGAGGGGACTAGTGGAGTTAGCGAGGCGCCACTTTCTGTGTCTTTTGAAATGGAAGAAGGGGCGGTATGTAGTGGGAGATTAACCACTATGCGGCTTTAGGTGCACTTTTCTCAATAATGGGGATTTGCGCAGGAGGTTTTTTCATCGGGTAGCTGAAGGTGCACGATGCATTCGGTGGGCATGAGAGCAGGCTAGGGCCACTTTTGGAGTTCAACCGTCCGATTAAGGGCGAACTTTGGTTGGCACGACATGCGATGGACGTGATTTAATCTTGGGAGGAGGCGAAGAGGAGAATCAACTTGGGATGGGCATTGCTTTTTACTTTTTCTCTAGGGACATGAGGAGACGGGCATTGCTTTTTACTTTTTCTCTAGGGACATGAGGAGACCTAATGGAGAATGGGATAAGACGGTGGCATGACCAATTTTTATAGGTTTTGATTGATTTGACTCGTGAATAAAAAAGTTTGTATGTCTCATATAGGCTCTTTTATCATATGGGAAGTGTCAGTTTTAGGGTGCGCATGATAACGATTTTGTGTTTGGGAATTGATTCTATTAGAAATGATTCTATCTACAAACGAGTTATGACCATTATATATAAGTTAGGACCCACAAAGTAAAATTACTATCTATAAGTACAATCAACCTTACGACGGTGTTAGGTAGATTACAATATATTCAAGAAATTTACTATTAAAAAACGGGACTTGCCTGTACGAGCACCCTCATTCTCTAGTGCCTTTAGACCATTTTGTTGTTGCTGATCTTTTTCAACATTTCACATGAACTTTAATCATTGATATACAACATGTTCCATTAAAGGAAGGATGCATCCACGAGGGCGACCCTCGCCAAGCACGCGAGGGTCCAGCCCTCGCCAGATTCGACGAGGGCCATGATGCCCACGCGGGCCCTCGCCTGTGTTGCCGATGGCTAGCCAGGCAAGAAGAATAGTAGGAAGAAGAACTGAAGAATAGTAAAGAACCGGAAAGAAGGAAAAAAAATTAATTTCTTTTCCAATTTTGATTCTTGTTTCCAAAATCAAGAAGTTACTTTTTTTTACTTCTTGATTCTGTTCCAAAATTGATTCTTGGAACAATTTTTTGCAAATTTGTGCCCGGGAACAAAAAGTTTACTAAACGGATTTCTGTTCCAAAACTGATTCTGAGAACAAAATAACAGAAATTTTTACTGTTTTGCAACTTGCCAAACGGGCCCTTAGCATTGCTAGAAACAAGATGCGCCAAGAGACAAAGCTATCAACGTGATGTGGGCAAAAGTACGCATTGGCACGGTTTTGCTTGCACCTCGATCCTCCTCTTTTCTTTGACATCCAAATGATGTCGATACGGCTCTTGAAACACTAGTCTCCGCCTGTCTTTTAACCAAATGGTGGAACCAATATCAAACGCGGAATCACCCATTTGCTTCCACGCCGTGTCCCGACAATTCATCCAACATCCAGATGTTGATCTGGGTCATCTCTTCATGAGCAAATGAAGCACAAGGATTCTACCAAAAAAAAAAAAAAAGACGAAGCACAAGGAAGCAGGCACCTCGCGAATTTGGTTGTGTGTTCCGCGACTTGGACGCTTTGGGAAGCTTCTCGCCATCCGTTTCCATGGACACTATTTAATCACTGCCCCGGGACTCCCACTACGAATTTCTATTGAAGGGAAATAGTTACTCGAGTTATATGAACAATAATTAATATTTCAATATTCTAAGTGTTATACGGATCATGAGGATTGTCTCGATATTCTTAAAGCGTCTCTAAATTTATGAGATTTGATTTCTCTGCTGATAAGTTTTGGTGGTTAAGTTTTTATCAAGTGCGTGGAATAAACCAACATTATCCAATACAAGTGAGATTTAAAGGGACAATAAAATTTAATTTGTCACGATGTTATGGTTAATGGATTAAAGAAATAAATTGGAAATGACGGATTTAGGTGTTTGGGAGCGGTTGGAGTTCATCGGGGCTTGGGCTATTTTGTCTGGGTCTGTTCTTTTTCTGGCTTGAATTGTGGTGCTTGAAGGGATGCTACACGGACGATCAAGAGTTTTGAGTGGGTGGAATTAATTGTGTGTTTGGTCGGTATAATCTAACTTCACCGTCTAACTAAAGACTTGTTAAATTAATTCACTGGACACACTCAAAGTTTATAACTTTGTCACATCAAAGTTAGATAGTAAAGTTAAAATAAAAATTCAAAAAATATATTAAAAATACAGCCGGTACCGGCTAACTAAAATTGGTCGAATAGACTAAATTGGCATAAATACAAAAAAGTTTATAACTGAATTGACAAAAAAAAGGTTTAGGACTGAATTTGCACAATTGTAATAGGTTTAAGACTGCTTTGGTAATTTTCCTAGAAATTTTGTAATCCCTTTGCCGATGTCGATCCGACACGCGTCCTTGACTAGACAGATGCCCACGTAATACTTGGGATCACGTTGTTAATTACCAAATCGTCTTCATCTAACAACTTAATTACCCATATTATGCAAAAAAAAATGGTTGACATATGAATCTTCTTTCAAAAGTTTAAGTCAAGCGCCCTCCTCAAGTGCCCTCTTGATCATATTAGTATCAAGCACCCTCATGAGTGATGGATAATTGAGGTTTTCATATAGATCCCATCCGTGCTTAAGGCCCGTAGATCTTTATTAGTTTGTTGCTCCCTATGATTGAGATAGTTTGAAAGCTTGTGTTTAAGTCTGACTGATTAACTGGGAATAACTTGATATGTGGTGCTCGTACTGCCTTTTCGTTGGCTGGGGGAATCATATGCAATTTGCTGATTTCTTTACGTTACCTCTGTCAAGTCAAGTTCGTGGCCGTTCATGCAAAATTCGTGGCCTCATGGCTGTGACTTCTTGCTCCATGTGATTAATTTGGAAATATTCAAGCTGTGGATCGTGGAGTTTTATATCTCTTGTATCTTTTAGGACATATTCGTGCAAGTGATTACTTGTGTCATGCCCATGCTAGTCTTTGCATCATAGTATTCATGGCATCTACTTACAAGCATACAATTACCTATAGAGAAAGAGGATGTCTTCATGAATATTAGTTCCATGCTCTCCGAAACAGGGAACTCTTAGTGGTGTTTGTCTATACGAGGGTTTTGTTAAAGAGTGTCCCGAGACACTTAAACGATTGATTAAAGAAACTTTATGGTTCTCAACTTGCCATCGTGTAATAATGCACCATCAATGCTGGTATGTAATTACTCCGAACAAAATATGGTTAACACATGTTTGCTCACGTTACAAGGGAAAATTGTCAAAACAGTCCTAAACTTATTGCACTTTTGCCAATTCAGTCCTAAATCTTTTAACTTTGTCAATTGAGTTATAAACCTTTTTACTTCTTGCCAATTCAGTCATAAACCTTTGAACTTCTTGTCAATTGAGACCATTTGGTTGGTCGGTGCTGATGTATCAATTTTTAAATATTTTTTTTCGAATTTTTAAATGTTTTTTAATATATATTTTTGCCTTTTCTTTTCCCTCTGGCCGGTCTGGCGAGGTCGACCTCGTCGGCGGGGCCAAGCTTCACCAAAGGCCGGTGAGGTTGACCTCACTGGCCCACACCTTTGGCCTGTTGCCAGTCACTTGACCGCCCAGAGGGAAAAGAAAAGGTAGAAAAAAATATATTAAAAAATTCGAAAAAAATATTAAAAAATTGCCACGTCTGCGTTTGCCGAACGGCTAGTTGCCACGTTAGTGCCGACCGGCCAAATTGAATCAATTGGTAAGAAATGCAAAGGTTTAGGACTGAATTGGCAAGAAATGAAAATGTTTATGACTCAATTGACAAAGTTGAAAGATTTAGGACTGAATTGGCAAAAGGGCAATAGGTTTAAGACAATATTGACAATTTTCCCCACATTACAAATTTCCCGGTCTGTATATCAGGTCCTTTCACAAAACCTGTGGAGAGCACGTTGCGCATGCACGCACGTGAAATGTGTTAGTCAACATGCGAGGTTCTTTATTGTCAAAAGAGAGGGAGGCTATGCGTTTGTTTTATTTTCCTCTTTTTCTCCACTTAATGGAAGAGACTCGGTCCCATTTGTGGTCATCATCAACATGCTGTTCCGGGACCGCCCAAAGTCATGAATTAAATCAATAGAAATAAGTTAATTCGCTAATGACAATTCCACAATCGTGCAACAATATATCCTCATAAAAGAGCGACCTTTGATATTGCTGCATGCATTGCGATATATAATTTTTCATCTGCTAGACTCCGCGTCCTCATGCTCAAACCTTTCTCTTTTAGTATTCCATTTTTAGGGGGCTAAAATGGCAGATAAGTTTCTTTATGAACATAACACAAACGTTGGATGTTCTTAAATGCAGTTCTGCTTGTGGTCAAAAAAGAAAAGAAAGGAGATATAAGCGGGAGATAATGCGGGTCGCACGCCACTTATTAAGGAACTTCGAGAGTGATGAAGACCAACGTGTCTTTCAATAAGGCTTGGGTCTGGCAACACCGACCACCACCCCCTTGACGATTAAAGCATCGCAGCTTATATTGATTGATGAATGGAGAGTTCAAAGTTAGTAGATGAGATAATACATTATGGGTCGTAATACTTAGGAAACTACGAAAAACGTGGGGAAAATGTTAGCATCTTTCAAATTAAGGGAAAAAAATTACGTTTAAACTCTTCAACGGTCACGGCGGAAGAAAATCCCGACAATTAGAGTATTTTGTAGTGACTTGAATCCCAACCTTCCATCATAACTGATTTTCAATCCTGCGCTTTTTACGGGATACATTTTAAAATCTTTCTCATCCCGTGATCATGTATTTACCAGTCGATTATCATACATTTGCAAAGCGTAATCTTGCTTTACCATTGACAAACCAAAATAAAATAAAATAAAATAAAGTTCATTAGGTTGTTTGCTAAGGAGATTGATCTGGCTTTTACACACCTGGGAGATATATTCCTATCTGGCTTTTGAAAGGGAGAAGTAATATTTCCTCAACCCAAAAGTTTTTTTTTTTGGTAAGCTCAACCCAAAAGTTTTGTTCCACACCGTTTTCAAATTGCATGTTTTTGTCAGATTTATTTACCCTTAAAGCTCATTCACAATATCTACGAAAATTCTTGAAATACTGTAAAGACAAAATATAGGAGTTTGCTAGCAGAGTCCACTTTCCATAAAAGGTAACTACTTTTCCTTTCTTCTTTTTTTTAAATGCCATGAATTAATTCACACTTTGAATAAAACATTATAAAAGGTAATAGAAAATTTCTTTGTTCTAACTAATGGGATAGATTTTTTGAACTAATGTTCAAACATCGTCCAATTTCAATCGTTCTACCAATTCATTTGCAATATCATTCACCTCAAAGAATACCCCAGTATCTATTACCATGATGACATTCTCAGGAAAAGTGAGAGAGAATGAGTTTTGCTTAGATTGAGAATCGAAAAGAAAGATTAATAATATAATACTGTGGTAAAATGATGCACTTTTAAAGTGAACGATTTGTCCAATGACCCTTTATGGGTGAAAATGAGCTGGTCTTAGGTAAGTTTCCCATGCATTTTACAGGTTCCCGAGAAATGAAGAAAGAATCACCCCTATGCACTCTCTGTCTCTGTCTCCATAGTTCTTCCGTATCATCAGCCATCCAAAAAATAGAAGAGAAAGTAGGAAAAGAATGGTAATGTTACTACTTGTTTCTAGTTTATGTACTTAGGAACTGCAGTCCTGATCCCGAGGGCAATGATAGGGACTTCTTCTTGCTCGAAAGAAGTAAAAGCAGTTCAGCTTTATCTTGGGCCATGAAAAGTCCTTGACGATTTGCTTTAAAAAAATGACATTAATTAATTCACTCTTCTTTGCAACGAATCCTCTGAAACGTTGATTGTGAAACTTTGATAATGATGGATACAGTCGAATCTGCTATTGCCAATACTTACCAGTTACCTGTATACTCGGGTAAAGTATAAAATAGAATTGCACATACGTTTTTTTTTGGGTTATAAAGACAATGATATGCACAATTTTCTTTTTGGGATTGAATAATTGTCTCCATTTCATGGGAAATTGAAGAAGCGTGATGAATCCACTCGAATTTTTTGGCGCCAATTTTGAGGTTTTGAGCCAATTGGACTATTTTCTCTATAAATGATTTTTAGCACCCTTTTCTTTTCTTGTCTGTTTAACTAATGTTGCACCGACTTAATCAATTTTTGTTAAAAAGTCTAATTGAAAGCTTAAACACTTTAAGTGTGGCCAGACTACATGTATAGAGGACTCATTAAAGTAATGTATTCAAGCGGTGAGATGAAACTCAAATGTCCATGCGCGTTAAATTGGTGAACAAAAGAGTCACGAGCACATAATAAACTCGTGGTATGAAGCATGCGGAACTAACTCCGATAACATCCCATCCAAATGTTTAAGTTATTCGTTTAGGAAATGAAATGCATTTCTAGCGCATATACTGTGAATTCTTTTGGAGAATGAATGGATATAAAGTCGAATATTTACTATCTCGGCACAAATAATTTAGGTTTTGGCATGGGATATGCAGGAATATTGGTGAGCCCAATATTCGAAATCAAATATATATGAGTTATAAATCCACCATTCCGCTAAGCCTAGCAATTAATTTAATTTCTGGCACTGGACATATAGGAATAGTGGCAGGGCCAATATTCGAAATCCAAATATATAGATATGAGTTGTGAATCCACCCTCCTCCTGATTCACACATCATTTGCAATATAGTTTTCTCGATGTTCTCGAAATTTGGTGAGAAAGGCAACCCCACCAACAATTCCTCGCCAAGTTTGAAATTAGACAAAGGATTTTGGCTTTTCTCTATAATGTGACGGACAACTTTTTTGGCTTTTTCTCTATAATGTGACAGACCACTTTTTTGGCTTTTCTCTATAAACGGAAAGCTAGTGGAGAATATCTATATATCGCATAAAAACGAATAATTGGCATTGAGTTTTATATGATAATAGGACCATGGCAATCTTTTAGATATCATCATGGTGCATTTCTATATATTGCACGAAATTAAATGAGTAAATATGTCCAACATCCAAACCGTGGGCTGGAAAGGCAGTGATTTATCCTGTGGCGGATGCTAGCAATTGGATGATTAATGAATTGTCCATTTTAGAGATAACGGGCTGATCTTCCTCAAAATTTGACATTCGATGGGAAAATTTGGCACTCGGATGAAAGTGCAAGAAACACATTATCGTCATCGCGTGATTACCAAAATCCTAGACGGGTTGATTGAGACCTCCTTTTCGTCCTTATGTTATGGCGTAATGTATTAATGTGGGGGTATGCCAATCAATACGGCGATTAAGAAGTAATCCTCGGTGAAGCTTGGATGGGAGGGACAAGTTCTTGGAAAGAAGGATATGAAAGCAGATAAACTCGGACCCGATCTAAAGGAATCTTAACAAAGGTAATGTTTTGTTAAGCCTAATCCACGTCCACGTCCGTGTCCGTGTCCGTGCCCATACCCGATGATCCACCGTGGCGCGAGTTGTCCAGCCCAGGTCAACGCCCACGCGCGACCTTGGCGCGTCCCCGTCAAGAAGAGCCTGCTAATCCTAAAGTCGCTGGCTTTTTTCACGGCAAAAGATAATCAAATAATAGCAAAAACAAAAGGGAAAAATACAGGGCGCTACCTGTTTCGAGTAGTGGGAAATAAAAGAAAAGTGCAGCGCAAAAAATAAAAGTAAAAAGTAAAAAGTAAAACAAGGGGAGAAATTCCGGAAGAGAGTGGACTGCAAGAGCTGTCTCTCACCGGACACACAGGAACTTCACCACTGCATTGTCGACTCTGGTCCCGGTACAACTTCCCTCGCGCATGTGAGAAAAGTAAACAAATATGCTGCTTTTGAACGAGTGTACTTTTCTTTTCAGAGAAAAGTAGTACATTTTATCTCTACCAAGTCAACAACTTTCTTTGGGCAAGCAAATGTACTCTGCTAATAATTCTGCAGGTGGTTATGAAACAAATTTTATAAGCTATAATCTCCCCGCAAATGCAACTGTTTGGCTGTTAATACGGATTAAAATCTTCTCAAGCACTGACAACATATCTCTTTGCATTTTCCTGAGAATGAAGGCTTTTTTTCAAGTATCTCACTGATAAGTTCGCCCATTTGAAACCTGTGAGCTCAATAAGATTACTCATTTAAATATAGGACAACATGGTACTATAAACTTTAGTATACTTCCAACTTGGCTTGAGTCAGGAGATACCATAGAATCAAGTAAATATGCAGTTTTCTTGTTTTTGGACGGAATATCTCCTTTTCCAAGGATCATGATGTCATCTGCGAAGCATAAGTTGGTAAGGTTTATTCTCCAACGACGAGGATGAAAATTTGTCTTCCCTTGTGATGCTCACATTTTGAGAAGCTTACTAAGTTCCTCAATAACCTAACCAGACAAGTGTGGATAAAGTGGGCTGCCGTATCGAATTCCTTCCTTCCCTTGAAAGAACCCCTTTAAATCCTCCATTAATAGAAATTGAAAAAAGAGGAGCAGTAATGCGACATTTGAACCAGTTAGTGAATTGAATTGGAACATTAATAGGCTCAAGAATATTTAGAATGAATTCCCATTTAACTGAATGAAACCCCTTCATTATATCTGCATTTATATGAGATATTGGAGACAACTATGATAATTACTTGCAAGTCATGTGCAATCACCAGATTATCCTCAAATTTCCTCCCCTCAATGATTGCATTTTGATTTGAGCTAACAAGATAGTGAAAAATCTGCTCTAATCTCGAAACAAGAATCTTAGTGATGCATTTATCTATAACTTTGCAGCAAGGAATGGGTCTGAACTCTATCGTTCTTACATAATATTCTACTTTAGAAACTAGTGTTATAGCTGTTGCATTCACAAATTCATCATTTGCATGTGTGAGCTGATAAAATCAGTTTTCCTTTCTTCTGATTCACTTTCGAGGAGAAAAGACAGTTCAAGATTTAAAAAAGACAAGGAGCAAGTGACATGGAAAGATAAGTTCATTGATTCTCCTATAATGCATTCTGTAACTCATAAACTTCCTTTTCCTCCTAATAAGCATACAATTGCATTCTTTAAGTTTCCACCCCAACATTGTAGTTCATACATAAAAGTCTATATATTGAACGTGCTAAACGAGTAGTATCCTAAATTAGATACGATAATACAAAATGGCAACATGGTGTCGTGGTGGATTTTTGTGCCTTTTGGAATTCAGACTTGCTTATTAAAGAAATCTCTCACGTGAGAAACCCGTTATGTTCATAATCTTCCCACCGATGGAAGGTACACACTCTCTCTCTCCTCAGAAACCCAGCTCTGCCTCTTCTAGCTCACCAGTTGGCCGTCGAAACCAAGGTGAGTGTCATTCCCCTCTCTCCGTGTGCTTCTCAAATTGCGACAAGCGGTGCTTTCTAGTGTTTGCATCTTGCACTGCTCTGTCTTTGTTGAAGTACGATGTGTATTCATGCCTTATGAGATTTATGTGTTGACGCTGCTATCTTGTCGTGGTGGCTCATTGCTTGTGGTCGTTGTCATTGTCGCTGTTGTTTGTAGTCGTTTCGAATGGAGAGTTCGCCCGCGGGAGCATCTGATTTACAAAACACCCTGGGAGCTCTAGTGCTGGATGATTTTGTTCAGGAGCATGGTGATTTCGCCCGTGAATGTCGTTTGCTTCTAGAGGAACTTCACAGCTGCATTGTCGACTCTGGTCCCGGTACAACTTCCCTCACGCATGTGAGACGCTCTTCCTTTTCATTACCTTTCGCTTCTAAGCCAGATAGAGTGGAAAACTTTTTAGTGGCTTCGCTTTGCATTGTTGATTACTTTGTTAGACCCCAGGACATGGTCGGTATATGCTGCAGTAATGAGAGTGCAGTTTGTGGCATACTCTTTTTCCTGTTCGACTATAGTCATGGTATGCCTAATGACCTTATGATTGAGCATTTAGGACCTTTTAGCATCTTTCATAGGCGTCATTTAATTACTTTGGAGACTCCAGCATACCACTGTTAGTTAATCTGATCAACATTTTGCAGTAGCAATCTAGTAGATGTATAAGTTTATTTACTATGATCTGCATAGCCGTAGTCTAGGATTGGCTGCTGATATATTTACTGATATTTAGTATTTTGTATACAGGTGTATTTTGGGCAAGTTTCACCCCCCAAAAAAACGCCAATGTTAAATGAAAGTTCCTCATTCACTTTTGTTTCTATAGGAGAAAGAACCTTCTTCTTGCTTGTTCAATGTTTGAGAGAATTGTTTATTCATGTGCTGCTCTGGCTAGAGTTTCTTTTAATGTGATATTCACATTGGTAGATTCTGATTTTCTTGATTTAGTAATAGGCTGAGTTATTGCATTTGTGTAGTAATTCTTTATACTAGATCAGATTAATGGCCAAATTCATCCAAGATCCATGAAGTTTAAGAAGAACATCCGTGGAAAACCCAAGGTATGTTCATACTTACAATGGCTGGAGATTTTGACCTCTGTTATCAGTAACTTGTTTAATGTTTATTTTGTGGTAGTTGGAGTGGGACAATGATCAATGCCAGTGTGCATCACTGGTCCAATTTAATAACTCACACTTTTTCTCTTATACTTTGTGGAGTGACTGTTGATTCACCGGTTTGTACTCCCGTATACTCGCAAAGTATTCATTTCTTCAAGCATCATCTTAAGTTTCCGTGATAGTCCACTAATGATACTGATTCGCTCTAGTTTGCTCTCCTTATTTGTAGATAGGTGTTGATCTTGAAGGGAAGCAAAGGAGATTGAAGAACAATATCGTAGCCTTTGCTAGGAGGTACTTCACTCCACATGAAGTGCAAATTTCGAGTTACCCTGGAGTTCAGCATCAGCATTTTGTAAAATTGTGGACTCTCAAGGTGCACGGATTCTCTCTATTATTTTGAGATCTCAAAGTGCATTTTGTAGCATTTTGGAATGATCACCTGCTTTGGTTTTTTCTCATTTTATCATGTTCAGTATCAGTTTTGTGCCATGTGGCCTTCAATCAGAGAAAATAGTGGTATTTCTGGTGCATTTTCTTTTTCTTCTGTCCTGAAGGCGATGTGCAATTTCTGCACCATGTATCATTAGTGATTGCTAGATGGGAAATATTTTGTGAATATATACTCTGTGTGATGTTTCTCATTAATGGTGAGAAATTTTGGAGAAACTGCATGAAAACCGCTGAATGTGAGTCTCAAAAGTAAAAAAAAAAATGAAATTGTTTCAAGTTCTGCTGATCAGATTATCTTGCTGCTGAAGACATAAGCAAAACGCATTTATGAATGAAACATTAGTTTCACAAGGCTTAAGTAGCCTATTCTCTGTAATCTTCCATTTATATGAAATTCTGCTTCAGGAATCTTATATGAAGGCGTTGGGAAGAGGCTTCTCTGCACTACCCTTTAAAAGATTTACCATACGATTCAGGAAAGCCGAGAAGAAGGCTCTTGTCCTTCCGGTGAATCACATAATGAGGTACAAACATAATTGTTCAACAGACCTGCAACCTGCTTCGGCTTTCGCCTTTATGCTTCACTTACAAATCTTAGCAAGCAATGATTTGCATCTGTGGCCAAATCTACAAATTCTGCAGCCAGTCCAGATCTGGAATCCTTTTGTCAATTTTCGTACAGTATAGCTGCTGAAATTGCCTGTTTTTGTCATGTTTATCTTGAGACCTAAAATTTAGGTCTGGATTATAGCAAATGCAATTGCAATATAGCAAATATTTGTATGGGCTTGCCATGCACTGCATTTCATGCCTTGAGACTCATCTTCTATTTGTTCAATTGCAATTATAATCTTCTAATTTACTCGAACAAGTGTACTATAACGTAAAACTGTTGTAAAATATATGCCTTTCCTTCTTTACTTGGATGGTCCTAGTGTGTTGTTGATCTGGTTCCTAAGATATGAATAAATTCCTCCATACCACAACTTACCAATTTGATTTTGTACCACTCTATTCATTTTCTTCTCTGTGGTTCATCATGTGAAGCCTGTCTTTTGTGAATTTATGGAATTCTAGAGTCTGCATTTCACTTTACAATATGCTCAGGGTGAGATAATTGTGGAATCTCTTGAGGACCTTTATAGCTTCAGCAGTGATTGGCAGTTCACTCTGCTGAAATTAGCAGGCTCTCACCATGCTGCCATCTGCATGGAAAGGGCGAAGCTGTCAAAGGTACGATCTTTGTTTTCACTGTACATTTTAGGGATAAAGCAGGTCCATGCGCATTAGTCGGATCAAATAATTGTTGCAAAGGCCAGAATGTTTAAGTGTTTGCTATTACTTGCCGTGTGTGAGAGATGAACTTGTTTCTAGACCCGGTGCTGCTGTAATCAGTGGCTTGACTTGAGGATTTATTATTTGTGTTCTGTGGTACCATTTATGGCAATGCTGTGCGGTAACAGTTGCCAGCAAGAATCTCAGTAATATGGATGTTAGCGTCAAATCCATAGTCATTTGATGCTCCTGATCCGCTTAAGAAAAGAAAAAAAGAAAGTATTGGTTAATGGAAGATTTTACAGGAGTGGTATAATGGGCGCTTTTAGTGACCTTGAATGGTTAAGTGTGCTATCTCTGTATGGCTTCATATTTGTGACTCTGATAATGGGTTTGACCATTATACTAGCACCATATTACAAATTAATTACTGAAATTTGATACGACAATTGCATTAATCATGCAAAAGAAAAAAGTACTTTTCCGAGAAGAGAAGGCAAAGTAAAGTGTATACACTTCCTCATATTAAAAATGAAGTGTGAGGTTTATCACCCTCATTACGTTGTACGGCTCAAGTGACCCATGCACTGGGAGAAAATATTGGATACACCTAAATGCCTCGTCACCACTAGTGAAGTGAAGCTGACGCCAGGCCTACAGCTTCAGTCAGATGTCCTCATGGGCAACTTATGCCTGAGCTGGCTGCTGGTGCTAGGCGTTTGCTGGCTCCTGAGATTCTTTGGCTCTTCTTTTACAAAGATGCAGTAACTGTTTCCCTTGGTTTGGCTCACAACGTGGAGAAATTGTGTGAATGCTAGCGGCAAGAACACTTTGTCGTGCAATGAACCTTAATGTGCATTACCTAGGTAGGCGTTTGCTGGTTCCTGAGATTCTTTGGCTCTTCTTTTACGAAGAAGCAGTAACTGTAGATCCTGATGATCCTTTGGGTTGTTCTAGCTTCCCCATTAGTTCAGAGCAGTGCTCCCAGTGCAGTGAGAAAATTTCAGAAGTGGCATGCCTAGAAGACTCTACGGTTAGATAGATGCCTTTGTGAATACAGATATTGTTGATGGGCTTACATGGTCTGGCACTCGTATCTTCACTTTGTGTACATCTGTCTGTTTGGATGATATGAGCTGATTACTTGGATGTTTGTTGATTTTTCTAATCATGGCTGCGGAGTGGTGAAGAACAAGCAGCGTGAAATGAGAAGCCAGCTGCCGGTAAAAGCTTTCCACTCCTTGCCTGTCTCGAGTATTACTTGTTGCCCTTGGAGAAATTATGTGAATGCTAGCGGCAAGAACACTTTGTCGCGCAATGAACCTGAATAATACCTAGACCCCGCCCGCTCCTGGCGCCCCCCCCCCACGCCCGCCCCCCCCCCCCCCCAAACACACACACACACACCTATATCATTTACCTAGGTAGGTGATGTGTTATATCTCTGCAACATCTTTATCTCCCTTCTTTCGGTTTTTTAGTTCCTGCTGTCCGCTTTTTGTATGTTTCTTTGTTATTGAAGATAATGTTTGTCTTTGCTTACTGTTAGGAATGAGTAAACAGGTTTTTAATTATTTATTAGAGCTTTGAAGAAGATGAAGAATGTAAAAGCAGTGGGCCTTTACTGCATACCAATAGAAGTATGGAAGGTTATGGGAGAGATTGGGTATCTTGGCTTGCAACCGTTCTCAATAAAATTTTAAGATCAATTAAAAAGCTGGATGAATGACGAAAAAGTACCCTGTGCCTATCTACAAGAACAAAGATGACATTCAGAATCATGCGAACAACGAAGAGATTAAGCTAATGAGGCACAACTTGAAGCTATGGGAAAGATTTGGCAGATGACATAGTGGTGGTAGATGAAACCCAAGTTGTGGTTTACCAGAAACTTGAATTTGGAGGGAAACTTTGAGGGAAACTTTGGAAGCTAATTGACTGAGCCAGACAGAGAAATATATGGTGTGTAATTTTGATAATGGCAGAAGTTCAAATGACCCTTTTGGTGAAAATTGGAGATAAGGAAGTGTCAAGGAGTGAACATTTCCATGTCAGACTCACAGAGAGGAAGGGCGGGAGGGGTGGGTATGGCTAATGTCTTTTTTTGTAGATTTTGTCAGAGTTATATTGATTGTGGGAGAATTGCAAGAGGCAACTTGATCGGAACTAATCTTTTTTTCTTTTTTTTGGGGGGGGGGGGGGGGGGGAGAGAGAGAGAGAGAGAGAGAGAGAGAGAGAGGGGTGGATGCCCCACCAGGCTTATCTGCCTGCTTTTGAATATTTACAGGTGAAATAGCCAAATGGGCTTTATCTGCCTATTGTCGGTGAAATTACGGATGTGCTTTCGAAGTACAATAAGGCTCTTTTGTAGGTAGAAAAAGTACAACAATGCTAGTCAAACTCTCCTAAGTGGGCTTCTTTTAAGGATGATTAGTCACAAATAAATATTCCCGGTCAAAGGGAATAAATAAAAGCAAACAAGAACAAATTCTTCTCCTATCAGTTGGGATCAGCGAAACTGATTTGTTAATACCTTTATGAATTCCGCTATCTTGACCTGTATATCCAAATATCCAGGGAAATGTGTGTATTGTCAAGCTGGCAGAATGAAGGTTCTTCAAGTCTATTTGATCTCTTGTATTGGCTGTAGATGGATGTGATTCCGAGGTCTGGTATGATATTGAATCAATCAAGTATTATTTCAGTCCTTAGTTCTTACAAATTCCCGGGAAAAATGAGAACATCGCAGAGAGGTACCAATGGAACTAGCCCTTGGAGTTGTATGAACACGAATGTGGACAACTTTCGTCTAATTAGTTTCAGAATGGGCTGCGATGGTCAATCTTCTTTGGAAGGACTAAGGATGCGGATAAACATCACTTCTGTATAAGCTTGCTTGGCTAGATGAAGGCTTTGTTAATTTTCAAATGTTCTTAGACTAACGCTCCCACATAGGTTTGGATTCGGCCAAAACTCATTTGTGAATATCTATAATTAAATGGGGAGGTGAATAATGAAGAGCCAAAAAGATTTTAAAGATGGCACCTCTTGCTTTAATGCCGTGTAGGAGTAGTGGACTATTTCCAACTTATTCATAAGCTTCAAGCTGTTGATGATGACATGGTTTAATATTTAAATTCTTCTGCCGCATGGAATAGAAAAGAAATTGAATTGTGCTTGTCGAGTGTGCTTTGTTGTTGCCTACTGGGATTTTGGACAGGTCGATCCATTTGACTAGCATTCTCAATGAATATCCTTCTTAAAGAAATCATCAGCTCTCTCTCTCTGACACATGATGAAAGGGTAGGAATAAATCGAATTGTGCACCGAATAGAGGAAGAATGATTCTGAAATAAATTCACTGAGACATAACAACAATGTTTAGCTTTAGAATTCCAAAGTTAATCATGTTCAGGTGGGTGCACTCCTAAAATGGGTAATCTATTGGGAAGGTGCTCACTTGTACGTCAAAAGACAAAACCGTGAGGCTCGATATGGGACGGGTTAAAGCGGATAATACCTTGAGTGAGTTAAATCCAGGGCGTCACAGTGTGGATAGCCAGCGATTGTATCTATTAACTTCAATGTCTATTTGATTGTCTTAAAGATTCTTTAAAGCACTGTATAAGCAGCTCAAAGCAAGCTAAAGGATTGGGCGAAAATTGAGAAAGCTATAACTCTGATATTGTCTCATTCTTTCTTATTACTTCAATCGCGATTCTGCTCACTTATGATTCTCTCTATCAGAATATCTTGTTGCATTTTGGAATTTGTGATTTGAAAAATGAACAAGTGTACTAGCAGTGTTTTTTATTGATAGGGCGATCTATCAGCTTATGATAAAAGCAACACTTGCCACATTTTAACATCTCTTGAGATAATTAGTGATTTCCAGCCTTGCTGGTAACGGGAGAGTGCACGTAGCTTTGGTATAAGTCAGACCATTATAAAATATGCTTGCAATATCTTCTATCTCTTTAGTATCTCAATATCTATTCGATACAACCATTTGAATCTAATATCGAATTGTCATTGTATCTATCAAGTTTTAACTTTAATTATTCCGCGAAAATTTGTCACGTTTTTATATCAATTTATTCATCCTTCTAAGTTGCATCGTTAGCCTCAAAAGTTTGCTTGGTTCAGATTTGGGAAAACAAAAGAAAAAACCAAATCAATTTGATAATAGATAGAGATTTTTGAAAATCAAAATCAGAGAGTCATCAAATAGTTTACTCATCGAACAATTTTAGCTTTGGACCAAATAATGTTTTTCCATGAAAGGATGCATGTCTTTTGTCGGGCTAAAAATAGGTGACGACTTCCCTAAACAAACTATAAGATAGACTACACATCATGTGCATTTCTCATCTGTTTCTTACTCACCCTTTTCCTTATTTCATGTCAACATAAGAAATACGCATATACCTAATCTTGTAGATCAAGATGAAGAAATCATGCAATTGATACGGTGCCCTACAAAAATATATCTTAATATGGACTACACATCGTGGAGTCAGTCGTTCAACATGTTTTTTTTTTTTGGTCAGATCGTTCAACATGTTAGACGGTTAGAATTTGTTATTTCTGCATCCAAGGTAAAAATTGAAAAGGCACTATGCTTCTTGCCTTCTTGGGACCATGGAACCACCCTGGTACCATACTTATAATATTGCCCGTCTTCTAGCAGTCTCTCTCGTCTCTTTGGCCCTGTTCTTACCTCAGAAGCACTCAGCGAGCACATAACAGAGGCAAATTCACAGAGAATGTCAGGACCTCAATGCAGCGAGAACCCTCCAACCCTGACCCAGCCAGCGGACAAGGCCATGTTGAGGAGCTGGGTGGAGTCAAAAGCTACGTCTCTGGTTCATCTGACTCTAATTTGGTACTTACCCTGTACTTCCTTTTATTGGTGAAGTCTGTATTTTGGGTTCATAGTCGGTGCTTCTGGTTCAATCTGCAATGTGGGTCAGTGATTTAGTTATATCTTTGTCAAAATCTCTTGGTCAACCTTGAAGTCCCGTTTTCTTGTTTTTATTTTTGTTGTAATCTGATGAAACGATCCGATTCCTGCTTTTGAAGCGAGTGTCTATATTTACGGAGTAGGCTGTTTCTTGGAAGTTATTGAGAGTTGATTCATCATGGCATGTGATCTAGCAATTGGAGGTTACTGAATAGGAGCATAAAGAATGAAAACCTGTTTATATGGCTTCATTTTTATTAATCTGTTTTGCCTCCTCTCAGAGCTAATCATAATTTGTTTGGTTGGGTTCGTTGTGCAGGATATGAAGTTCCAAACTTGAGGTATAAACGATTCCCCTGTAATCCTTTCTTGCTACTTGAATTGTTTTCATTCTTCCCAGACCATCTCTGTGTGTATGTCTCTACTGGGGGTGGCGGCAGAGGTCATGCATGAATGAGGACTTTCCTTCTTTTTTGTCTACTATTTATTTTTTATTTTGCCTTTTTATTGCATTTTCAAATGCTTCACAGTTCACGGTGTTATGACTTTCCTCTAGCTTTATGCATTTAAATTAACAGACGATTGCTAAGGTCTAGATAAGGTGATGATGTGTTTGTTTCCCTTGAAAACCAGAGAAGTCAGAGGAACCACTTCCTTGATAGCTTATCCAATATTGCAGTCAGGTTGTTCTCTTATGACGAAAATCCTCAAGGTCTGACTCTGGGCCTTCTCTTGAGGTAGATCTTGAGATGCTCTACAGTTTTTTGGATAGTGGATATTAGAGAAGCTCTGGTATTCAGAATGTCCAATTGGGGGTGAGATTCTTCTATCTCGACTTAAGTGTCTCAAGCAATGAGCTTGGAGATCTCTACCAAAAAAGCAGGCCCTTGTCATGTAATTTGATATGTCTTTTCATTAGTAATATTGAACTGTTATTAGTCAAGGACCTTCTAATCTTCCATACTGATGAAAGCTTACTGTACGTAATGCTTAAGAATTCCCTTATGGTGATCAATCTCTTCAAAATCTTAACTCAAAATGATAGAACTTCAGGTTTGGCCATCTCTTCAGTTAATTGCCAGATAACTCTGCAAACAGATTGTTAAGCACTCTTTTTTGTAGTCTCCACTGACTCTTCATTGTAAAACATGAATTCTTGTGGGCATAATTTTTATGTTCGAGAGTTACCAGCTCTAGTCAAGATCTTGGAAGCTGAATAAATTATCTAAAACTCATAATCCAAGGCATAAATTTTTTGTTTAAATCCTCTTTAAATCTTCGCTTGTTTCTTCTGTAGAGAATATACATGCGCCATACAGGTTCGTAAGCACTGTAAGTTATTAAAGAGTGTGTGTGTGTGTCACGGATTTGCTCATCTTTTGATTACCTCTTTCTTAACCTTATAATCAGCTGTTTGTTCTTATGGATAGGAAGCTTGCTGACAAGGTCGCAGCTGCTGGATTTTATATGGTTGGGCCCGATTTTTTCCGTGGGGATCCTTTTGTACCTGAAAATGCCAAAAGGCCTGTCACGGAATGGCTAAGGATCATGGAACTGTGGGTTCTCGATCTTTAAATTCATAGACACTTGCTGTTTATTTCTTAGAAACTGCACTAGTATTATTCAAAGGTTCATCCAGAATTGCCTATCTCAGGATGCTCACTGTTTTCCCATGATTGATTAGTCGCTTAAGCTACGACTCATAATTATGCATCCATTAGTAATTGAAATTGCTGATGCCAAAAGAATTTTTTTGGCAGGATAAAGGGTATGAAGATGCAAAGTGAATAGTTGAAGCTATAAAAGGTAAAGGTGCGTCTGCGATTGGGGCTGCTAGCTTTCATTGGGGAGGTAAGCAGACTTGTTCCGAATGATTCTTTGAAAGATTTCATTTCATGTCTTGAAGGATATGCTTTACAAGCTTGTAATATCGTGCAATGCTCATGGGATCATTATTTCTTCAGCTCTGGTTGAGGTTGAGCTGGCAAAGACGGTCGTCGAAGCTGCTTTGTTACTACATCTGAGGTTTGTTTCCATGGATGACATCGAGGGTATGGTTATCTTTATTTTTGGTGTTTTATTAGGCTCTTGGTTTGCATATTTTCAAAGCCAACAATCACTTGAAGTAGCTGTAGGAACCTCCTTTCCACATTTTCACTGTTATGCACATGAATTCATTGCATATGGCTTGCATAAAGAAGAAAAGCATCTCCTGATGGCTTGGAAAGTTGGAACATACACGTCGTGTGTAAGATATGACATTTTTCTTTGCTCTTTATAACCTCTGAAGAAAATCCGTTTACTCTGCTTACCTCGATGCATTTCCATGGTACCCATTGCAAGATTAGACGTGCCTGTGTTAACAGCACATCACTATAATTTATTAGCTTCGTTAGTTTTGCACCTTACAGTTACATGTGATTTTGCAGGAGTTAAGGCTCCGATAGCCATATTAGGATCTGAGATAGACCGTATGTCACCACCGGAACTCCTGAAGCAGTTTGAAGAGATTCTAGCTGCCAAATCCGAGGTGAGATTGAGATAATCGACCTTTCGTGATCCCAATCTATGTTTGCATGTTATGAACGATGCATTGCTTTGGTCATATCTATTTTCAACAGTTTTTCATTATATCAATGGCATCCATTCATGATCACATATCAGAATTTCTGCGGTGAAACATTTCAAGGGTGATGGTTCTGATTTATTCTTCGATTTTTTACATTTGACGTCTAACCTATGGTTCTTGAGTTCATGCACTTCTATTTGTTTTCCAATTGGGAAGTTTGATATATGCGAGCCACTCAGAGAGTTTGCTTCGTCCCTTGGTAGTAGAGATTTAGTATGAATATAAGACCATTTCGCAGGTTAATGCACGAGTGAAGATATTTCCAAAAGTTTCCCATGGGTGGACTATCAGGTACGATGTCGCTGATGGAGTGGTGAAGTGTGCCGAGGAGGCGCATTCGGATATGCTGGAGTGGTTTGCAAAGTTTGTCAAAGTGAGGGAAGTCTTTGGCATCCGTCGAACCCCTGCTTTCTGGCATGTGACAACTTGTGTAGTAAAGTCGATGCTATTTACTTTCACATTATGTGATTGACTGGAAAACAGAGAGCCTGTGGGGATTTTGTTTTCTGTTTCTGCATTTCGACTCAAGTTCTTCTGTAAAGATTAGACAGAGATAGAATCTCTCCCGATCGACGCTTGTATTCTGTTTATGATGATTTGGCAATGCTTGAGTCGGACTTAGGATGAACATATACTGAGTTTTTTTTTCGTTCTTCTTCCATGTGAAAAGAGGATGAATTCACGCTCAACTCACTATTAAATTCAAGAACTATATTCACAATGGATTATGACCCTCAAGGCCTCTTCATTCAGCATTCTTGCTCGAAAGCTTTCAAAACTTTAGATTTTTGAGGTGGGTGCACATTCAATTTTGCTTGTCTCGTGGTTCATTTGCTTAGCAACCGCACATTTAGAATATTTTTATCACTGGATTCAGAAAATTATCCGCCAAGGTTGGTCAAGTTAGCAGAGCAATGAGTTGGCAAAGAAAAGTCAGCATCTTGCGCTAATCCTAAGTTCAACGCTTGGAACTTTGCTATCCGCTGATGAACACTCCCAAAAGAGGAGACATCAAAGAAAAGGGACACGAAAGCTCTGTGTTTCACAATCACAAGAAGCAAAAGAAAATGCAGTGAAGAGTCGCCGCCTTTTAGATAAGAGAATAATGTGTCACCATAATTATGCTTTTTTTTTTCATTTTAATGAGGTCACACAACAAATCTTTCATAGATTTTCGAATTTTCTCGAGTAAATAAGTAACAAGAATTATAATGCAATAGCCAACTGACCGGACCTTGAACATAAAGCAGGTGACCAATTGTGTGTCCTCCAGCTCTAAGAAGAAGACATTCGATAAAATATCTCCTGTAAGCTACAAAAGAAATTCCGCAACTGTGCATTGCATGCCATTGAAATAATCGTTGGGGAGCAGGTAAGTTGCCGTGGAAATCCAAAAAAATGTGCTGTCATGTAAGAGATTATAATATCACTTCTTGCATGATCATGCCTATATGACAACATTACTAAATTATGAAACGCAAGAAGGGTTAGGAATTTTAAAATGGTTGGTTCCTCAACCAACTGCTTGGATAAGGAGACAAGATCCAGTTGCTTACAAGTAATGCTGAACCGACTGATTATACCTTATAATACTACAGATGGCCAATGACTCATGCATGCAGAGAGACCAGAAGAAAAAGGAGATTTTAAAGGTTCAACTTCATGAGGAATTTTCCTGTCATCGATGTTGAAGTCAATGCCTTTCAAGGAGCTGTGCATGGCAATATAGAACTCCCTACTCAGAGCTAGATCATTCGTTACGACATCAGAACCGTAGGCACATATCCTTCTGACAGAGTCAACATTGTCGTGACTTGTCCACTCGTTTGTACAAGGTTTCTTCAAGACAAGCCAAAGCAAAGTCGTAACCAAGCAGCAGCACGTCGATATGTTGAAGTCAATGCCTCCCAAGGAGCCGTGCATGGCAATATAGAACTCAGAGCCAGATCATTCCTTACGACATCAGAACCTTAGGCACATATTCCTCTGACAGAGTCAACATTGTCTCAACTTGTCCTCTCTTTTGCGCAGCAGCGCGTCACTTCGAAATGCAGAAAGAGGGTACAAGATCTTCATCAGGCAAATCAAGAAAGCTCCTCAATGGAACTTCAGAAGTAAACGAGCGGACGATATAGGAAATTTGTCCAAGAGCAAGAGAACTTCCAGGAATTGGCGATGGAAGCTGCTATAACCTTACCTTTTCCTCTGCTAGATCTAGATCCACTTATTCTCCTCCCAACCCTGCACCCCCACCACCCACCCCACCACACCCCCCCCCCCTTCCTCATATAGGGGCATAGCTGCTTTTTCTCATCCCAATCCAGGAAATTCATATGCAGAATTGAATTCAGGTTCCCTGAGCTGATTTGACATATAAAGAAGCGTCTGTTCTGGAGCAACTCCCGATTTTGAAATGAAGGTCAAGAACTCTGCTGAAGGTCAAAGCAGCGTTCATCTGGATATTCCTCAGCTTCAGAAGAAAACTGATACCATCATTTCACCCGCCACAATCTTTGAGCCGCAAACTAGTGCTGGTAGGAGAGATGGAAGCAGCAGAAACTCTATTTCCCCTGCATTACCAGCTGTTCCTGCTACGGAGAAAAAGCTGACTCTGTTTGCTCTCCGCCTTGCGGTCCTCAAAAAGCTGCCAATGGCCTGGGAGCCCTTGGTTTCATCTGGGCAACGGTTGTACTCCTGGGGGGCTTTGCCATTACCTTCGACTTCTGTTTCATCACCATTATTTTATTAATTGAAGGAGCTCGAATATTCAGCAGGAGTCGTGAGCTGGAATGGCAACACCAGTCCACTTCATCAACAGCTGATGCCGGAATTAGCAGCTTCCGAAAGCTTAGATCGAGCTCTAGAGCTCTAGTTGAATCCGTGAAGGATATGTTGAGTCCCATAAGCTCTGCTACGAGATAGCAAAGTCAACACAGCTGGGAAATTTCCGAAGCTACAGATGCGACAAATGTCGAGAGCAGAAATTGTGAAGGAAGCCGACCCGGAAATGGACTTCTTCGGAAGTTCCCATTCTACCTTATGGAGGGTGGGTTTTCCTTTTGAGAAATATCAGCAAGATTTTCTATTGGCCTCAGCTCTTATCTGCGATAACATGCATCGTGCTCTCATTGATGAAGCTCATCAAGCACAATTATGGTGAGGCAGCTAAAGGAGACACAGACAAGAGGAACCGGAAAGCTGCTCTGATTATCTTTTATGCCTTGGCTTTGGCAGATGCTCTGGTCTTCCTGACGGAGAAACTTTACCGGGAATGGACGGTAGTCATCTGTAAGCTTCTCGAAGGGGTGAACAAGGAATGCGATCCAGGGGCTTAAGGTATGATCTCAACTCGGAGATTTTTCTATGACTCCTACTTGAGATGTATTAGTGGGAGCATTTTTGATGGCCTGGGAATGGATATGGTGACTTTTGCAATGGATCTCTTATGTTCAAACTCGCTGGATGAGCAGCTCATAGGAGCCAGGATTCTTCACCGGTTTGCTAAAACAGAACGGGTTTCAGATGACACGCTTCAGAAGATCGGAACAAATCTGCCACTTATAGAGAGACTGGTGGAGATCTTAAACTGGAAAGATCCACAAGAAGAAGAAATCAGGTTATCAGCCGCAGAAATAGTTTCCAAATTAGCCAGGAAAAAGCAAAACTCCCTTTGGGTCGCTGGAATACCTGGGGCAGTGGAATCAATATCATCTCTTCTACGGACAAACAGAAGCCCCAGTTCTACAGCAGATGAAATTGGCGAAAAGAAAATCAACTTTGGCCATGGGGACTATGGATACTTTCAAAAATTTGGGGCTACTCATTCTGAAGAAACTAGCCTGTGATCACAATAACTGCGGAAAAATTGGAAACACAGGGGCCTTCTTTCCAAAGTCAGATTTCTCTCATGCTGATGCAAGAATATTGAATGACTCAACCATCACAACATCACAGGTTTTGACTGTTAAAAGATCCCTGCAAGTTATTAAGATGCTGGCAGGCACAACGGGTACCACAGGGAAAAATCTCCGGAGAGAGATCTCGGAGATAGTCTTCACCATAAGCAACATAAGAGATATTCTACGATACGGAGAGAAATGACCGGAACTGCAGAAACTAGGGATTGAGATCCTTAAGAGTTTGGCACAGGACAACAATGCGACGGAGCGAATAGGAGGCACCGGCGGAGTTCTGAAAGAACTGTTAAAGATTTTCTTCCAAGGAGTGCCGGAAGATCAAAGGGATGTGAGGATTGTGACCGGAGAAGCCCTGGCTACGCTGGCTTTCGAGAGTAAGAGCAACTGTCATCGCATCTTGAAGTTAAATGTAGCGGAGAGGCTCCTAGAAGCATTGGAGATTCTGCTTCTTCATGTTAATGCTGGAAGAATTTTGAGGAATCTGTGCACTTACAGTGGGCCAGAGTCCTTCAAACAGCTAAAGGGAGAAACAGCAGTGGCACCAACAATAAGTGCATTATTTTGCAAAAATGAACCTGAGCCGGCATCTCAGTAACCGGAAAGGGCAGTTATTTACAAGTTTAAGTTGTCCTAGAGAGAATGATATTAATTGTTCCTACCTAACCATATTTCCTCAACTCAGGTTCTCAAGGCAATCTTGTCAGGAGAAGGCAAACTACAAGAGGTGATGGTTGGGTTAGCGGCACATGCTTTCGAGTTCATGACAGCAGAAGAATCGACTGCCGTCTTCATGAAGGCGGGGTTTAGAGAAGCCGAATTAGCTTGCACTTTGGTCAAGATCTGAAGAGCTACCGGAACACAAATATAAAGGTGCCAAGAATGACAAGGTTTGCTATCGAGCTGGCAAACTGGATGATGAGAAACAAATTGACGAATGTGCAGATCTTCAGGGATCCGGGCATGGAGGAGAAGCTTGAAGGAGTCATGGATACCACACCAGAGCTAGAGAGCTTCAATATTTTCTCTGGCACCATTGGACTAAGCAGGCACAGCACGACCATTCACTCACTTGTTGAGACCGCACTTATGCTGTTGAAGAACAGGTTTGATCAACCGATAGGTTACTGAGCAAGTGATGAAGCCAAATTATCCAACAAATGCGAAACATGAAGGTCTGCCGGACTACATATTTCATTCTCTAATTCCAGAAGCAAAGAAATAAAGGTAATTGCTTCTTTAGCAGCTCCGCCCGGCTTAAGTCTGATTAAATGCTTCTGCAAGTTATCACCTTCCTTGGTTGTTTGCACGGAATTTGTGCAATTTACAGCACACCGCGTGTACTACTACCAAAACATATGCAAGATATGTACATGCAGCCACACATTCTTTTATTTTACAATTTTACTCCTGAACATGGAAGCATTCAAGAGTTGCATGTACCGTGATTCTGAGCTCACTACTTCTGCTACTAAAAGATCAGGTTTTTCCTTCCAAATCTTGTTCTACTTAGCAGCGTATCAAGACTTAAGGACGATATAGTCCAAGGCAATCATCACATAGTTTTCAAATGACTACACAAGAACAAGAATCCCAAAAGGCAATTCACCGTGCAACTGAAGTCGATAAAAAAGAAAGAACACATTGCTTACTTTGTGACAACAGAAGGAAATCTCACCATGAACCCAGAAATTATCTGCATTGTTCGCTTCTCTGAATCCCCCCCTGAACAGAACGAGATAAGAACCAAAGAAAAAAATGGTAACTTGCAGTTGAACACTTCACTCTATAAAACAAAAGGCAATGAACTAAGCTCATAAACTACGAGAACCGAGACATTCTTGTGATTGAGTTCGCGAGAATACCTTTTTACCCGTCAGGATCAGGGAATTTCGGAGCTGAGACGAGTGATGATCGACTGTAAGTATATGTTACTCAAGCAGAGTCAATATTGTCTCAAACTTGTGTTCTCTCTTGTACAAGTTTTATTCAACACGAGCCAAAGCAGTCACCAAGCAGCAAACGCGTCGCTCCGATGTGTGGAAAGAGAGTGCGAGATTTTCATCGGGCAATCACGAAAGCTCGTCAATGGAACTTTAGAAGTAGAAGTAAACAAGCCAACAATATTGGAATTTGGTCCAAGAGGAAGAGAACTTCCAGGAAAGTTGGCAATAGAAGCTGCTTAACCCTACTTTTCCTCTGCTAGATCCATTTATTCTCCACCCCCCACAAGTGCTTAACCTTACCTTTCCGAATTATCAATCTCAGGTGAGCAGACTCAGAAAAATTTCCAAATCATGTCTCCCCCCCACCTCTCCACCCCCACCCCACCCCACCCCCCCTCCCCCTCTTATAGAGGCATAGCTGCTCTTTCTCATCTCTTTCTCATCCCAATCCAGGAAATTCAGGTTCCATTGAACCGCCAGATAGAAGTTTTCCTCAGCTGATTTGACGTATAAAGAAGCGGCTATTCTTGAGCCCCTCCAGACTGCGAAATGACGGTCAAGAGCTCCGCTGAAGGTCAGAGCAGCATTCATTTGGATATTCCTCAGATTTGGAAGAAAAATGAAACCATCATTTCACCCACCACAATCTTTGAGCCGCAAACTAGTGCTGGTAGGAGAGACGGAAGCAGCGGAAACTCTGTTTCCCCAGCGCTGCCAGCTGTTTTAGCCCCGGAGAAAAAGCTGACTCTGTTTGCTCTCCGCCTTGCGATTCTCGAAAAAGCGGCCACTGGCCGGGGAACCCTTGGTTTCATCTGGGCGACGGTTGTACTCCTGGGGGGCTTTGCCGATACCCTAGATAAAACCGACTTCTGGTTCATCACCATCATTTTATTAATTGAAGGAGCTCGAATATTCAGCAGGAGTCATGTGCTGGTATGGCAACACCAGTCCACATGCTCAATAGCTGATGCCGGAATTAGCAGCTTCCGAGCACTCAGATCGAGCTCTAGTTGAATCCGTGAAGGATATGTTCAGCCCTGTAAGCTCTGCTACAAGGAAGCAAAGTCAACACAGAAGGGAAATTTCCAAAACTACAGATGCAACAAACGTCAGAGAGCAGAAATTAAAAAGGAGGCCGGCCCGGATTTGGACTTCTTCCGAAGTTCCTATTGTACCTCATGCAGGGTTGATTTTCCTTTCGAGAAACGTCAGCAAGATTCACTATTGACTTCAGCTCTTATCTGCGATAGCCTGCGTTGTGCTCTCATTGATGAAGCTCATCAAGCACAATTTTGGTGAGGTAGCTGAAGGACACACTGACAAGAGGAACGGGAAAGCTGCTCTGTATATCTTTTACGCCTTGGCTTTGGCAGAAGCTCTGGTCGTCCTGACGGAGAAAGTTTACTGGGAGTGGAAGGTTGTCATCTGTAAGCTTCTCGAACAGGTGAACGAGGAATGCGATCTGGGGGCTTCATGTATGATCTCGACTCGGAGATTTTTCTACGACTCCTATTCAAGATGTCTTAATGGGAGCATTTTTTATGGCGTGGAAATGGATATGATCACTTTTGCGATGGATCTCTTATGTTCAAACTCACAGGATGAGCAGCTCATAGGAGCCAGAATTCTTCACCGGTTTTCTACGAAAGAACAGTTTTCAGATGACGCGCTTCAGAAGATAGGAACAACTCTGCCAGTTATAGAGAGACTGGTGGAGATCTTAAACTGGAAAGACCCACAAGAGGAAGAAATCAGGCTATTGGCTGCAGAAATAGTTTCCAAATTAGCCGGGAAAAAGCAAAACTCCCTTTGGGTCGCTGGAATACCTGGAGCTATGGAATCGATATCATCTCTTCTCCAGACAAACAGAAGCCCCAGTAGTGCAGCAGACGAAATTGGTGAAAAGAAAATCATCTTTGACCATGAAGACTACGGATACTGGACTTTCAATAATATGGGGCTTCTCATTCTGAAGAAACTAGCCAGTGATCACGGTAACTGCGGAAAAATTGGAAACACAAGGGGCCTTCTACCTAAAATCATAGATTTCACTCGTACTGAAGAAAGAATGTTGAAGGACTCAAGTGTCAGCACATCGCAGGTTTTGAATGTTAAAAGGTCCTTACAGCTTATGCAGAGGCTGGCAAGTACAACGGGTACCACTGGGAAAAATCTCCGGAGAGAGATCTCTGAGATAGTCTTCACCATAAGCAACATAAGAGATATTCTACGGAGTGGAGAGAAGTGACCGAAACTGCAGAAACTAGGGATTGTCATCCTTACCAGTTTGGCACTAGAAGGCGACACTTCGGAGCGAATAGGAGAGACCGGTGGAGTTCTAAAAGAACTGTTAAAGATTTTCTTCCGACATGGCATACTGGAAGATCAAAGTGATGTGAGGATCGTGACCAGAGAAGCCCTGGGAATGCTGGCTTTTGAAAGCAAGAGCAACTGTCATCGAATCTTGAAGTTAAATGTAGTGGAAAGGCTTGTAGAAGTATTGGAGATTCCGCTTCTTAATGTCAATACTGGAAGAATTTTGAGGAATCTGTGCACTTACAGCGGTCCAGAGTTCTTCAACCAGCTAAAGGGAGTAACAGCAGCGGCACCAATAGTAAGTGCATTCTTTAGCAAAAGCTGAAGCTGAGCCGGCATCTGGATAACTGGAAAGGGCAGTTATGTCATATGTGCAAGTTTAAATTGCCCAAGAGAGAATGAAACTAATTGTTCCTACCTAACCATATTTCCTCAACTCAGGTTTTCAATGCAATCTTGTCAGAAGAAGGCAAACTCCAAGAGGTGATGGTTGGGCTAGCGGCACAAGCTTTCAAGTTCATGACAGCAGAAGAATCGACCGCTGTCTTCGAGAGGGCGGGGTTTACAGAAGCTGAAGTAGCTTGCGCTTTGGTCGAGATCCTGAGGAGCCACCGGAACCCGCATACAAAGGTGCCGAGAATGAGAAGGTTTACTACCGAGCTGGCAATCTGGATGATGAGGGACAAATCGATGAATGTGCAGATCTTCACGGATCTGGGCATGGAGGAGAAGCTTGAAGGAATCTTGGATACAACATCGGAGCTAGAGAGCTTCAATGTTTTCTCTGGTACCAATGGACAAAGCAGGCACAGCACGACTATTCACTCACTTGTTGAGACCGCACTTATGCTGCTGAAGAATAGGTTTGATTAACCAATAGCTTACTGAGCAAGTGACGATGCCAACTCATCCAACAAATGGAAACATGAAGTCAATCTAGACTATACAAGTTTTAGTTTCCTAGAGATCATGAAGTTAATTGTTCCCATCTAACCATATTTCCTCAACTCAGGTTCTCAATGCAACCTTGTCAGAAGAAGGCAAACTGCAAGAGGTAATGGTTGGACTAGCAGCACATGCTTTCAAGTTCATGACAGCAGAAGAATCCACCGCTGTCTTCGAGAGGGCAGTGTTTAGAGAAGCTGAATTAGCTTGCGCTTTAGCCGAGATCCTGAGGAGCCACCGGAACCCCCATACAAAGGTGCCGAGAATGAGAAGGTTTGCTATCGAGCTGGCAATCTGCATGATGAGAGACAAATCGACAAATGTGCAGATCTTCAGGGATCTGGGCACGGAGGAGGAGCTTGAAGGAGTCTTGGATACCACATCCGAGCTGGAAAGCTTCAATATTTTCTCTGGCACCATTGGACTAAGCAGGCACAGCACGACCGTTCACTCGCTTGTTGAGACCGCACTCATGCTGCTGAAGATCAGGACTGATCAAACAATAGGTTACTGACCCAGTGATGATGCCAAATTATCCAGCGAATGTAAACATGAAGGCCTGCTAGTCCATTCTCTAATCCCAGATGTTAAGAAATAAAGGCAATTGCTTCTTCAGCAAGTCTGCCCTGCAATTAGTTCTGATGAAATGCTTGTGAAGTTATGACCTTCCTTATTTGTTCGCACCGAATTTGTGCGATTTACAGCACACCACATGTGCTACTACCAAAACATATGCAAGATGCGTACATACACCTGCACATTCTTTAGTTTTTCAATATAACTCCTGAACATTCGAGCATCCAAGTGTTGCGCACACCGTGATTCTGAGCTCACAACTTCTGCCATTATAAGATGAGATACTTTCTTTCCAAACCTTGCTCTTCTTAGCGGTGAATGTCAGACTTGGGGACGATATAATCCAAGGCAGTCATTGCATATCTTCACATGACTACACAAGAACAAGGACCCCAAAAGGCAAATTCATCACACATTGCTTACTCTGCGACTGCATAAGGAAATCTCACGATGAATCCATAGATCATCTGCAATTCTGCATCATTCCTTTCTCTGAAACCCACTAAACAATTGAACAACTCTCCCTTTAAAACTAAAGGCAATGAACTAAGCCCACAAACTAAAGGCAATGAATAGCACGATTTTTTTTCTATGTAATTTTTTTTTGTAGAAAATGAGATTGAAACCATCGATGTACTTCGATTTGTAGATGACTCGAAATATTAAAATACAAAATGCATTTTGGGCATCAAATCTTTAAGTTCTTGAGCAAAATAACTTAACTTCATTTGCTTTAAATGGATCTATCGATATTTATTCTTGAAGATGAACAATCGAAGATGAATATTATTCACAATTTTTATAAATTTACTAGGTACTTGCCTATAGATTTATCTTGTAAGTGTTGCCAACATGTGCAATTTTATTTAGATAGCGATCCATTATGCTCTATCATATTGTAAATTCTCTAGTTAAGGAGCGAAATATTTTTAAAATACGAACAGAAAATCAAATCTCGAAAAATCTCAAAGTGCCGTTACAAAGAAAACTCATCGCAAGGCACTTGACTTTTAACTGACGTAAAGATGACGTTCAAGTCATGTGAAAGCTTGGCCCGGAAGAATTGCCATAAAAAATTAATTTCCAGAAAATAAATTTAATACCAATAAGTATTTTCCCGGAAACGTAATTTTCTCAAAAGCACCGCCAGACTTGAATACGAGAGTTGATTAGTAAACAAAATTATAATTATGATACATATCCTCACATATGTGAATTTATGTTAAGTATCTGATAATTGTATTTTAGAGTTGCGAAATTTGATAATATTTTAAAAAAAATTGAAAATCAATTAAAAAAGCTAAAATTTTTGGTTTGAAGGCCCAAACTGGCATGAACCGAACCGAGTAATTTCAGTCCCGGCCTTCTTTTTTCGAGCTGGGCAAAAAATCCCTCTAGGCCCGGGCCGTTTGCACACCTTAGAGGGATTAATGTTGCTAGAGGGGGAATTTTTTTTTATAATAGATAATAAGAAGACTTGGTTACACAAATCAAATAACCTCATAAAAGGACATGATCTTAGTATAACCACAAAAAGTATTCCCAATATGCCAAACCGAAAAAAATTAATAACTCAGGAAAAGGATTTATTTGAAACTTCATTTACATCAACTCATCAATCATAATCTTATAGGAAAGTCGCGACTTCTGGATGGGCAACTTGTGGCGACACAAAGGGCTTTCGATGCAATCTCTGTGAAATTCATGAGTGCAACCCATTCGAACGAGATGGTCTCCCGTGGCGATTTCGTCTTTGCAAATCACACAATCCAATTCACGACCGCTCGAACGTCGATCCCCCTCGAACACCACTTTGTTCAAGCTTTGAATTATTGACTCTCGCGCGGCTTCAAAGTTGATCGCTGCTTGGTCCAGCGACTCCCTCCTGACCCCCCTCCTCCTCCTTCTCCGCACACCTTCCCCGCCGTGATCAGGTTTCGCAACCAGCCCTTCCTGCCTCATTAGATTGAGCAGGAACCGCCGCTCCAGAATTGAAAACCGCCGCCCTCTCTCCTCCTCTCCGAGGACCCGAGAATGCAGGTACTGCAACTCGAGCCTCCGCAGTTGGGCTCCCATCTCATGGAACTCGCCCTCCGAGATCATGACCTTGTCCATCATGCTCACTGTGATCATCGTCCTCTTGCGCCCCTCGTTGCGAGGGCTGTTCACGGCGCCTGATGAGACCCTGGCAATCTCGGATGCCAGCTTGTCGCCGGTCAGGAACTTCTTGGCCACGTTCGTCCCCATGCTCAGGTCAAGCCACCATAACCAGTCCAACGGGAAGGGCAGCCACATGCCGTCCAACATGGAGGACACAATCGCCCACGCCGCCGACGATGGTGGCGAGTGGTCGCCACAGGAGGCAAATGGCGTGCCCGGGAGCTCGGCTTGGGACAAAAAGGCACAGTGGTCAAGGAGGCAAGGCCGGAAACAGGCTTGGACTGAAGATAGCATAGTTGGACATTGGACGATATGATCAAACGAGATTAGGGCAAAGACTGATCATCCGAAACAGGCTTTGGCATTGCGGAGACTAAAGTTTGATAATTCGACATCTTCACGAGAATAATTGAGATGGCAAGTGAAGTGTTCTAGGATTAACTAACTAGAATTCAACAAGATACGGACTTTATCGTATTGGTTGAAAAAAATACCTCAAAAGCTGTAGTCTGAATGCCAGTTAAAAAGAAAAGAAGAAAAACAAATAGGGGTTACTAGCACACTTCCACCGTCCCCATGGAAAAAAGAGACGGGGGAACGAAAAGAACTCTTAGAAAAAGCCCTTATTGAAGCACCAAATATATCCTTTATAGCGACAATGGAAAAAATTACTCCAATTATTGTGTTACAGACAACACAAATTCGTGATTAATTATTGTATGTAGGATTTTTACTCACTTTCCTGCTCAGCATTCTTATCAGGATCTTCCAGAGCTTCAAACAAATCTTTCATACTAGGTGGTTTTAAATTGTCAGAAGTATCCACATTTACAGAACCGCTAGCTGTGGACCTAGCCGTAGAATATTGTTGCCGAACACAATCGCCTATGTGTATGAAGAGCGGCACAAATTTCTTTACCTTGCATGAAAATGAAGTACAAAGTTTTAGCAGTCTATCTTTGAAGGAACTCGAAAATATGCGACTCCCCATAGAAAAAATGAAATAAAAGAAGTCACTAGAACCTGTTTCGTTTCAAATTTGAATCCGCAAAGAACTCCTGTAACTTTCATTTTGAAAGCAACAGCAGTATCGCTAAAGCCAAACTGCAATATATCTTTTAATTCAGCAGAATGTAACTGTTCTCTCGGAACTAGGCAAAAAAAATGAACCTGTATACAAGTCGAGAAAAATTTGAGAGGACGTTAGAACCAAAAAAGATGAGGTGATTTTGAGCATCAATATAAAGCCAAGGTAGATCTAACCCACGCTTTTTGATGCCCAGAACGATATGGGACGGATCACCAGTCGTGCGCGCACTAAAAAAAATCGAATTTCCATAAGGAGGTGTCCGCAGGATCCGCACGAATTGCTGCTTCGCGTATCTTTTGTAAATGCTCTTATGCAATAGAAAATGGTCATGAAGAATAAGTAGGAAATTTAAGTGCATCTAAGACAAGATTTTCATGCGCAACTATTAAGCATAACCAATCATGATAACTAAACAATGGTATAGAAGACGGAATAAAGAAAAGGAAAGTGAGCCACTCAATTCGAGTTAGCAATCAAGCTATTGAAGTAACAGATGGCAGGAGATGGGAGAGCGAGAGACTTTTCATTAAAGAGCTTCATCTGGATCACTATCTCACCATTGACCGATATTGCGAGAGAATATCCAAATCCCATTTCCTCTTTGCCTGGTAATTGCAATTTGTTGAGGGAGAAAACGTTCCAAAAGGGAAGTCCAATCACTAAGAAAAATGAAATACCAAGTGAATACTCGTCAAGTGGCTAAAAAAAGAGATAGAAAATCTTCCACATAGCTTACTGATCCAGAAATAGGCAGATCAACTAAAAAATGAAATGTCAGCAATACCTGCATATATTATGAGTCGTAGGGCTTTAGTGAAAAAGGATATGGAAAAATTATTACTCATGTGCATGATTCAAGGTTACCAACAAATCCAATCTTAGCCAAAATTTGCAATGCAAAAAGCTGCACAGCGTCATCCCTTCCAATAGGATAATTGCTCGAAATATAATCATGCTACAACTGTTATGAAGTAGCAAAAACTTATCAGAAAAAGAGATGCAACCTTACCATCGTCAAACATAAACTAAAAGCTAAAAAATGATATAATGGTCGGATACCTACTTGAACATAGGACATGTGCACAAAGATGGGATCTGTTATGGCTTTATCAAACTCCAGAAAAAAACTTCCTTTTGAATGTCAATTTGCAGTGCCAAATTTCTCCTTTACTCCAATCCTTCACTGCTTTAAATTCAACTAGAAGGTCTCCAATATACTGGTTGTCATCCAACCCGATATATTCCTCTAAATAACAAAAAATAAACATCAGATAACTACTTCAACTAATCATGCTTGATAAGCAACAGCTGACCAGAGTATGCACCGTTGCTTGGATATGAAGACTTAGAATCAGTAACTACATTGTGGCACGCAAAAAGACCGAAGCTAGAATATGTTGACAATTTGATAATCCCTGCAAGTTCCTGAAGCAGTTACAAAATTGGATCATTATCGTGCACACAAGCTCAAAAGAGGAAAAAGATGAGTAAGTATAGAATATAAAATTCATTTCCATCAATAACACCCAAGATTAACTTAGATTTACAGTGACGAAATGAGAATATGGCTAAAGATGGCAATCAAATCAAGGGTTGCATCTATACCACAATAATAATATTCTGACCTATTTGCAGAAAAATAGACCAATTAGCTGAATTCTGACATTTTGTTGCAAAATAATTTTGGGAAGTTGATTTCTATGGCATTTTATTTTTCTATTGACATCCAAATTAACCATGCGATTATCACCAGAACCATACCACACTCCAAAATTGATGGTTGTTTACTTTGACGAATGAGCGATCCAATGCTACCTAGTATCCAACTTTTGAAAAATGTTATTTAAGACTCCCGAAAAAAGGATCTTGTCCTGCGTAATAACTGGTAATTATCTAGCCATTTCTTTTTGTGAATAACTTATAGACGCTAAAGAAATGCTAATAACAACCATGCTTGAATTTCATACATAAGAACACTAATAACAAGTTTCCTCCTGTCATCAAATTATCTCTTTATGTTTATATACAACATTTTTGTTTAGAAATTCATAAGGTCTGAAAGTACCTCTACAGCATCAGCCACTATCATTGCCATATCATATTTAATCTCTTTTGAAGTTCTGTCCAAGAAGAATACTTTGGCTTTTAGCTTCCAGCCTGATCTTTCGTCTCTGGAACTCTCTGCCATGCTTGGCTGAATCTTACCTGTCATATGACAGAAGAACAGTTGCTTCTCATTCTCTTCTTAACATAATCGAACACATTCAAGTTACAAACTAGTCATGCAAATGTGCATGAAAATGGCAAGAGGAGAGGAGAGGAGCAAAGGACTCACAAAGACGAAACCATAAGCGAGCGGGGCAACTCGTAGCATCGCCATCGTCGAAGGCGACGTCGACGGCGTCGTGAACAGGTCCGCAGGGGACGGGGTGACGGAGGCTTGCGTCGCCGAAGAGGCTGGGTATGCGAGCGAGGGAGAGAGAAAGGTTGGGTATACGAGTGATGGAGAGAAAGAGAAAGGAGGGCGAGTGATGGAGAGAGAGAGAGAAGTGTTTGCCAATATCTTCTCTCTGTGACCGAATTCGAAGAAAAAGAAGGGAAGAAGATAGTAGGGCAGGCACATGTAAATAGCCACCCTTCTTCTTCTTCTTCAGCTTTTGCATGGAGTTGAGGGTTTCGTATTTTGGGATTTAGTGTTGAATATTGAGGGTTGAGGGTTGATAGTTCGGGGTATAGGGTTCAAGATTGAGGGTTGAGGGTTTAGGAGTTTAGGGCTTAGGACTTAGGGTTTTGGGTTTAAGATTGAATGTTTAGGGGTTTAGGGCTTCGGATGTAATTTTAGGGTTGAGGGTTTTGGGTTTTGGGTGGTTGAGGGTTCAAGGTCTAGAGTTTAGGGTTGAGGCTTGAGGGCTTAAGGTTTAAGATTGATGGTTTAGAGATTTGGGGTATGGGGTTTAGGGTTTACAGGTTTGTGGTTTGAGATTTGGGATTGAGGGTTTTAGGGTTCGGGGTTGAAGGTTCAGGGGTTTCGAGGTTGAGTGTTATGGGGTTCAGGATTTCAGGGTTTAGGATTTTGAGGTTTGGGGTTAAGGGTACATTCAATTTGTTTAGAAATTGATAAGGTCTGAAAGTACCTCTACAGCATCAGCCACTGTCGTTGCTATATCATATTTAATCTCTTTAGAAGTTTCGTCCAAGAAGAGTACTTTGGTTTTTAGCTTCCAGCCTGATCTTTCATTTCTGAAACTCTCTGCCATGCTTGGCCAAATCTCACCTGTCATTTCACAAAAGAACAGTTGCTTCTCATTCTCTTCTTAACATAATCGGACACATTCAAGTTACAAACTAGTTATGCAAATGGCGAGAGGAGAGGAGAAGAGCGAAGGACTTACAGAGGTGGAACCCTTAGCAGGCGAGGCGACTCGCAGCGTCGTCGTCGTCGAAGGCGACGTTGACGGCGACGGCGACGGCGACGGCGACGGCGACGGGTCTGCGGGGGATGGGGTAACGAAGGCCTGCATCGCCGAAGAGGCTGGGTATGCGAGCGAGGGAGAGAGAGAGAGGCTGGGTATGCAAGTGATGAAGAGAGAGAGAGAGGAGGGCGAGCGACGGAGAGAGAGAAGTGTTCGCCAATATTTTCTCTTTGTGTCCGAACCCGAAGAAGAAGAAGGGAAGAAGATGGCAGGGCAGGTACTTACAAATAGCCGTCCTTCTTTTTCTTCTTTAGCTTTTGCATGAGGTTGAGGGTTTTGGGGTTTAGTGTTGAGTATTGAGGGTTGAGGGTTCGGGATATAGAGTTCAAGATTGAGAGTTGAGGGTTTAGGGGTTTAAGGCTTAAGATTTAGGGTTTCAAACTTAGGGCTTAGGGTTTCGGGTTTAAGGTTGAATGTTTAGGGGTTTAGGGCTTCGACTTAGGGTTTAAAGTTTTAGGGCTGAGGGTTTTGGGTTTTGGGTGGTTGAGGGTTCAAGATCTAAGGTTTTGGGTTAAGGGTTTAAGGTTTAAGGTTGAGGGTTTAGGGGTTTGGGGTATGGGGTTTAAGGTTTATAGGTTTAGGATTTTTGGATTTGGGATTTGAGGTTCGAGATTGAAGGTTTTAGGGTTCAGGGGTTTCAGGGTTGAGCATTATGGGGTTTAGGATTTCAGGGTTCGGGGTTTTGGGGTGTGGGGTTGAGGTTTCAGGGTTGAGGATTGAGGGTTGATGGTTAAGGATACGAGGTATAGGTTGAGGGTTTAGGGTTTCGGACTTACGGCTTAGGGTTTTAGGGTTGAGGGTTGTGGGTTTAGGGTTGATGGTTTAAGATCTAGGCTTTAGGGTTGAGGGCTTAGGGTTTCGGATAAGAGGTTTTGGGTTTACAGGTTTTGGGTTTTTGGGCTTTTTTAGGTGTGAAGTTTGAGGGTTCAGGGTTGAGGATTCAAGGGTTTCGAGGTTGAGCGCTATAGGGTTTGAGATTTAGGGTTTCGGGTTGCATCTATACCATAACAATAATCTTCTGAGCTATTTGCAGAAAAATGGACCAATCAACTGAATTTTGACATTTTGGTGCTGCAAAATAATTTTGGGCGATTGATTTATGTGGCATCTTATTTTTCTATTGACAACCAAATTAACCATGCGATTATCACCAGAACCATTCAGCATTCCTAAAATTGATGGTTGTTTACTTTGATGGATGAGCGATCCAGTGTTATCTAGTATCTAACTTTTGAAAAATATTATTTGAGGCTCCTGAAAAGAGGATATTGTCCTGCGTAATAGCTGGTAATTATCCGGCCATTTATTTCTGTGAATAACTTATAGACGCCAAGGAGATGCTAATAACAATCATGCTTGAATTTCATATATAAGAACACTAATAACAAGTTTCCTCCTGTTATCAAATTATCTCTTTATGTTTGTATACGATATTTAATTTATTTAGAAATTCATAAGGTTTGAAAGTACCTTTACTGCATTAGCCACTGTCGTTGCCATATTATATTTAATCTCTTTAGAAGTTTCATTCAAGAAGAATACTTTAGTTTTTAGCTTCTGGCCTGATCCTTCGTCTCTGGAATTCTCTGCCATGCTTGGCTGAATTTCACCTGTCATTTCACAAAAGAACAATTGCTTCTCATTCTCTTCTTAACATAATCGGGACACATTCAAGTTACAAACTAGTCATGCAAATGTGCTTGAAAGTGGCGAGAGGAGATAAGAGTGAAAGACTCATAGAGGCGAAACCCTTAGCGGGCGGAGCGACTCGCAGCGTCGCCATCGTCGAAGGCGACGTGTATAGGTCTGCGGGGGAAGGGATAACTGAGGCTTGCATCGCCGAGGAGGCTAGGTATGCGAGCGAGGGAGAGAGAGAGGCTAGGTATGAGAGAGAGAGAGTGAGAGAGAGAGAGAGAGAGAGAGAGAGAGAGAGAGAGAGAAGTGTCCGCCAATATCTTCTCTCTGTGTCCAAATTCGAAGAAGAAGAAGAAGGGAAGAAGATGATACGGCGGACACCTACAAATAGCAGCCCTTCTTCTTCTTCTTTAGCTTTTACATGGGTTTCAGGGTTTCTGGTTTTGAGGTTTAGTGTTGAGTATTAAGGGTTGAGAGATCGAGGTATATGGTTTAGGATTGAGGGTTTAGGGTTTAGGGGTTTAGGGCTTAAGACTTAGGGCTTTAGATTTATGCCTTAGGGCTTAGGGTTTTGGGTTGAGGGTTTTGTGTTTAAGGTTGAATGTTTAGGGGATTAGGGCTTCGGACTTAGGGTTGAGGGTTTTAGGTGGTTGAGGGTTCAAGGTCTAGGGTTTAGGGTTGAGAGCTTAAGGTTTAAGATTGAGGGTTTAGGGTTTTGGGGTATAGGATTTAGGGTTTACAGGTTTGGAATTTTGGATTTGGGGTTTAAGGTTCAGGATTGAGGGTCCGGGATTAAGGGTTTTAGGGTTCGGGATTGAGGGTTCGAGGGTTTTGGGGTTGAGCGTTATGTGGTTCGGGATTTTAGGGTTCGGGGTTTTGGGGTTAAGGTTTATGGTTGATGATTGAGGGTTGAGGGTTCGAGTTATAGGTTGGGGTTTAGGGTTAAGGTCTCCAGACTTATAACTTAGGGTTTTAGGGTTGAGGGCTATGGGTTTAGAGTTGAGAGTTTAAGATATAAGATTTAGGGTTGAAGGTTTAGGGGTTTGGGGTAAGGGGTTTTGGGTTTACAGGTTTTGGGTTTTTGGGTATCAGGTTTGGGGTTCGGGATTGAGGGTTTGAGATTGAGGATTTAGGGGTTTCGAGGTTGAGCGTTATGGGGTTCGGGGTTTAGGGTTTCGGGTTGCATCTTTACCATAACAATAATCTTTTGAGCTATTTGCAGAAAAATAGACCAATAAGCTGAATTCTAACATTTTGGTGTTGTAAAATAATTTTAGGATGTTGATTTCTGCGACATCTTATTTTTCTGTTGATATCCAAATTAACCATGCGATTATCACCAGAACCATTCAGCGCTCCCAAAATTGATGGTTGTTTACTTTGACGAATGAGCGATCCAGTACTACCTAGTATCTAACTTTTGAAAAATGTTATTTGAGACTCCCCAAAAGAGGATCTTATCCTGCGTAATAGCTGGTAATTATCCAGCCATTTCTTTTTGTGAATAACTTATAGACGCCAAGGAAATGCTAATAACAACCATGCTTGAATTTCATACATAAGAATACTAATAACAAGTTTCCTCCTGTCATCAAATTATCTCTTTATGTTTATATACGACATTCAATTTGTTTAGAAATTCATAAGGCTTGAAAGTACCTCTACAGCATCAGCCACTATCGTTGCCATATCATATTTAATCTCTTTAGAAGTTCCGTCCAAGAAGAATACTTTGGTTTTTAGCTTCCGGCCCGATCTTTTATCTCTGGAACTCTCTGCCATGCTTGGCTGAATCTCACCTGCTATTTCACAAAAGAATAGTTGCTTCTCATTCTCTTCTTAACATAATCGAACACATTCAAATTACAAACTAGTCATGTAAATGTGCACGAAAATGGCAAGAGGAGTGAAGGACTCATAGAGACGAAACCCCTAGCGGGCAGGGTGACTTGTAGCATCGCCATCGTTGAAGGCGACATCGACGGCAATGGCGACGTGGATGTGTCCGTGGGGGATGGGGTGACGGAGGTTTGCGTCGCCGAAGAGATTGGATGTGCGAGCGGGGGAGAGAGAGAGAGGCTGGGTATACGAGCAATGAAGAGAGAGAGAGAGGAGGGTGAGCGACGGAGAGAGAGAGAAGTGTCCGCCAATATCTTCTCTATGTGTTCGAACCCAAAGAAAAAGAAGGGAAGAAGATGGCAGGGAAGACACTTGCAAATAGCCGCCCTCCTTCTTCTTCTTCTTCTTCTTCTTCTTCTTCTCCAGCTTTTGCATGGGGTTAAGGGATTAGGGGTTTAGTATTGAGTATTGAGGGTTGAGGGTTCGGGATATAAGGTTTAGGATTAAGGGTTGAGGGTTTAGGGTTTAAGACTTAGGGCTTCGGACTTAGGGCTTAAGGTTTTGGGTTGAGAGTTTTGGGTTTAAGGTTGAATGTTTAGGGGTTTAGGGTTTAGGGTTTTGGGTGATTGAGGATTCAAGGTCTAGGATTTAGGGTTGAGGGCTTAAGGTTTAAGGTTGAGGGCTTAGGGATTTGGGGTTTAGGGTTCACAGGTTTGGGGTTTTGGTTTTGGAATTTAGGGTCCAGGATTGAGGGTTTTAGGGTTCAGAGTTGAGGGTTCAGGCGTTTCAGGGTTGAGCATTATGGGGTTCAGGATTTCAGGGTTCGGGGTTTAGGATTTCGGGTTTTGGGGTTTGGGATTGAGGGTTTGGGGTTGACGATTGAGGGTTCGAGGTATAGGTTGAGGGTTTAGGGTTTAGGGTTTCGAATTTACGTCTTAGGATTTTAGGGTTGAGGGTTTTGGGTTGAGAGTTTATGATTTAGGATTGAGAGTTTAGGGTTCAAGGTTTAATGTTTAGGGGTTTGGGGTATGGGGTTTGCAGATTTACAGGTTTGCAGGTTTTTGGGCTTTTTTAGGTGTGGGATTTTTGGGTTTGGGGTTCTGTGTTCGGGATTAAGGGTTCGGGGTTAAGGATTCAAGAGTTTCGGGGTTGAGCGTTATGGGGTTTAGGATGTGGAGTTTAGGGTTTAGGGTTGAGAGTTCGGTGTTGAGAATTGAGAGTTGAGGGTTCGGGGTATAAGGTTCGAGATTCAGGTTTTAGGATTGATGGTTGAGGATTTAGGGGTTTAGGGCTTAGGACTTAAGAGTTCAGACTTTAGGCTTAGATTTTAGGCTTTTAAGGTTGAGGGTTTAGGGGTTTATGGCTTTGGACTTAGGGCTTAGGATTTTGAGCGGTTGAGGGTTTAAGGTCTAGGGTTTAGGGTCGATGGCTTAAGGTTTAAGGTTGAGGGTTTAGGAATTTGGGGTATGGGGTTTAGGGTTTACGAGTTTGGGGTTTTTGGGTTTTTTGGGTTTGGGGTTCGGGATTGAGGGTTCGGGGTTAAGGGTTCATGAGTTTTGGGTGTGAACATTATCCGTTAGCTTAAATGGATGAACAAATTTGGCAAGTTTCAAGAATTAATTGCACTCATATAAGTTTTAGGAGTTAATTATACTTTTGTGACGAATTTAGGGCTTTCGATGCACTTATCTCAATAATCAAACAAGGGGAGATGTATTGGAGAATTTGATGTTTAACAAGGAATAATAATGGGGGTTTGCGCAGGGAGTTTTTCATTAGGTAGCTAAAGGTGCACGATACATTTGGTGGGCATGGGAGCAAGCTAACGTCGATTTTGGAGTTCCACCGTTGGATTAAGGGTGGACTTTGGTTGGCACGACATGCGACCGATGTGGTTTTTATCCGGGAGGAACTGAAGAGAATCAACGTGGCATGGGATTGCTTTTACTTTTGGTCTAGGGATGTGGGTCCTGATGGTGAATGGATACGACAATATACGTTTGATTGATTGATTTGTACATCTCATATCGCTATAGCGAGTAAATCTCCATCACGCTAAAAAATGATAGTCTCTGCTCGTCTTCAACCCCGATAACGCAACACTGTCAAACGTGCAAATAACCCGTCTGCTTCCTCGCCTGCCTTGACAATCCGTCCGACATCCAGATGTTGATCTGGGTCATCTCTCTCTTCAAAAGCAAACGAAGCATAAGGAGCCGTGCATCTCTAGAATATGATCGTGTGTTCTGCAACTTGTATACTTTGGGAAACCTCTCGCTATCCATTTCCATGGACACTGTGATCAACGAAAAAGCTCAATGCTATCTATCGCCCAAGGAGTCCCACCGCCAAATTCTATTGAAGGGAAATAAACAATTACTTATGTTATATGAACAATACTTAAAGTTTCGATATTCTAAATATCATATGGATCATGAGGATTTCTTAGGAGTGTCTCTAACTTATGAGATTTGATTTTTCTATCGATAAGCTTTGGTGGCTAAGTTGTTTATTAAGTGCGTGGAATAAACGGACATTACCCAATAAAGTGAGATTTAAAGGGTAAGTTCACTCTTTTAGATTGCAATGCTAAATTTGTTACTGTGTTGTGGTTGCTAACGGATAAAAGAAAGCAATCATAAACGTTTGATTAAGGATTTTTTCATTCAAATTACATGCTTATATTGATAATGTTTTTGGGTGAATTAGATGTATTAGGAATTTCACATAGAATGAAGCTATCCGGTGGCCATTGGAGATTTATAGGTAAGAGATAGCACATAAGTTGATGTCGATCTAAATGTGTCTTGCTAGCTGTAGGTTTCTCTATATATATTTCAACTCTATGGTTCGCATTTGCAGGTTTTTTGTCTCCACTGTCTTTTTGCTTCTTTTTTTCTTGTCGCCGCTCAAAATTAACGGGCCTTTCTTGCCTTTTTTGTGTGATTAGCTTCATGTTTGATTGTAACTTGCTTGATTCACATACTTTGAATTGTGCATTTAGTTTAACTTTGCACGTGGTTGATTATGCATATTAGTTTAATGTTTTGATTGTTACTTCTCCTAGCTTGGTTAATAATGGAATTTGAGACTTTCAATTAGTGAGAACACGTTAGGTGGTAATTAAACAAGGTTAGGTACCGAAGGGGCACTAGTTAGTCTATTAGTGTAATCAAGTTCATACACCCATTGAGTCTCTGATTTGTAGAAGTGAAGTATGATAGATCAACTAAAAACTGATTAGTGGCGATTACTAGATGAAATTGATTTGCATGTTAATAACTTAAATTTTAAGTCGCGAGTTGATATGGGTTTGGGAGAGTTCGAGTTAGGTTTAATTTAGTAATCCATTAGCCAAACTCCCTAGGCAGTGAAGTCGGTTTGGGGAGGTTGCGACACCCACAATCTCTCTGAGCCCATTGCCACCCCCCCGAAGCTCACCCCCTCCACATCAATCAGGCCGACCACCACTCCTCGTAAGATGCTCCTCCTCCTCTGCGGCGTCGCCTCTCTAGGCCTCCTCCTCCGTTCACGCTGCACTTCATCAACCCCTTCCTCCATTCCAGTTTCCCCAACAGGTTCCTCTCTCCTCTCTCGAAATGGACGATCGCACGACCCCCACTAGGGCCCGATGTTCCTGTCCTTGCCGCCCCCAGTGCGTCGTCGTCCTGCGGAAAGTTGAGGCCTTGAATTTGAAGCTCGATTTGCTTCGGCCGGCGGGGGTGAAGGCTCGAAGCCGTGGCTGGTGGCTTTGCAGCCAAAGTTGGTGGATCGGGGCTTGTCGGAGGAGAGGTCGAGTGAGGGTTTCGTGGATGGGTTTGTGAATTTGCCCAATTTGATTTCCACGAGCTGCCTCATTTCGGGTCCTTTGCTGGGATGGTGAGTTTTGTTTAAATGTTTGAATTGATCTATTATGAGAAAAGCTTTGATTTTTAGGATTTGTTCGAATTGTTTTGGAGTCTATTGTACTTTTCTTAGCAAGGAGACATATAACCCGACCTCCATCGAAAAATAAAAGTGAAATGAGTTCACTTAACTTGGAAATTAGAGTTCATGCTGTCCTTCAGCACTTGGCAAGTGCTACTTTGCATCAGAGCAAAACCTATTTTGTAGAGCCATTTCATTACTAAGTTCTTTACACAAGATGTCTTAAAAGTTTGATAGAATGGCTAGAGCGCTGCACCCAAATTGTGCAATCTCAAGTCCGAAATTGTGCAATCTCAAGTGAGTACTTCGAAACACTTTTGGACATAACCAATGTGAGTAATTGTCCTTAGGAAGTTGGATTGACGAAAGTTCTTCACGAAAGTTCTTAGTGAAGAATGTCAAGGTTTGAAAGGAGGGTCTAAATATCATTTTTGGCAAAGCTATGCGTGGTTTACCGTTCTTGTTACTTCCTCGATGCGCTGTTTCAAATGTGTTTAATTCTCTCACTTTTGGTGTTCCATGGAAAAGAATGGCATACTATCGCATTTGTGGGGTTGGCTATCTCTGGAGCAACTGATTGGGTTAGTTGCTGATCTTCGCTCTCTTCTGAAGCACATTTATAAAAGAATAAAATGGTGCTTTGTTAATCCCCCTTTATTTTTCTTCCCTTCGTTTTGTTTCCTTATTTGGGCATTTCAGCTAGACGGGTACGTGGCTAGGAAGACGAATATAAATTCAGTCGTGGGCTCCTATCTTGACCCCCTTGCTGACAAGGTATTGTTGCAAGAGTCTCCTGTATAATTGTGTTCCATTCTTTTTGAGGTATTCTTTTTGTCGGTTGTGATTTGTTTTAGATTGCTTTTGTTACTTTTACATGTTCTAATTGGTTGTGTTGCTCTGGCTGTGGTCATTAATGATCTTCTGCCAAGTGAGTAGTTTGCTTGCATCCTCATTGCATTGATGTGGATAAGAAATTGTGCATGCACGCACACACATATATAGTGTAGGGAGAAGTTAGACCGCCATGTTTAAGCAAGCTGAATGAACGAAAGGATCTCCCTAAATGTAACTTAAAAGAACTTGAGCGCATCTCTGCACCGAGACACTTAATAGCAGGAAGTGACCCAAGCATGTATTCATCCATGCCAGCGAGATTTTTTGTTTGTTTGTCTGGTGATCAAACCAAAAGCAGTAGTAAGTTAACTACATTTGGTTCTAACCACGTCGTAGTGTGTTGCAATATTAACATTTTTGGGGGCTACTTTCTTAAGCTGATGCAAGTCGTGCTTATGTTGGTGTCTGATGAAATGCGGGGCTGTGTGTAGGAGTGTCCATAGAGAACGCCAACCCTTCACCTATAGATGGTTGCCATGCTTGTCCTTTCGGAGAGCATTGGTTTTCATTTGCCATGGTCTCTCTCTCTCCACTACAAAAAAACGAGGATTTAGCCACGGAAATTAGCGACGAATAATTTTTCATCGCTAATTAGCAACGAAATTTGCCACGAAAAAAAAATTGTGGCTAATTTGCGACTGAATTAGCGACGAATTTTTTTTCCGTTGCTAATTTGCGACGAAAAAAAATGTCGTCGCTAATTTGTGACGGAATTTGCCACGAAAAAAAATTCTTCGCAAATTTGCGACGAAATTAGCGACGAATTTTTTTCCGTTGCTAATTTGCGACGGAATTTGCCACGAAAAAAAATTCGTCGCTAATTTGCGACAGAATTTGCCACGAAAAAAATCCGTCGCTAAGTTGCAACGGAATTTGCGACAGAGTTAGCGACTTATTTTTTTTCGTCGCTAATTTTGCGACGTAATTTGCAACGAAAAATAAATTTGTCGCTAATATATGTATTGCGTGTCAAATATTTACTAATATATAAATATAAATTATTATTTCCTTACCAAAAAAAAAATTATTAATAGGATTTTTCAAATTTCAATGTATAGACTACCACCAAATGAGTTTGACCGTTTGTGCGATGAACAATTTGCAGCATGTTTCAAAACATATGTAAATTGTCTATGGACCAAAACCAAGTTATTAATATTTTATACATCATTTAAATATATATTATTGACTTTGCGTGCGTGACCGTAGGTTCACAGTAATTATGATCAAGTTGAAGAGCAATGATTGCTATATTATCTGTCATGGGGTCCAAAGTCAATAGTACGAACTTGGCTATCATATTTCATAAACGGATATAATTTTCACACTCAAGAATATGGAATGAGAAAAGCCACAATGAATAGCGATGTGTGTGTTCGGTCATCTAATGGTGACAGTTCAAAAGATGATTTTTATGGCTTGTTGAATGAAATCATGGAGATAGAGTACCCTGGACCATTAATGCGGGTTGTGTTATTTAAGTGCATGTGGTTCGACCCCGTCAAAGGAATGAAAATGCATACGGAGTTTAATTTGGTTGAAATAAATTACAAGAAAATGTATATAAAATATGAACCATTTATGTTGGCACAACAAGCAATTCAAATATATTATGCATCATATCCTGATTTGAAACGTGACAAAGCTGATTAGTTCAAACTGAGGAATATAATACTCCAACTCTATGAGATCCATGTCCTATGTTGATAGATGTAGATCTAACTGAAATTCACGAATCAAATTTAGAAAATGTTGCAAAATCTGATTTTGAAACAGATGATGATGATAATGACAACGACGACGACGATGATGCTCAAGAGGAAGATGAAGATCAAGATGAAGACCAAGGTGAAGATGAAGATTTAGATTTTTAAGACTTTTTACTAATTATGTCGTAATTATTATTATTATTATGACAAGAGTTTATTGTTGTTGTCATATTTATTATTATTATTGTTGTTGTCGTAATTATTAGTATTGTTGTTGTTGTTGTTGTTATTATTATTATTATTATTGTTGTTGTTGTTGTTGTTGTTGATTATTATTATTATTATTATTATTATTATTGCTATTATTGTTACTGAAACTTTATTGCCGGGAAAAAAAAAAGAATTAGGCGTGTGTGGGCTAGTAGAAATGAAATTCGTGGCTAAATCAGTAGCAAATTTGCCACGGATGAAATTTGTGGCTAAATCCGTGGCAAATTTGCCACGGATTTAGCCACAAATTTAAAAAAAATGACTTAGGCGTGTGGGCATTTTTTATGAAATTCGTGGGTAAATCCATGGCAAATTTACCATGGATTTAGCCTCGAAATTTAAAAAAATGCCCGCAATTCATTTTTTTTTCAAATTCGTGGCTAATAACCACAAATTTAAAAAAAATGAATTACGCTTGTGTGGGCATTTTTCAAATTCAAATTTTTTCAAATTCGTGGTTAAATCCGTGGCAAATTTGCCATGGATTTAGCCACGAATTTCATAAAAAAATGACTTAGGCGTGAGTGGGCATTTTTTTGAAATTCGTGGCTAATTAGCCACGGATTTGGCCACGAATTTGAAAAAATTTGAATTAGACGTGTGTGAGCAATTTTTTCAAATTCGTGGTTAAATTCGTAGTAAATTTGTCACGAATTTAATTACGAATTTTTTTTACTGGCTTATTTTTCAAATTCGCGGCTAAATCAGTGGCTAATTAGCCATGAATTTAGCCACGGATCTGTAAATTTTTTTATATACCCCCTCACCCCGATTTTCTCTCTCTCTGTTCTCTCTCCCGCTCCCCACCCCCAAACCTCTCAATCACCCCGATTCTCTCTCTCTGTTCTCTCTCCCTCTCCCCACCCCCAAACCTCTCAATTCACCCCCAAAATCCAACCTCTAATTTGCTTGCGTCTCCGGCGGATTCGACGCCTCATCGTCGCAAATTTGCAGGTCCGATCTCGAATCCGGCGCTGCTTCTTGCGGTCTCCGGCGATGGCCACACACGTCTAGGGTTTTCCCGGCTCCAAACCCGATCGATTCGGCGGCGCTTCCGACGATGGACGGCAACAATATTCCCCTCCCCCTTCTTGCATTGTTCTCGCCTCTCGCCGGTGGTTTTCGCCCCCTCGGAGCTCGGAATCAGTGGTTTTCCGGTTCGTTATCTCGAGTTTCTTCCAGCGGTTCGCCTGAATTCAGCGAGGTGCGATCGAGATTCGCCATGGCTAGCTCAGGCGATGGAGAGAACGGCGAGAACCGCCGGACGCGACCGGACCGCGATGAGCCTGGCGATCCGTCGTCGATCGACGCGTCCTCGGTGGAGTGCGGGCCGAGCTAGAGGGTTTCGATGGGGGAGCCGAGGAGATTGGGACTCTAAATCCAGGTTGCCAATCTTAAGTTGTTTCCCCTTTTTCTCTTTTTACGAGGTTTTGACTTTACCATGAAGAGTTAAATTCATAATGTGAAACTGGGAGTACGTGTTCTCAAAGTTGTGATTGTGAGCTGTTCTTGTGATCTCCTCGATTGTTCTAGTGGTGATTCATTTCTATTCTCCCTATGGATATTGGTTGTTGACTGAGTTGTGTGAATGTCTTATACATTATTTTACCATTTCTGCTTGCTGTGTCTAATGATTTAGACTTTTTTAATAGGATCTGACAAATGGAAAAGATACTTTGGTACCTGTGTTCGAATTTCAGCACAAAAGATGTGTCGGTTCAAAGACAATTAAGAGTGCTTCCTCTGGTGTGGTATGCTTCTATAACTCGGGGGTTGACATGTTTTTTGGCACTGTTGCAGTGGGTTCATTTGTTCTTCAATTAATTGTTTTAGGTGATTGTCGATGGTACTTATGCTCTACATGCGAGGTTGCGGTCTTTGCTAGATATTTGGGTTGCTGTTGTAATTTCTTTTTCAAAAATTGCACGACTCATTTGATTCGCTCTTAAAGATAATTGTATGATGAGATTCGTCTCTTCTCTGGATCAGGTTGGTGGTGTCCATTTTAGCCTCCTTTCAAAGGTCCAATATGATATTGGAGACTCTCGTTCACTGGATTCTCTCACTGACAGCATCTTTCCATTGTTTACGAGACACATTGAGCCAGATTTACACCATGCACAGGTTGGTCTTTCATGTTTGCCATTTTTAAGCTTGCTGTCCTTGCTTATTTTTTGGACTTCTATGCAGATTAGAATCAAGAATAGCTTTGTTTCATCATTCAGGGAAGCAATCTACGAGATAAAATGCAGAAGCGATGTTCGTATTGTGCAATTTTCAAATTTAAATCTGGGAGAAATCATTACCTTCACTAGGATAGAACTTTGACCTCATTCATGTTTATGTGCTTACTTTGTCTTTTTGTTAGAGTGTGTATTTTGGTCATATATTTCTTGCCATCTATTATAGTGGATCTCTAATGAGTGCTAGTTCTGCTCTAGCTTCTTCTCCCTGTACATTTTTTTAATTTGTGTACCCCACTACTCTGTCTCCCCCTCCTTGCTTCACCTCTCCACCCCAACAGTAAAATTCATATAGCAAAAAGTTATCCTGTGTAAACCATGAAATGCAGGTATAAAAGAGTGAGGATAGTTAAAATCATGATGGAACCTGTCCTATGTTAGTCATCTCAGGGTACGAAAGTTCTGAGATGGTCACTGTTTTGGTGAACCTTTCTATGCGTGACCATACGAATGGGCCTATTACTGATATGTCGGACAGTAATTTTTTTTTGAATTCAGGAATTGCAATATTAAAGTAATACTCTGAAAAGACTAATTGAGTTTAGTGGGACTGATGCAGAGTTATGATCCATTGCTTATATGTAAATGCCATTGGGACTTGTGAGTACTTTTTTTTGTTTAACTAACAAAAAGAGGCAGTAATCTACTTCCTTGTTATTCTTGACACATTTTATTGTTCGATACTTTAGTTGTTCTTGGGATTCTTTAAAATTTGTTTCATGGTGTATAATCAACAAACTTTTTCGTCAATAGTGCCTTCTTCACAAGTAACTACTGTTACTTGTGATGTGTATTTACATCATGATTACTTAAAATGCTGTGTTAAGAGTATGTCGTACTGAAAGTCATGATCTGTGGTAGTTTTTCAAGAAGTTATAAACAAAACATGCTATTATGAATGCCATCCCCTGTTTGAATAAATTTTTCCTATGTGTTTTGTGGTGGGAGCTTTGAATTAATAGTGCAACATAACGTTACAGTCTCCAGATTCCTTTCCTGCCCAGGTTCTCCAAGGAAATGAAGCTCAAACAGATAAGCAAGTATATCTGCAAGCTGCTACTCTTTTGTAACGAGTGAACTTGGTTGTGGGGGGTGACATCCTCTTTTGCTTTTAGCTTTATTGAGATGTACCTGAGACCTCCATCAGCCAGTGAAGAAGCACGAATAAACGATTGGATTAAGGTGCGTCAATCTGGTATTAGGTACTATCTTTCCCTGGGTGACCAGAGGATTGTGGACAAGCATTTCATTATCCGACCCAAAGCAAAGTTTGAGGTGAGAAACATCTCATATTTCGTTACACTAAATAGTCGTCCTTTGAGTTGACTTGATGATTTACTATTCTGATGTCTTGTCCTCTTTATCAGTTTTGTAAGGTTTCTATTTCACTCCTATGAACCTTGACATGCAGCTAGATATAGCATTCGAGACAGTTTTCTTCTGCAATTTGAGAATTGACATGTCTAAGAATCAACTTACACGCATATATTTGATAGTAGCCATGAGAGTAACGTGTCCATAGAATATTCCCAAACAACTGTATCAAGGAATTAAGAAGATGGAAACTTTTGGTGGTACTCCGATTAATAGTCATAGTTGCTTCATTTTTTAAGTGGTCAATTTGTATGGCTACAAATAATTATGTTTACTCAATGTTACATGTTAGATATTTGTCTGATCTCAACTGATAGTGTCATTTCATGGCTTTGACTAACTCTATTTGAGCAGACTTGCCTTTTGCAATTTGGCAATTCAATCAAATTATTGATTTTGGCTGATTTTTTATCCTTGAGTTGTGTTCCTACTAAAATTCTGATGAATTGGTTGGCTATTCAGGTCTGTCTCTCTTTGATCTTATATTTAAACAGGTTGGACGGATGACACTACGTGGATTGTTGGCTCTGGGTTACATAGTTGTGGTCAGTTACAATTCGTGGCAACTTAGCTACGAATTTTGCCACGAGTTTTTTTTAATAAAAAAATAGATTTTGTTTTTTTGGGCAAATTAGCGACGAATTTTATGACGAATACATTTCGTGGCAAATTAGCCACGAATTTTGCCACGAATTTTTTTTAATAAAAAAAGATTATATATATATATTTTTTTTTTCGGGGTAAATTTGCGACGAATACAATTCGTGGCAAATTAGCCACGAATTTTTTTAATAAAAAATAGAATTTTTTTTTGTTTTTTCGCGGCAAATTAGCGATGAATTTTGCGATGAATTCAATTCATGGTAAATTTGCCATGAATTTTGCCATGAATTTTTTTGAATAAAAAAAATAAAATATTTTTTTTGTTTTTTCGTGGCAAATTAGCAACGAATTTTGCGACGAATACAATTCGTGGCAAATTAGTGACGAATTTTTTTATTAAAAAAAAAGAATATTTTTGTTTTTTCAGGGCAAATTAGCAACGAATTTTTGCGACGAATAAAGTTCGTGGCAAATTAGCCATGAATTTTGCTACGAATAATTAGCGATGAATTTTGCCACGAATTTTTTTCCGTCACAATTTAGCGATGAAAATTGAAATTTTTCGTCGCTAAATTTTGCGACGACGTATTAGCGATGAAATTTTTTTCGTCGCTAAATTTTTTTTCGTGGCAAAATTCGTGGCTAAAACCTTATTTTTTTGTAGTGCTATGCCTGTTTGTGAAATTTGGTTGGTGGGGTTCGATGAAGTAACAAATAAAGGCGGGACATTTAATGGTGTTTGCAGGTTGTGTGGCATGGAGTGTAGTGGCTTCATGAGAGGTAATTTAATGTGAATGGTGTCATTGAACAGTACACCTTTCTTGCCTTTTTCTTCATGGCAACTTTCTCTCCTCTCTTCTTGAACTTTTTCTTTCTCTATTGATGATGAATTTGTTTCAGCAATACATATGTCTAGGACTGGCAAGTTGATTAGTTTTTATATACCAACTAGGATACTCCTTTCTACATTAGGTAGAGTCAGGAGATTCATAATAAAAAGTGCAAAGCTTGTATCCATATATACTTCGTAAAAGAGAGATCACTTCATGTGCAACCAAACATGGCCCATGGCATGCTAATATCATGTCATCGACCCAATCTTAGATCTTATTGACTATGCTTATGAAATGTCCGTTGATTTGCTCAGATAGAATATATTTTGGCTTAAGATTTAATTGATTTGCCGTATTAATTAAAGCCATATATTTGCTATGAAGTTATTGATGTTTTCGCCTGTTGAACGTTTGCTGTTTTGTACAAACGAAATGTTAGCATGCATGAGTGAATTGTGTTGGAGAAATATCACGTAGAGAATTGAAACCATTTCAAGTAGTTAATATATTATAGTTGGTTCATAATTTATCGGCTTAAATTTTTGAGTGAATGTGAGCTCAATTGGATATGTTAACAGGTTCGGTCTTAGGCTTTCTCTTGGTAATTTTTCTAGGTGAAATGTATCGGGCTTTCGTTTTGTTCTTAACGAATTGGTGTTAGAGGCGATGGTGGATTGATGGGCCCCCAATCTATTCAAATTGAGATATCTTGATGTAGAAAGATATTTGGATTAAGGGAGATCGGAATTAACACTGAGCTTACATCAGAGGGGGGATTATTAGAATGCACATATAAGTTATGTTAGAGAAATTCATTATCGAAGAATTGATGTGGTGTAAGAGCAGTTAATATATTTTAGTCGGCTCAATACTTACTGACTTAAGTTTTTGAGTAAAGGTTGGTTCAACTTGATATGTTAACATTTTCGGACTTGAGCTCTCTCGTGATTTTTTCAGGCGCAAGGTATTGAGCTTTTGTTTTGCTCTCAACGAATTGGTATTAGGGCTAGATCGATGGGCTCCCATTATATTCAAGTTGAGAAATCTTGATGTGGAAAAATATTTGGATAATGTGTGATCAAATCTAACATTGAGCTCATGTGTGATGGGGAGATTGTTCGGATGCACGAATAAGATATGTTAGAGAAATCTCACATTAGAGAATTGGTGTAGTGTAAAATAATTAATATATCTTAATTGTTCTATAACTTATTGGTTTCAGCTTTTGAGTGAAGATGGGTCAAATTTGATGCGTAAGAATGTTTGGACTTGGGCTCTCTCTTGGTGATTTCCTGGTATCGAGCTTCTGCTTTGCTCCCAACAAATAAGTATTAGAGCTGATGGTAGATTGATGGGACCCTAACCTATTTAAGTTGGGATATTTGATGCAAAAGGATATATGGATTAAAGAACAATCACCAAATGGGATAAGCTCCAAAGTAAATAACAAATAGGAAATAAGTTTTTTGGGATAAGGATCTCCGCATTCGGAATTCGTATGGATGGTCTGTCCTCACCCGCTCCCTCCCTCCGTCCTTCTCCTTCTTCTGCTTTTGTTTCGACACGATACCTCCCATCCTCATCCCCTTGCCCCTTCCCTTGAGGCATCCTCCCTACCATGTGTGCCGCCCCTTCTTCCATTTCAAAAAACTTGGAGTTGAGCTAAGAACAGTGTACGACACCAAGTGAAAGCAGCGGCGCGTGGGGGTGAGCCTTGACGATAACATGATGCCACGCGGATCCAGTCTAGTAGCAATTGTAGACACCATTTAATTATTCTCTTGCTCACCAGTTTCTTCATTTAATTCGCCAAGATGCGGAATTGTGCATGGCAACGGCAGAATCGGATGCGCAAACTAGGGCCAAGATGTTCAATTTCATAGTATCGGCTATGAGAAAATGGTGCAAGAACTACTCGTAGATCACAAGGAATGCGAGTCAATAAGTTAAAAGAACTCGGCATCATCTCGCACGAGCATAAGAGTATGTCTCGAGATCACCGGTGACACAGTTGAATCATGTAAGTAATATTTTCTATGCGATTCCAAGTTAATAACCAAGATGCGCGTAAATCCACCGTGCATGGCTTGGCATGGCGTGGCATGGCGTGGGTCAATTTCTAACAAAATTCAAAGTCGCCACTAGCAACAATAGAGAAAAAAATGGATTTTTGTGGGTAGGGGACTTATGTGCAAAGTTGAAGAAGAAGAAGAAAGGCGGCTATTTACAAGTGGTTCCTTGCCATCTTCTCTTCTTCGGGTTCGGACAAGCAGAGAAAAAAAAACACAAAGAGAAGATCGGACACTTCTCCCTCTCTCTCTCTCTCTCTCTCTCTCTCTCTCTCTCTCTCTCTCTCTCGTTTGCCTTCCTCTCTCTCCGTCGCTCGTAAACCAAGCCTTTCTCTCTCATCCTAAACCCAGCCTCTTCGTCTTCCTAAGAGGCAACGCAAGTCTCCATCCCCATCCCTCATGGACATGTTGCCTTTGATGACGGCGACGGTGCGAGTCGCCCATTTGGGGTTTCGCCTCTGTGAGTCCTTCGCTCGCTATTTTTATGTTTCGCATTTTTTGTTCGTCTTTATGTGCTTATTCGTTCTTGCGACTCGTTTCTTTCCGTTCTCTATTCCAGTCTGCTTTGCTTCAATGATAAGTGTTTTGCTTTTTCTGCTGTATGTTGCTTTTACCTTTGAGGTCTGTGTTGACATGATCCTCACCGAAACCCCCTTATACTCTTTGTATTTCGCTAGTTTTTTCTGAGCCAAAATTATGTTGTGCGCTAGCTTGAGGGTCCGCCCCCGATCACCATAGTCCTTAGCTGTGCGGTATTTCTTTTAGAGGATGCTCGAGTTATGAGGTATTTGATCGGCATTTTGGTGTGTAGAGTGTTACATAAGTTTTGGGGTGTTCTTAGTTGGTGCAGAAGAAAAACGATGAGAGCAGGGAAATAGAAAGAAAAAAGAAAACTAAAGCAAAATAGATAGTTTTGGGCTGTGTTTGCTCTTTTAGTGAATTGTATATTTATCTAGAGAGAAAGGAAAATACCAACATGCAATAGCTCATTTTTGTATTTATGGTTCAAGTCTTGCGAGATTAGCAGTCCCAGGTCTATTTTTGTAAGGGATAAGTGAATTGAAAATCCTAAAACTTATCATCATAATGCAATTGAGTCCTAAAACTTTCAAAAAGTGCAATTAAATTCTAAAACTTGTCATAAAGTGCAATTGAGTCCTAAAACTTTCAAAAAATGTAATCAAGTTTTAAAACTTGTCAAGTTAGGATAATTAAGTTTTTTTTATTGCACTTTTTAAAAATTTTAGGACTTGATTGTACTTTTATGACAAGTTTTAAAACTCAACTGCACTTTCGTGACAAGTTTTAGGATTTTTAATGCGCTTATCTCATTTTCGTAATTAAATGATAATAATATATTTTAATTAAAAAATATACAAAACCTCAAATAAAAAAGATTAAATCATATAATAGCTTAGAAAAACGACTTGACTAAGTTATTAGATTTTAACATTAAATTAAGTCTTAGCTTCTTTTTAATTAGAACATGATTTAGGGATTTTAGTGAGTAACATTTGGTATAGTTTAGTCTTAGTGGACTATTCTTTGGGAAAAGAAATTGAACTTGATTCAAAATTAGTTTATAGAGGATCGTATCGACTTATAACATGGCTATGCATATTCTTTGTCCGTAATTTTTGGGTTTTCATTTCTGCACTTTTATTTAGAGTTTTTAAATACTTGGGTGTTTAGTTTTCACATTTTTAATACGTTGATCGTTATTTTCCTTTCTAAAATGGTTATGACTAGTTTAGGATAATAATAAACTTTTCGATGACATTGCATGATTATTTAGTAATTTGAATGTGTAAAAAAAAGGAGAAGAAATTGTTTGATTATATGAAGAAGAGATTGAGAGGCTTTATTCCGGTGCTCTTCTGTAAAAGGGCAGGTGAGACGCAGTTAAGTATGGCAGAGAGTTTCAGAAATGAAGGATTCTTTTCGTACCACACTGTTTTCTCAAAGGGAGATGGCTATGACAGTGATGACACAAGAAATGTAAGGAGCCGTTCGGAGATCACGAAAGGCATGAGTTAATTAGTTAAACTCCGGTATCACCCAGTGTTCGTGTAGGACCTTCACGAACATAAATGCATGTCCCGTGCGGAAAAACCATCCCTCTTGGGGCCAGGACCTCGATGACTCAGTCGGATCAATTAAGCACCGAGAGAAAAGCTCAATATTCTATACATTTCTAGGTTAATATTTGGCGAGAATTAACTACAGCGCACATTAATCCATAAACACATAATTAACCTAACAAAATAAAAAGGTCCCAATTAGCAATAGAAAAAAAGTAGAAAATAAGACGAGAAGTGTGCGCGGGACTCACATGTGAAGCTAAAGGGTTCGAACCTTTACAGAGGAAGTCGCAATTTCGTAGGTACCTGGACCGCAGCACGAGAAAGGTTGCAAGAAAGGGAGAACAACCACCAAATGAGACAAGCTCCAAAGTAAATAACAAACATGGAATAAGTTATTTTGGATAAGGATCTTCGCGTCTGGAATCTGTACGGACGGCTCGTCCCTGGATGAGCCGTCTGTACATATTCTGGACATGGAGATCCTTCATGGGTGATGTCGAAGTTTTAATTAACTAACTCATGCCTCATGATCTCCGAGCGTTCCTTGCATTTCTGATGTCATTACTGTTATAGGCATCTCTCTTTGAGAAAGCAGTATGGTAAGAAGAGGATTCTTCATTTCTGGAACTCTCTGTTATACTTAACTGCATCTTACCTGCCTTCTTACATAAGAGTACCAGAACAAGATCTCTCAATCTCTTCTTCACATAATCAAACAGTTTTTTCTCTCTTTTTGACACATTCAAGTTACTAAATGATCATGCAATGTCCTCGAAAGATTTATTATGATCCTCATCTAGCCAAAACCATTTTAGAAAGAAAAAGAACGATCAATGTATTAAAAGTGTGAAAAATTAAATATCTAAGTATTTAAAAGTTTTAAATAGAAGTGCGAAAATGAAAACCCAATAATTGTGGCCAAAGAATATGCATGGCCATGTTATAAGCCGATACGATCCTCCATAAGCTAACTTTGAATCAAGTTCAATTTCTTTTTCAAAAGAATAGTCTACTAAAACTAAACTATAGCAAAGGTAACTCACTAAAACCCCTAAACTATATGCTAATTAAAAAGAAGCTAGGCTTAATCAAATGTTAAAATCTAACAATTTAATCAAGCCGTTTTCCTAAACTATTGTATGATTTGATCTTTTTTATTTGAGGTTGTATGTTTGTTTAACTTAAATATAGTATTATCATTGAATTATGAAAATAGGGATTCGGGACTGCTGGTCTCGCAAGGCTTGAATCATAGACACAAAAATGCGCTATTGCATATTGGTCTTTTCTTTTTTCACTAGACAAAAATCCAGTTCAAAACTATCTGTTTTGCTTTAACTTTCTTCTTTCTTTTTATTTCCCTGCTCTCGTCGTCTTTTCTACACCAACTGAGAACACCCCAAAGCCTACCTAAGATCACACACCAGAATGCCGATTAAATACTTCACAAATAACTCGGGCATACTTTAAAAGAAATTCCTCGTAGCTAAGGACTATTGTGATTGGGGTGGGACCCTCAAATTTGAACTGCTTTCTAGAGCAAGCACACAACATAATTTTGGTTCGGAGAAAACTAGCGAAATTTAAAAAGTACAAAGGGGTTTCTATGGGAGTCTTGTCAATACAGACATCAAAGGCAAGAGCGGCAGACAACAGGAAAAATAAAACACACCATTGAAGCAAAGCAGACCGAAAAGAAACGAGTCGCAAGAATGAATGATGAGCGCACGAAGACGAATGAAAAATGCGAAACTTGAAAATGGCGAGAGGAGCGAAGGACTTACAGAGGTGAAACCCTAAGCAGGCGATTGGCACCGTCATCGAAGGCTACGTCGACGTGTCCGCGGGGGACGGGGAGATGCATTACCTACGAGGAAGACAAAGAGGCTGGGTTTGGGAGGAGGAAGAGGTTGGATTTGCGAGCGAGGGAGAGAGAAGAGGGCGAATGAGAGGGCGAATGAGGGAGAAGTGCTCGATCTGCTCTGTGTTTTTCTTCTCTGCTTGTCCGAACTCGAAGAAGACAAGATGGCAGGCAGCCACTTGCAAATAGGCATCCTTCTTCTTCTTCAGCTTTGCACGTGGGTCACCCACAAAAATTCCTTTTTCTTTCTCTATTGTTGATGATGAGAACTTTAAATTTTGTTGGGAATTGACTCGCGTTATGCCATGCACAGTGGATTTACATGCCAAAAGCTGGTGAAGGCAAAGTTCTCCAAATGGGGAAATTGAGGAGTGGCCATAAGAGTAATGAAATGGGGTCCGCTTGCAAGTGGAGGGGACTAGTGGAGTTAGCGAGGCGCCACTTTCTGCGTCTTTTGAAATGGAAGAAGGGGCGGTATGTAGTGGGAGATTAACCACTATGCGGCTTTAGGTGCACTTATCTCAATAATCAATAATGGGAATTTGCGCGGGAGGTTTTTGCATCAGGTAGTTGAAGGTCCACGATGCATTCGGTGGGCATGAGAGCAGGCTAGCGCCACTTTTGGAGTTCAACCGTCCGATTAAGGGTGGACTTTGGTTGGCACAACATGCGATGGACGTGATTTGATCTTGGGAGGAGGCGGAGAGGAGAATCAACGCGGGATGGGCATTGCTTTTTACTTTTTCTCTAGGGACATGAGGAGTCCTTATGGCGAATGGGATAAGACGGTGGCATGGCCAATTTTTATAGGTTTTGATTGATTTGACTCGTGAATAAAAAAGTTTGTACGTCTCATATAGGCTCTTTTACCATATGGGAAGTCTTAGTTTTAGGGTGCGCATGACAACGATTTTGTGTTTGAGAATTGATTCTGTTAGAAATAATTCTATCTACAAATGAGTTACGACCATTATATGTAAGTTAGGACCCACAAAGTAAAATTACTATCTACAAGTACAATCAACCTTACGACGGTGTTAGGTAGATTACAATATATTCAAGAAATTTACTATTAAAAAACGAGACTTGGCTGTACGAGAACCCTCATTCTCTAGTGCCTTTAGACCATTTTGTTGTTGCTTATCTTTTTCAACATTTCACACGAACTTTAATCATTGATATACAACATGTTCCATTAAAGGAAGGATGCATCCTCGAGGGCGACCCTCGCCAAGGATGTGAGGGCCCAGCCCTTGCCAGATTTGATGAGGGCCATGATGCCCTCGCCGGCCCTCGCCTGTGTTGCCGATGGCTAGCCAGGCAAGAAGAACAGTAGGAAGAAGAATTGAAGAATAATAAAGAACTGAAAAGAAGGAAAAAAACTTAATTTCTTTTCCAATTTTGATTCTTGTTCCTAAAATCAAGAAATTACTTTTTTTTTACTTCTTGATTCTGTTCCAAAACTGATTCTTGGAACAATTTTTTGCAAATTTGTACTCGGGAATAAAAAGTTTACCAAACGGATTTTTATTTCAAAACTGATTCTAAGAATAAAAGAATATAAATTTTTACTGTTTTGCAACTTGCCAAATGGGCCCTTAGCATTGCTAGAAACAAGACACGCCAAGAGACAAAGCTATCGACGTGACGTGGGCAAAAGTACGCATCGGCACGGTTTTGCACCTCGATCCTCCTCTTTTCTTCGACATCCAAATGATGTCGATACGGCTCTTGAAACACCAGTCTCAGCCTGTCTTTTAACCAAATGGCGGAACCAATATCAAACGCGAAATCACCTATTTGCTTTCACGCCGTGTCCCGACAATTCATCCAACATCCAGATGTTGATCTGGGTCATCTCTTCACGAGCAAATGAAGCACAAGGATTCGACCAAAAAAAAAACGAAGCATAAGGAAGCAGGCACCTCACGAATTCGGTTGTGTTCCGTGACTTGGACGCTTTGGGAAGCTTCTCGCCATCTGTTTCCATGGACACTATTTAATCACCGCCTCGGGACTCTCTGTTGACACCTAAATTTTAGCACATCATTTAATGATTAATTGCATAGAAAATTAGGGATTAAATTTTAATCTCTAAACAAAAATATTAAAATCGCATAGCATATAGTTTAGGATCATGTAGGTTAATTGCATTCCACATTGAACTGGCAGCGACAAGCGAGCTTAAAATTCATCACGTAAATCGAGCTCAGGCACCGAACGAAACTCGGCTCACTCGAAAGACGAGGGCCGAAAATCACACGTCAAAAGGGCTCGGTTGTCTCAATTTGAGCTTAAATTAGCCCATTAAGTTAATTGAATAAAAGCCCGAATTAATTCAGCCAACTTGGAATTAAATGAAAATTAAAGCCTAAGCCCATTAGGACTAGAAAGCCTGGTTAATTAACCTAGGATTGCGATATAAATACATGGTTATGCGTCATAATCAAGGGGGGTTTTCATAATTTTCAGATCAGATTTTTTTTAGAGAGACACAAGTAAATCACTTGCGAGAAAGAGAGAGGGAGACCGGCGAGGCCACTGCCATCGCCGTTTGCGCCCCTCCGTTGCCGCACTCACCACACCACCACGCCGCGCCACTGCACGCCGCTGCCCGGAGAGCCGCCGGCACCGCCACGCATAACCGCACATCTTGAAGCACATCTTGAAGCTTCCACTCGCTTTGTTTCGCTCTCCGCGTTTGGTCTCTTCACGTCCATAAGCAGCAACACCTGCGGTCTTGCTCTCCGCAAGAGGAGATCAAGGCTGAAGTCGGTCAAAATTTCTCCACCGCTCAGACCTTGAGGAGGCTCGACAAAACAATTCCACCGATCACTCTCATGCGTGCCAAGAGTAACAATTGATACAAGAAGACAACACAGAAGATCACTCAGTGAAGATTTGCTCTATTGCAGAACGAGACAAATCGAGGTGGAATTGGGAGTCTAAAAGAAAAGACAAAAGGAGAAATCTTGGTGGCTGGAGAGGATTATTCATGGAGGCATCCACTTATACATTATGAGAAAAGCATACGGGGAAGATTCTTCTCTCTGAGCAAATCAAGACTTACACTTATTTTTTTCACTTTTGTTTATTCCTCATGATCTCTCACGGATGGTCTTATGAATTATCCATGTCACCACTTTGACTTCTTCTACATTTAGACACGCTCAACACGTATACATGCGGGATACACGATACAAAGGGTAGCGAAAGTTTTACTCTTGAAGTCCTCGAAGTCGAGTTCCCTCTCTGCCATCACAACAAGCTGCTTGTGATCCACTGCTAGCCACCATTCGTCCCACCGTCGCTCATCCCGATTCGCAATCCTGATCTGCTATAAATTCAAATTTGGAAAGAAATTTGCAAATCAGGTAAATATCTTATCCTGATTTGGTTTGAATATTTTGTTGCTTAATTCGTGCTTATTGATATCTAATCTTGCATATTTGAACAATAAGCATTATTTCAATTAGGATTTATTTATTTATTTTTAAAATCTTGGATATCTATTATTCATTAAATTTGGATAGAATTTAAAATTTTCAAAATCTTTTGAATATATTCAAGATATTTAATATATCAAAATTTTTTCAAGATGTGATTGATTAGGAAAATTTTCTAATCCGCAACCGCACACATGAAATAAATCTGTCTATCAGGCTTTAGATAGAGTTATTTCCATAGTGGGTATTTCGAATTTTAGGATCGATCTGTCAGGCTTCAGATCGAAACTTAATTCGAAAGATTTAGCGGTTATATTTTTTTTACTAAAAAATTTGTAATTTGAATTTAAATTCGAAAATATAAAAAAATTTCATAAAAGAAAATCAAAAAATTTTCTGCATCTTTGAACTCTAAGTCAGGATTTATCAAAATTGTCAAATTGAGTATTTTTCTTGAGATTGGTACCGAAAGGACGTTAGGGTAATCTAGCTTAATCAAGTTCCCAGATTTATAATCTCTGGTTTGCAGAAATAAAATAGTACTCCCGCTATTTTATTTAGGTTTCTAATCGACCTACCTTAAATGATTAGTGGCGACTCCCATTGAAAATATTTGCATACTCATAATTGGACCTAAGTTGCGAATTAGTAGAGTTTGAGAGAACTCGAGTTAGGTTAGTTAATTTAATTGATCTAGTAACCCATTAGCCTAAGATCGGAAAATCTGATTTTCTTAGGTCGCGACACTCTCACTACGAATTTCTATTGTAGGGAAATAGTTACTCGAGTTATATGAACAATAATTAATATTTCAATATTCTAAGTGTTATACGGATCATGAGGATTGTCTCGATATTCTTAAAGCGTCTCTAAATTTATGTGATTTGATTTCTCTGCCAATAAGTTTTGTTGGTTAAGTTTTTATCAAGTGCGTGGAATAAACCAACATTATCCAATACAGGTGAGATTTAAAGGGACAGTAAAATTTAATTTGTCACGATGTTATGGTTGTTAATGGATTAAAGAAATAAATTGGAAATGACGGATTTAGGTGTTTGGGAGCGGTTGGAGTTCATCGGGGCTTGGGCTATTTTGTCTGGGTTTGTTCTTTTTCCGGCTTGAATTGTCGTGCTTGAAGGGATGCTACCCGGACGAACAAGAGTTTTGAGTGGGTGGAATTAATTGTGTGTTTGGTCGGTATAATCTAACTTCACCGTCTAACTAAAGACTTGTTAAATTAATTCACTGGACACACATCAAAGTTTATAACTTTGTCACATCAAAGTTAGGTAGTAAAGTTAAAATAAAAATTCAAAAAATATATTAAAAATACAGCCGGTATCGGCTAACTAAAATTGGCCGAATAAACTAAATTGGCATAAATACAAAAAGTTTATAACTAAATTGACAAAAAAATGTTTTAAAACTGAATTTGCACAATTGTAATAGGTTTAAGACTGCTTTGGTAATTTTCCTAGAAATTTTGTAATCCCTTTGCCGGTGTCGATCCGACACGCGTCCTTGACTAGACAGATGCCCACGTAATACTTGGGATCACGTTGTTAATTACCAAATCGTCTTCATCTAACAATTTAATTACCCATATTATGCAAAAAATAAAAATAAAAATAAAAATTGGTTGACATATGAATCTTCTTTCAAAAGTTTAAGTCAAGCGCCCTCCTCAAGTGCCCTCTTGATCATATTAGAATCAAGCACCCTCATGAGTGATGCATAATTGAGGTTTTCATATAGATCCCATCCGTGCTTAAGGCCCGCAGACCTTTATTAGTTTGTTGCTCCCTATGGTTGAGATAGTTTGAAAGCTTGTGTTTAACTCTGACTGATTAACTGGGAATAACTTGATGTGTGGTGCTCGTACTGCCTTTTCGTTGGCTGGGGGAATCATATGCAATTTGCTGATTTCTTTACGTTACCTCTGTCAGGTCAAGTTCGTGGCCGTTCATGCAAAATTCGTGGCCTCATGGCTGTGACTTCTTGCTCCATGTGATTAATTGGGAAATATTCAAGCTGTGGATCGTGGAGTTTTATATCTCTCGTATCTTTTAGGACATATTCGTGCAAGTGATTACTTATGTCATGCCCATGCTAGTCTTTGCATCATAGTATTCATGGCATCTACTTACAAGCATACAATTACCTATAGAGAAAGAGGATGTCTTCATGAATATTAGTTCCATGCTCTCCGAAACAGGGAACTCTTAGTGATGTTTGTCTATACGAGGGTTTTGTTAAAGAGTGTCCTGAGACACTTAAACGACTGATTAAAGAAACTTTATGGTTCTCAACTTTCCATCGTGTAATAATGCACCATCAATGCTGGTATTTAATTACTCCGAACAAAATATGGTTAACACATGTTTGCTCACGTTACAAGGGAAAATTATCAAAACAGTCCTAAACTTATTGTACTTTTACCAATTCAGTCCTAAATCTTTTAACTCTGCCAATTGAGTTCTAAACCTTTTCATTTCTTGCCAATTCAGTCATAAATCTTTGAACTTCTTGCCAATTGAGTCCATTTGGTTAGTCGGCGCTGACGTGTCAATTTTTAAATATTTTTTTTCAATTTTTAAATAATTTTTTAATATATATTTATAAGTTTTCTTTTCCCTCTGGCCGGTCCGACGGGGGCTGGCGAGGTCGACCTCGTCGGCGGGGCCAAGCTTCACCAAAGATCGACGAGGTCGACCTCACTGACCCACACCTTTGGCCGGTCGCCAGTCACCTGATCGGCCAGAGGGAAAAGAAAAGGTAGAAAAAAATATATATTAAAAAATTTAAAAAAATATTTAAAAATTGCCACATTCGCGTTGGCCGAACGGCTAGTTGCCACATTAGTGCCGACTAGCCAAATGGAATCAATTGGCAAGAAATGCAAAGGTTTAGGACTGAATTGGCAAGAAATGAAAATGTTTATGACTCGATTGACAAAGTTGAAAGATTTAGGACTGAATTGGTAAAAGGGCAATAGGTTTAGGACTATATTGACAATTTTCCCCACGTTACAAATTTCCCGGTCTGTATATCAGGTCCTTTCACAAACCTGTGGCGAGCACGTTGCGCATGCATGCACGTGAAATGTGTTAGTCAACATGCGAGGTTCTTTATTGTCAAAAGAGAGGGAGGCTATGCGTTTGTTTTCTTTTCCTCTTTTTCTCCACTTAATGGAAGAGACTCGGTCCCATTTGTGGTCATCATCAACATGCTGTTCCGGGACCGCCCAAAGTCATGAATTAAATCAATAGAAACAAGTTAATTCGCTAATGACAATTCCACAATCGTGCAACAATATATCCTCATAAAAGAGCGACCTTTGATACTGCTGCATGCATTGCCATAATTTTTCGTCTGCTAGACTCCGCGTCCTCATGCTCAAACCTTTCTCTTTTAGTATTCCATTTTCAGGGGGCTAAAATGGCAGATAAGTTTCTTTATGAACATAACACAAACGTTGGATGTTCTTAAATGCAGTTCAGCTTGTGGTAAAAAAAGAAAAGAAAGGAGATATAAGCTGGAGATAATGCGGGTCGCACGCCACTTATTAAGGAACCTCGAGAGTGATGAAGACCAACGTGTCTTTCAATAAGGCTTGGGTCTGGCAACACCGACCACCACCCCCTTGACGATTAAAGTATCGCAGCTTATATTGATTGATGAATGGAGAGTTCAAAGTTAGTAGATGAGATAATACATTATGGGTCGTAATACTTAGGAAACTACGAAAAACGTGGGGAAAATGTTAGCATCTTTTAAATTAAGGAAAAAAATTACGTTTAAACTCTTCAAAGGTCACGGCAGAAGAAAGTCCCGACGATTAGAGTATTTTGTAGTGACTTGAATCCCAACCTTCCATCATAACCGATTTTCAATCCTGCGCTTTTTACGGAATACATTTTAAAATCTTTCTCATCCCGTCATCATGTATTTACCGGTCAATTATCATACATTTGCAAAGCGTAATCTTGCTTTACCATTGACAAACCAAACAAATAAAATAAAGTTCATTAGGCTGTTTGCTAAGGAGATTGATCTGGCTTTTACACACCTGAGAGATGTATTCCTATCTGGCTTTTGAAAGGGAGAAGTACTATTTCCTCAACCCAAAAGTTTTGTTTCACACCGTTTTCAAATTGCATGTTTTTGTCAGATTTATTTACCCTTAAAGCTCATTCACAATATCTACGAAAATTCTTGAAATACTGTAAAGACAAAAGATAGGAGTTTGCTAGCAGAGTCCACTTTCCATAAAAGGTAACTACTTTTCCTTTCTTCTTTTTTTTTAAATGCCATGAATTAATTCACACTTTGAATAAAACATTATAAAAGGTAATAGAAAATTTCTTTGTTCTAACTACTGGGATAGATTTTTTGAACTAATGTTCAAACATCGTCCAATTTCAATCGTTCTACCAATTCATTTGCAATATCATTCACCTCAAAGAATACCCCAGTATCTATTACCATGGTGACATTCTCAGGAAAAGTGAGAGAGAATGAGTTTTGCTTAGATTGAGAATCGAAAAGAAAGATTAATAATATAATACTGTGGTAAAATGATGCACTTTTAAAGTGAACGATTTGTCCAATGACCCTTTATGGGTGAAAATGAGCTGGTCTTGGGTAAGTTTCCCATGCATTTTACAGGTTCCCGAGAAACGAAGAAAGAATCACCCCTATGCACTCTCTGTCTCTGTCTCTCTCTCTCTCTCTCCACAGTTCTTCCGTATCATCAGCCATCCAAAATATAGAAGAGAAAATAGGAAAAGAATGGTAATGTCACTACTTGTTTCTTGTTTCTGTACTTAGGAACCGTAGTCCTGATCCCGAGGGCAATGAGAGGGACTTCTTCTTGCTCGAAAGAAGTAAAAGCAGTTCAGCTTTATCTTGGGCCACGAAAAGTCCTTGACGATTTGCTTTAAAAAAATGACATTAATTAATTCACTCTTCTTTGCAACGAATCCTCTGAAACGTTGATTGTGAAACTTTGATAATGATGGATACAGTCGAATCTACTATTGCCAATACTTACCAGTTACCTATATACTCGGGGAAAGTATAAAATAGAATTGCACATACGTTTTTTTTTGGGTTATAAAGACAATGATATGCACAATTTTCTTTTTGGGATTGAATAATTGTCTCCATTTCATGGGACATTGAAGAAGCGTGATGAATCCACTCGAATTTTTTGGCACCAATTTTGAGGTTTTGAGCCAATTGGACTATTTTCTCTATAAATGATTTTTAGCACCCTTTTCTTTTCTTGTCTGTTTAATTAATGTTGCACCGACTCAATCAATTTTTGTTAAAAAGTCTAATTGAAAGCTTAAACACTTTAAGTGTGGCCAGACTAAATGTATAGAGGACTCATTAAAGTAATGTATTCAAGCGGTGAGATGAAACTCAAATGTCCATGCGCGTTAAATTGGTGAACAAAAGAGTCACGAGCACATAATAAACTCGTGGTATGAAGCATGCGGAACTAACTCCAATAACATCCCATCCAAATGTTTAAGTTATTCGTTTAGGAAATGAAACGCATTTCTAGCGCAATACTGTGAATTCTTTTGGAGAATGAATGGATATAAAGTCGAATATTTACTATCTCGGCACAATTAATTTAGGTTTTGGCATGGGATATGCAGGAATATTAGTGAGCTCAATATTCGAAATCAAATATATATGATTTATAAATCCACCATTCCGCTAAGCCTAGCAATTAATTTAATTTCTGGCACTGGACATATAGGACTAGTGGCGGGGCCAATATTCGAAATCCAAATATATAGATATGAGTTGTGAATCCACCCTCCTCCTTATTCACACATCATTTGCAATATAGTTTTCTTGATGTTCTCGAAATTTGGTGAGAAAGGCAACCCCACCAACAATTCCTCGCCAAGTTTGAAATTAGACAAAGGATTTTGGCTTTTCTCTATAATGCGACGGACAACTTTTTTGGCTTTTTCCCTATAATGTGACAGACTACTTTTTTGGCTTTTCTCTATAAACGGAAAGCTAGCGGCAAATATCTATATATCGCATAAAAACGAATAATTGGCATTGAGTTTTATATGATAATAGGACCATGGCAATCATTTAGTTATCATCATCGTGCATTTCTATATATTGCACGAAATTAAATGAGTAAATATGTCCAATATCCAAACCGTGGGCTGGAAAGGCGGTGATTTATCCTGTGGCGGATGCTAGCAATTGGATGATTAATGAATTGTCCATTTTAAAGATAACAGGTTGATCTTCCTCAAAATTTGACATTCGACGGGAAAATTTGGCACCCAGATGAAAGTGCAAGAAACACATTATCATCATAGCGTGATTACCAAAATGCCCTCCTACGACAAATGAGATGATCATTTAAGGCGGGGCATGACCGGTACTAGAGAGTTTCAATGGCCCAAATAGAATTAATCATAATAAAGCGGGGTGATGAATGATCATATTCCATGGATCCAAGAGTAATGAAAAGGCCAAGTAAAAAATCCTAGACGGGTTGATTGAGACTTCCTTTTCGTCCTTATGTTATGGCGTAATGTATTAATGTGGGGGCATGCCAATCAATACGGCGATTAAGAAGTAATCCTCGGTGAAGCTTGGATGGGAGGGACAAGTTCTTGGAAAGAAGGATATGACAGCAGATAAACTCGGACCCGATCTAAAGGAATCTTAACAAAGGTAATGTTTTGTTAAGCCTAATCCACGGCCATGCCCGTGTCCACGTCCACGTCCGTGTCCGTGTCCGTACCCGATGATCCACCGTGGTGCGAGTTGTCCAGCCTAGGTCAATGCCCACGCGCGACCTTAGCGCGTCCCCATCAAGAAGAGCCTGCTAATCCTAAATAAGCCGGCTTTTTTCACGGCCAAAGATAATCAAATAATAGCAAAAACAAAAGGGAAAAATACAGGGCGCTATCTGTTTCGAGTAGTGGGAAATAAAAGAAAAGTGCAGCTCAAAAAATAAAAGTAAAAAGTAAAAAGTTAAAAAAGGGGAGAAATTCCGGAAGAGAGTGGACTGCAAGAGCTGTCTCTCACCGGACACAGAGGAACTTCACCACTGCATTGTCGACTCTGGTCCCGGTACAACTTCCCTCACGCATGTGAGACGCTCTTCCTTCTCATTACCTTTCGCTTCTAAGCCCGATAGAGGAAAACTCTTTAGTGCCCGCTTTGCATTGTTGATTACTTTGTTAGACCCCAGGACATGGTCGGTATATGCTGCAGTAATGAGAGGGCAGTTTGTGGCATACTCTTTTTCCTGTTGGACTATAGTCATGGTATGCCTAATGACCTTATGATTGAGCATTTAGGACCTTTTAGCATCTTTCATAGGCGTCATTTAATTACTTTGGAGACTCCAGGATACCACTGTTAGTTAATCTGATCAACATTTTGCAGTAGCAATCTAGTAGATGTATAAGTTTATTTACTATGATCTGCATAGCCGTAGTCTAGGATTGGCTGCTGATATATTTACTGATATTTAGTATTTTGTATACAGGCGTATTTTGGGCAAGTTTCACCCCCAAAAAAACGCCAATGTTAAATGAAAGTTCCTCATTCACTTTTGTTTCTATAGGAGAAAGAACCTTCTTCTTCCTTGTTCAATGTTTGTGAGAATTGTTTATTCATGTGCTGCTCTGGCTAGAGTTTCTTTTAATGTGATATTCACATTGGTAGATTCTGATTTTCTTGATTTAGTAATAGGCTGAGTTATTGCATTTGTGCAGTAATTCTTTATACTAGATCAGATTGATGGCCAAATTCATCCGAGATCCTTGAAGTTTAAGAAGAACATCCATGGAAAACCCAAGGTATGTTCATACTTACAATGGCTGGAGATTTTGACCTCTGTTATCAGTAACTTGTTTAATGTTTATTTTGTGGTAGTTGGAGTGGGACAATGATCAATGCCAGTGTGCATCACTGGTCCTATTGAAAATATGTCTCGAGTTTGACCCATTGAACGAAACCCGACCCAAAATTTGTTAAAGGAAAGTCCGAAATTGATTATAGGTGGACATCTACTATGGAAATATAGATTTCCTGTTCAGCATCGGAGAAAGAAGAAAAGAAAGGAAAGCAAATCGTCCAAGGAAAGAAATAATAAAAAAAAGGGGAATTACGTGAGTCAATTTCCTTGCTGAGTGCATTGAAGAGTCAGTCAAAGAAAGATAGAAAAGAGGAAAGTTGACTTTCGTTGACCGAATCCCACTTGATTATGTTTCCCTCTGTAGTACGCGTAGCAATTTGTTGCACTTCTTCAGACGGTGGACATATGAGCATGTTTATATATATTAGCGGGTTGCTCGGTTGGTCACATAGACAGAGAAGTCTTGAAGCGCCGCGATTGATGTCGAATGCTTGGCGTGGGTTTATCTCCCTGAGGTTTTGTTCGTGGAATTGCATCAAGAGCTCAAGTGTTCGTAGCGATTAAATCTTGTATTAAGATTTGTGTATAATTCTTTTGCGAGATTGAGAGATTATTTCGTAAGGAATTGTGGGGCTAAACACTGCGTGCGTTATTGGGCGTAATTGGGGCTTGGGAAACACTTAGAGTGTTTGAGTGACTCGAGTGTAGTTGTAATCTCCGTTGTATCGCTTGATCTATAGTGGAATTCCGTGCTGCTCTCCCCGTGGACGTAGGTCACTACGATCGAACCACGTAAATCTGGTGTCCGATTTATTTTCTTATTCTATCAATTTTATTGTTCGATCGCTTGGCTTCCGCAACAATTGGTATCAGAGCCTGGTTTGGCTGAGTTGAAACGAATCGATGGCGATAGAAGAAGGAAAAGTGAAAATCGACAGATTTGATGGGAAGGATTTTGGTTTCTGGAAGATGCAGATTGAAGATAATCTATATCAGATGAAATTGCACTTGCCCCTGTCCGGGGAGAAGCTAGAGACGATGAAGCAAGCTGATTGGGAATTGTTGGATAGACGAGCTTTGGGTGTTATTCGGCTGACGTTGGCTCGTAACGTCGCGTTTAACATCGTGAAAGAGACAACCACTGCGGGTTTGATGAAAGCCCTATCGGACATGTACGAGAAGCCCTCTGCGATCAACAAAGTCTATTTGATGCGACGTCTGTTTAATTTGAAGATGAGCGAAGGTGCGTCAGTTGCAGATCATATCAATGAATTCAATGTGATCGTTAGTCAATTGAGTTCAGTTGAGATTGACTTTGAAGATGAGGTACGTGCTTTGATTCTATTATCCTCATTGCCTGATAGTTGGAATACTACTGTTACTGCTGTTAGTAATTCCTCTGGGTCGACAAGTTTGACGTTTGATGGTGTTCGAGATTTAATTCTAAGTGAGGACATCCGTAGAAGAGAATCTGGCGAACATGTATCTGCTGTTTTAGTAGGTGAAAATAGAGGAAGAACTGGTACACGTGTTAGCAGGAGTAGTATGAACTCGAATAGACGAAGTCAATCTAGGACTGGTGGTGTTGTCTGTTGGAGCTGTGGCAAGAGGGGGCATCTTAGAAGGGATTGCCTTAAGCTGAAAAACGACAAGGGTAAGGGAATTAGAGTTGATCCTATGGATAATGTTGCAGCAATAGCTGATGGTAATTCGGATGATGCTGATTATGTCTTGTCTGTCACTGATGATTCGTTATTTGACGGATGGATCATGGATTCTGGTTGTTCTTTTCATGCTACACCAAATAGGAACTGGTTTACTACTTATCAGTGCACGGATAGTAGTAAAGTGCAGTTGGGGAACAACGCTGAATGCGATGTTGTAGGTGTGGGTGACGTTAGAATCAGAATGCATGATGGTATTGTGTGGACATTGACTGGAGTGAGGCATGTTCCAGAGTTGAAGAAAAATATGATTTCCTTGAGTACCCTGGATTCAGCTGGGTGTCGGTATTCTTCAGAATGTGGACTTCTGAAAGTTATTCGAGGTGCCTTGGTAATAATGAAAGGAATCAAGCATAGTGGCCTGTATGAGCTTCAAGGTGAGACAGTGACAGAATTCGCCGCGGAGACGTCGAATGCATCGGTTCAAGAGTCTGAACTGTGGCATATGCGTTTGGGGCACATTAGCAAGAGAAGCATGAAGGTTCCAAGTGAAAGAAATTTGCTATGTGGTTATGTGGCTAACGAATTGAATGTATGCAGGTGCTGTGATTTAGATCAACGGCGGAAAGTGCAATTCAGTACGACCGTCAGAGAAACCACGGATATTGCAGAATTAATTCACTTGGATGTTCGCAGGTTGTCGCGATTTCCTTCGAGGAAGAGTGCCAGATTTATGCTAACAGTTGTTGATGACTACTCGAGGAAGACTTGGGTGTTTGTGCTAAGGCACAAGTTTGATGCTATTGTCAGGATCAGGCAGTTGAAAGTTTTGATCGAAAAGGAGACTGGTAAAACGATCAAACAGGTGCGGACTGACAGTAGTATGGAGTTTTGCTCGAAGCTGTTAAACGAATTCTGCATGAAGGAAGGCATAGTGAAACACCGCACTAGTGCCATTGAACCACAACAAGTTGCAGAGTTGATGAGCAAAACATTACTAGAGACGGCCCATAAAATGCTCTCTAGTGCTGGTATGGCTAGAAGGTTTCTAACGGATGCGCTTAGTACAGCGAGCTACCAGAAGAATAGATTCCCATCGATTGCGATTGAATCTCAGACTCCCGAAGAAGTGTGGTCAGGTAACGTTGCTGATTATTCTGTTCTTAGAATGTTTGGTTGTCCATGTTATGTTCGAGTTAGTGATGGTAAGCTCGATGGAAGAACAAGAAAGTGTATATTCCTAGGTTATGCACAAGGTGAGCGGGGCTATAAGGTGTGCTGCCCGGAATTAAATTCACCTGTTATCAGCAGAGAAGTTATATTTGACGAGTCTCCAGTACTTCTGGCAAGGAGTGTTAGTAGCAGTGTTCATACGGATCTGGACGGTGTTCAGCTTGAGGTGGAGTTGCAACCAGAAACTTCTAAGGTAGCGGGTACTAGTGAAGTAATTGACACGGATGGTGCTTGTAGCGAGGTGGAGCCTATAGAATCAACGGTTGCTGTAACTGCTGATATTGACAAGGTGCATATTCGATCTCCTGACAGATATGAATGCAATGATGGTTTTGCTTTATCTGCGATTGAGGAGGTTGTGTCGGAAAATCCTTGTGGAGCAGTTAAAGGTGCATGTGGAGTTGGTATTGTGATGAGGTCCATGGTTATGGCGAAGTTCAAGCGAGGCTTGGACTTGAAAGACGTCTGTGACGGTTGAGCCCATCGGGGGCTATGGGAGAGTAGTAGCGAAATTCGGATTCTATCAAAGCGATTGTGACTTGGCTCAAACGTCGAGCCAAGGTGGAGATTGTTGAAAATATGTCTTGAGTTTGACCCATTGAACGAAACCCGACCCAAAATTTGTTAAAGGAAAGTCCGAAATTGATTATAGGTGGACATCTACTATGGAAATATAGATTTCCTGTTCAGCATCGGAGAAAGAAGAAAAGAAAGGAAAGCGAATCGTCCAAGGAAAGAAATAATAAAAAAAAGGGGAATTACGTGAGTCAATTTCCTTGCTGAGTGCATTGAAGAGTCAGTCAAAGAAAGATAGAAAAGAGGAAAGTTGACTTTCGTTGACCGAATCCCACTTGATTATGTTTCCCTCTGTAGTACGCGTAGCAATTTGTTGCACTTCTTCAGACGGTGGACATATGAGCATGTTTATATATATTAGCGGGTTGCTCGGTTGGTCACATAGACAGAGAAGTCTTGAAGCGCCGCGATTGATGTCGAATGCTTGGCGTGGGTTTATCTCCCTGAGGTTTTGTTCATGGAATTACATCAAGAGCTCAAGTGTTCGTAGCGATTAAATCTTGTATTAAGATTTGTGTATAATTCTTTTGCGAGATTGAGAGATTATTTCGTAAGGAATTGTGGGGCTAAACACTGCGTGCGTTATTGGGCGTAATTGGGGCTTGGGAAACACTTAGAGTGTTTGAGTGACTCGAGTGTAGTTGTAATCTCCGTTGTATCGCTTGATCTATAGTGGAATTCCGTGCTGCTCTCCCCGTGGACGTAGGTCACTACGACCGAACCACGTAAATCTGGTGTCCGATTTATTTTCTTATTCTATCAATTTTATTGTTCGATCGCTTGGCTTCCGCAACAGGTCCAATTTAATAACTCACACACTTTTTCTCTTATACTTTGTGGAGTGACTGTTGATTCACCGGTTTGTACTCCCGTATACTCGCAAAGTATTTATTTCTTCAAGCATCGTCTTAAGTTTCCGTGATAGTCCACTAATGATACCGATTCACTCTAGTTTGCTCTCCTTATTTGTAGATAGGTGTTGATCTTGAAGAGAAGCAAAGGAGATTGAAGAACAATATTGTAGCCTTTGCTAGGAGGTACTTCACTCCACATGAAGTGCAAATTTCGAGTTACCCTGGAGTTCAGCATCAGCATTTTGTAAAATTGTGGACTCTCCAGGTGCACGAATTCTCTCTATTATTTTGAGATCTCAAAGTGCATTTTGTAGCATTTTGGAATGATCGCCTGCTTTGGTTTTTTCTCATTTTATCATGTTCAGTATCAGTTTTGTGCCATGTGGCCTTCAATCAGAGAAAATAGTGGTATTTCTGGTGCATTTTCTTTTTCTTCTGTCCTGAAGGCGATGTGCAATTTCTGCACCATGTATCATTAGTGATTGCTAGATGGGAAATATTTTGTGAATGTATACTCTGTGTGATGTTTCTCATTAATGGGGAGAAATTTTGGAGAAACTGCATGAAAACCGCTGAATGTGAGTCTCAAAAGTGAAAAAAAAAAATGAAATTGTTTCAAGTTCTGCTGATCAGATTATCTTGCTGCTGAAGACATAAGCAAAACGCATTTATGAATGAAACAATAGTTTCACAAGGTTTAAGTAGCCTATTCTCTGTAATCTTCCATTTATATGAAATTCTGCTTCAGGAATCTTATGTGAAGGCGTTGGGAAGAGGCTTCTCTGCACTACCCTTTAAAAGATTTTCCATACGATTCAGGAAAGTCGAGAAGAAGGCTCTTGTCCTTTCGGTGAATCACATAATGAGGTACAAACATAATTGTTCAACAGACCTGCAACCTGCTTCGGCTTTCGCCTTTATGCTTCACTTACAAATCTTAGCAAGCAATGATTTGCATCTGTGGCCAAATCTACAAATTCTGCAGCCAATCCAGATCTGGAATCCTTTTGTCAATTTTCGTACAGTATAGCTGCTGAAATTGCCTGTTTTTGTCATGTTTATCTTTAGACCTAAAATTTAGGTCTGGATTATAGCAAATGCAATTGCAATATAGAAAATATTTGTATGGGCTTGCCATGCACTGCATTTCATGCCTTGAGACTCATCTTCTATTTGTTCAATTGCAATTATAATCTTCTAATTTACTCGAACGAGTGTACCATAATGTAAAACTGTTGGAAAATATATGCCTTTCCTTCTTTACTTGGATGGTCCTAGTGTGTTGTTGATCTGGTTCCTAAGATATGAATAAATTCCTCCTTACCACAACTTACCAATTTGATTTTGTACCACTCTATTCATTTTCTTCTCTGTGGTTCATCATGTGAAGCCTGTCTTTTGTGAATTTATGAAATTCTAGAGTCTGCATTTCACTTTACAATATGCTCAGGGTGAGATAATTGTGGAATCTCTTGAGGACCTTTATAGCTTCAGCAGTGATTGGCAGTACACTCTGCTGAAATTAGCAGGCTCTCACCATGCTGCCATCTGCATGAAAAGGGTGAAGCTGTCAAAGGTAAGATCTTTGTTTTCACTGTACATTTTAGGAATAAAGCAGGTCCATGCGCATTAGTCGGACCAAATAATTGTTGCAAAGGCCAGACTGTTTAAGTGTTTGCTATTACTTGCCGTCTGTGAGAGATGAACTTGTTTCTAGACCCGGTGCTGCTGTAATCAGTGGCTTGACTTGAGGATTTATTATTTGTGTTCTGTGGTACCATTTATGGCAATGCTGTGCGGTAACAGTTGCCAGCAAGAATCTCAGTAATATGGATGTTAGCGTCAAATCCATAGTCATTTGATGCTCCTGATCCGCTTAAGAAAAGAAAAAAAGAAAGTATTGGTTAATGGAAGATTTTACAGGAGTGGTATAATGGGCGCTTTTAGTGACCTTGAATGGTTAAGTGTGCTATCTCTGTATGGCTTCATATTTGTGACTCTGATAATGGGTTTGACCATTATACTAGCACCATATTACAAATTAATTACTGAAATTTGATACGACAATTGCATTAATCATGCAAAAGAAAAAAGTACTTTTCCGAGAAGAGAAGGCAAAGTAAAGTGTATACACTTCCTCATATTAAAAATGAAGTGTGAGGTTTATCACCATCATTACGTTGTACGGCTCAAGTGACCCATGCACTGGGAGAAAATATTGGATACACCTAAATGCCTCGTCACCACTAGTGAAGTGAAGCTGATGCCGGGCCTACAGCTTCAGTCAGATGTCCTCATGGGCAACTTATGCCTGAGCTGGCTGCTGGTGCTAGGCGTTTGCTGGCTCCTGAGATTCTTTGGCTCTTCTTTTACAAAGATGCAGTAACTGTTTCCCTTGGTTTGGCTCACAATGTGGAGAAATTGTGTGAATGCTAGCAGCAAGAACACTTTGTCGTGCAATGAACCTTAATGTGCATTACCTAGGTAGGCGTTTGCTGGTTCCTGAGATTCTTTGGCTCTTCTTTTACAAAGATGCAGTAACTGTTTCCCTTGGTTTGGCTCACAATGTGGAGAAATTGTGTGAATGCTAGCAGCAAGAACACTTTGTCGTGCAATGAACCTTAATGTGCATTACCTAGGTAGGCGTTTGCTGGTTCCTGAGATTCTTTGGCTCTTCTTTTACGAAGAAGCAGTAACTGTAGATCCTGATGATCCTTTGGGTTGTTCTAGCTTCCCCATTAGTTCAGAGCAGTGCTCCCAGTGCAGTGAGAAAATTTCAGAAGTGGCATGCCTAGAAGACTCTACGGTTAGATAGATGCCTTTGTGAATACAGATATTGTTGATGGGCTTACATGTTCTGCCACTCGTATCTTCACTTTGTGTACATCTGTCTGTTTGGATGATATGAGCTGATTACTTGGATGTTTGTTGATTTTTCTAATCATGGCTGCAGAGCGGTGAAGAACAAGCAGCGTGAAATGAGAAGCCAGCTGCCGGTAAAAGCTTTCCACTCCTTGCCTGTCACGAGCATTACTTGTTGCCCTTGGAGAAATTATGTGAATGCTAGCGGCAAGAACACTTTGTCGCGCAATGAACCTGAATATTACCTAGGTAGGCATATTCTAAGCCCCCCAAACACACACTCAAATCATTTCCCCCCCACAAAACACACACACACACCCATATCATTTACCTAGGTAGGTGATGTGTTATATCTCTGCAGCATCTTTATCTCCCTTCTTTCGGTTTTTTAGTTCCTGCTGTCCGCTTTTTGTATGTTTCTTTGTTATTGAAGAAAATGTTTTTTTTTTTTTTTTTTGAAGAAAATGTTTGTCTTTGCTTACTGTTAGGAATGAGTAAACAGGTTTTTAATTATTTATTAGAGCTTTGAAGAAGATGAAGAATGTAAAAGCAGTGGGCCTTTACTGCATACCAATAGAAGTATGGAAGGTTATGGGAGAGATTGGGTATCTTGGCTTGCAACCGTTCTCAATAAAATTTTAAGATCAATTAAAAAGCTGGATGAATGAAGAAAAAGTACCCTGTGCCTATCTACAAGAACAAAGATGACATTCAGAATCATGCGAACAACGAAGAGATTAGGCTAATGAGGCACACCATGAAGCTATGGGAAAGATTTGGCAGATGACATAGTGGTGGTAGATGAAACCCAAGTTGTGGTTTACCAGAAACTTGAATTTGGAGGGAAACTTTGGAAGCTAATTGACTGAGCCAGACAAAGAAATATATGGTGTGTAATTTTGATAATGGCAGAAGTTCAAATGACCCCTTTGGTGAAAATTGGAGATAAGGAAGTGTCAAGGAGTGAACATTTCCATGTCAGACTCACAGAGAGGAAGGGCGGGAGGGAGGGAGGGGTGGGTATGGCTAATGTCTTTTTTTGTAGGGGGGGGGGGGTGTTAATTACAGGTGAAATAGCCAAATGGGCTTATCTGCCTATTGTCCGTGAATTACCGATATGAACTTTCGAACTAAAATAAGGCTCTTTTGGAGGTAGAAAAAGTACAACAATGCTGGTCAAACTCTCCTAAGTGGGCTTCTTTGAAGGATGATTAGTCACAAATAAATATTCCCGGTCAAAGGGAATAAATAAAAGCAAACAAGAACAAACTCTTGTCCTATCAGTTGGGATCAGCGAAACTGATTTGTTAATACCTTTATGAATTCCGGTATCTTGACCTATATATCCAAATATCCAGGGAAATGTGTGTATTGTCAAGCTGGCAGAATGAAGGTTCTTCAAGTCTATTTGATCTCTTGTATTGGCTGTAGATGGATGTGATTCCGAGGTCTGGTATGATATTGAATCAATCAAGTATTATTTTAGTCCTTAGTTCTTACAAATTCCCGGGAAAAATGAGAACATCGCAGAGAGGTACCAATGGAACTAGCCCCTGGAGTTGTATGAACACGAATGTGGACAACTTTCGTCTAATTAGTTTCAGAATGGGCTGCGATGGTCAATCTTCTTTGGAAGGACTAAGGATGCGGATAAACATCACTTCTCTATAAGCTTGCTTGGCTAGATGAAGGCTTTGTTAATTTTCAAATGTTCTTAGACTAACGCTCCCACATAGGTTTGGATTCGGCCGAAACTCATTTGTGAATATCTATAATTAAATGGGGAGGTGAATAATGAAGAGCCAAAAAGATTTTAAAGATGGCACCTCTTGCTTTAATGCCGTGTAGGAATAGTGGACTATTTCCAACTTACTCATGAGCTTCAAGCTGTCAATGATGGCATGGTTTAATATTTAAATTCTTCTGCCGCATGGAATAGAAAAGACATTGAATTGTGCTTGTCTAGTGTGCTTTGTTGTTGCCTACTGGGATTTTGGACAGGTCGATCCATTTGACTAGCATTCTCAATGGATATCCTTCTTCTTAAAGAAATCATCAGCTCTCTCTCTCTCTGACACATGGTGAAAGGGTAAGAATAAACCGAATTGTGCACCGAATAGAGGAAGAATGATTCTGAAATAAATTCACTGAGACATAACAACAATATTTAGCTTTGGAACTCCAAAGTTAAGCATGTTCAAGTGGGTGCACTCCTAAAATAGGTAATCTATTGGGAAGGTGTCACGCCCCGTACCCCACGAAGCATGAACATCCGCGCATAGGTCGAAGTAAGGTACGACGCTCCCAGGTTACGTCACCGACCCAAAAATCCAAATCAGAGAAAACACGCCACATGTGGAAACGACGTATATATAATAGATATATATATACACCCAAACAATTTAAAAGCAACCATGAATAGCAAGAGATAACAAATTACGAACTATTAAAACAATATACACATTCATTGTAAGACTTATATACAATATCCATTTTAACATAAGATATAACAAAAAGGACCACGAGTACAAAAAGGGATCGGTGGCCTAGGGGGATTGGTTAATCACTAGAGGGCTACAGTAAAAAAGAATATCGGCCCTCGCTCCTAAAATTGAGGTCTGCCTTAGGGTATTCAATCGGGGTCAGATCTAGACGTCTCGGAAGAACCCTCAGACTGCTCTGGCTCCTCCTCTGAACTCATAGCCTCAAAATTCATGGCCGGAGATCTGAAATGTCGGTTTTACCACAACCGTGAGAAAGCTCAGCAAGTACAAACCACTAATCCTAAACTAGGCTAATGTGCACCTCCAGAAGGGTAAATAAAACGCATCAAACCATGAACCAGTAAAACATTAATTTACCCGAGCTCACACCCCAATATATTGTCTCATAGCCCTGCAGGTTAGGCATTTAACATCAATGCAAATCAGGTGCAATTATACCGACCCGTAGGCCCGACCCGAAGGTCACAAGAGATTATAACGACCCGTAGGCTCGACCCGAAGGCCACAGTTGGATATAACGACCGCCCGACCCGAAGGCCACAGTTGGATATAACGACCCGTAAGCCCAACCCGAAGGCCACAGTTTGATATAATGACCCGTAGGCCCGACCCGAAGGCCACAGTTTGAATATATCGACCCGTAGACTCGACCCGAAGGCCACAGTTTGAACAAAGCTCAGGCATGCACATTATTACACTTAATTTCAAATCAATCACAACCTGACATACAATTTATACACTCGGGAATTCATGCCAATACCCAAGGCGACATGCCGAATACAATTATTCCCCAAGTCAATGTATCTAACACCCTCTCGGCACGATCAAATATTCCCAATGTAATCCAACCATTTTAACATTTAATCCGCGCATTTGTTACAATTCAATTTCATGCGCCTTGGGCCCGACTTGGACAAATCAATTTCCGATAGTCGATCTCACAATCATGGGGTCATCCAATAAGGTTTATTTAAGTCCCAACCAACCCCCAAGAATGCCTAAATTCTTACCATTAATTAATGAATCAACTAAATACTCAACTTGGACAATTTGCACAAATTCGGTACTGAATGAACAGTATCAGGGCAGGACACATTTTGTCCACTAAACCACAATTAAACACCCTCATTAGGCTCTAATCTCAAACCCCAATCACCCAACAATCAAATACACTTAATTAAGCTTCAAATAAGCCTAATTAGTCCCCAAAATGTCCAAATCCAAGTCATTGGCACTTGAACTCAATTAGTGAAACACTTAGACAAAATTACACAATTTCGGTACTCAATGAACAGTACCAGAACAGGGGGCTATTGGGGCCTTAATCCACCATTAAACTATCTCATTAGATCCTAATGACCTATACAAATTACCCCACACATAATTAAGCCTAATTAAACCCCAATTAGGCCTAATTAACCCCTAAAATGCACACTTAAACTAATTAAGGGTTTAGGGGTTTATACTCGCCTATTGATGACTCGGGACGACGAGAACAGGCGGTCGATCACCGACACGCGGTAAGGATTGACGGCGGCATTCCGGGTGCAAGCCGGCGGTCACTGCGACACCGGCGAAGGCGATTTGCTGCTGTTCTTAACTGTTTGAGGCTGGAAATGGAGCTGTGGGTGGCTGATCTTGGGCGAAAATGGCTGCTGGTGGTGCTGGATGGTGGCTGGTAGCTCCGGCTGGTACTGTTCCGACGTGAACACTACCAGAATAAGCAGAAACGGAGAAGAAAGAGGCGATGAAGGAAAAGAGAAGGAGGGGGCTTCGGCTGAACAAGAAAATGAACGTGAGAGAGAGAAATTCAGGTCAAAATGAGTCAAAATTGGTTGGGTGGAATCCAAGTGTCAAAATCTTGGCCATTGGACAATTTTGCCCTTGATCTAAGGGCTAAGATTTGTTCTAATCCAATAATTTAGGGGTAAAATGGTCATTGGTCCTTAACCCAAGTTGACCAGACCTGGTTTAGCCCTAACTCACCTTGGTTAGCCCCAAAATTTTGACCAAAATTCGGAATTAGCCAAATTAGCCCTAGGGGCATTTTCGTAATTTTTCGATCCTGAACCGAAATTCCAATTTTCGCACATACGCGTTCCATATATGCGTGGCCAACATAATATGGCATCGGATCCGCGAAATTCATTCCTTAAGCCCTCGAAAACTGACTGCAAAGTTTCGAGAATAAAATAATATTATTTTTTAAATTTTTGTCGAAATTCCAATTTTTGTCCATGATGACTCCCGATATGCGTGGCGATCCAAAAATGGCGTCGGCCTCGAAAAATAACCTCGCTTGGCCTCGGAAATGGACATCGAGGTCCCTAGGGGCAAAATTGTAATTTTTCCCAATTTCTGTTGAAATTTCCGTTTTCATCCGTATTACTCCCAAACATGTGTGGCCACTATAAAATGATGTCCGTCTTGCAAAATAGTCGTAATTACCCTTGAAATTTTGATATCGAAGTTCGGGCTCAATATTGCGATCAAAATAACTCGTTTTAAAGTCTTAGGGCCTCTCACTAACGGGCGGCTGTTTAGGTGTTATGCGTATCGACCTAGGAGTGTCCGAGTCGTGATAGCCTCGAATTTCGAGAGAGCGAGAGAAATTATCACTAGCACCGGGGGTCGCGATCATTTGGATTAAAATCGGGATTCATTGGTCAGACGTACTTTCGGTCGTGCGGAATCACCCGCGATCCGATCGTAGGTATATGACTATATCAATCCGTCATTTTTCTAAGATCGGCCCATATTGGTCCAAAATATTCCCTCGACGTTTCTGGAACTCGACACTCAATCACGATCGGGTCATCGGTCCACGTACCTGTTCCTATTTAGCCTTTCCCATTTGGTTAGTATCCCGTGATTGATCAAGTCCGGACGAGACTTACTAAAATCAAACGAGAATTAATATACACTTTATTGGTCCCGGTAACGGGCCAAATTCAGGATGTTACAGAAGGTGCTCACTTGTACATCAAAAGACAAAACCGTGAGGCTCGATATGGGATGGGTTAAAGCAGATAATACCTTAGTGAGTTAAATCCAGGGCGTCACAGTGTGGATAGCCAGCGATTGTATCTATTAACTTAATGTCTATTTGATTGTCTTAAAGATTCTTTAAAGCACTGTATAAGAAGCTCAAAGCAAGCTAAAGGATTGGGTGAAAATTGAGAAAGCTATAACTCTGATATTGTCTCATTCTTTCTTATTACTTCAATCGCAATTCTGCTCACTTATGATTCTCTCTATCAGAATATCTTGTTGCATTTTGGAATTTGTGATTTGAAAAACGAACAAGTGTTACTAGCAGTGTTTTTTATTGATAGGGCGATCTATCAGCTTATGATAAAAGCAACACTTGCCACATTTTAACATCTCTTGAGATAATTAGTGAATTCCAGCCTTGCTGGTAATGGGAGAGTGCACGTAGCTTTGGTATAAGTCAGACCATTATAAAATATGCTTGCAATATCTTCTATCTCTTTAGTATCTCAATATCTATTCGATACAACCATTTGAATCTAATATCGAATTGTCATTGTATCTATCAAGTTTTAACTTTAATTATTCCGCGAAAATTTGTCACGTTTTTATATCAATTTATTCATCCTTCTAAGTTGCATCGTTAGCCTCAAAAGTTTGCTTGGTTCAGATTTGGGAAAACAAAAGAAAAAACCAAATCAATTTGATAATAGATAGAGATTTTTGAAAATCAAAATCAGAGAGTCATCAAATAGTTTACTCATCGAACAATTTTAGCTTTGGACCAAATAATGTTTTTCCATGAAAGGATGCATGTCTTTTGTCGGGCTAAAAATAGGTGACGACTTCCCTAAACAAACTATAAGATAGACTACACATCATGTGCATTTCTCATCTGTTTCTTACTCACCATTTTCCTTATTTCATGTCAACATAAGAAATACGCATATACCTAATCTTGTAGATCAAGATGAAGAAATCATGCAATTGATACGGTGCCCTACAAAAATATATCTTAATATGGACTACACATCGTGGAGTCAGTCGTTCAACATGTTTTTTTTTTTTGGTCATATCGTTCAACATGTTAGACGGTTAGAATTTGTTATTTCTGCATCCAAGGTAAAAATTGAAAAGGCACTATGCTTCTTGCCTTCTTGGGACCATGGAACCACCCTGGTACCATACTTATAATATTGCCCGTCTTCTAGCAGTCTCTCTCGTCTCTTTGGTCCTGTTCTTACCTCAGAAGCACTCAGCGAGCAGATAACAGAGGCAAATTCACAGAGAATGTCAGGACCTCAACGCAGCGAGAACCCTCCAACCCTGACCCAGCCAGCGGACAAGGCCATGTTGAGGAGCTGGGTGGAGTCAAAAGCTACGTCTCTGGTTCATCTGACTCTAATTTGGTACTTACCCTGTACTTCCTTTTATTGGTGAAGTCTGTATTTTGGGTTCATAGTCGGTGCTTCTGGTTCAATCTGCAATGTGGGTCAGTGATTTAGTTATATCTTTGTCAAAATCTCTTGGTCAACCTTGAAGTCCCGTTTTCTTGTTTTTTTTTGGTTGTAATCGGATGAAGCTATCCGATTCCTGCTTTTGAAGCTAGTGTCTATGTTTACGGAGTAGGCTGTTTCTTGGAAGTTTATTGAGAGTTGATTCATCATGGCATGTGATCTAGCAATTGGAGGTTACTGAATAGGAGCATAAAGAATGAAAACCTGTTTATATGGCTTCATTTTTATTTGTTTTGCCTCCTCTCAGAGCTAATCATAATTTGTCTGGTTGGGTTCGTTGTGCAGGATATGAAGTTCCAAACTTGAGGTATAAACGATTCCCCTGTAATCCTTTCTTGCTACTTGCTACTTGAATTGTTTTCATTCTTCCCAGACCATCTGTGTGTTTATGTCTCTACTGGGGGTGGCGGCAGAGGTCATGCATGAATGAAGACTTTCCTTCTTTTTTGTCTACTATTTATTTTTTATTTTTCCTTTTTATTACATTTTCAAATGCTTCACAGTTCACGGTGTTATGACTTTCCTCTAGCTTTATGCATTTAAATTAACAGACGATTGCTAAGGTCTAGATAAGGTGATGATGTGTTTGTTTCCCTTGAAAACTAGAGAAGTCAGAGGAACCACTTCCTTGACAGCTTATCCAATATTGCAGTCAGGTTGTTCACTTATGACGAAAATCCTCAAGGTCTGACTCTGGGCCTTCTCTTGAGGTAGATCTTGAGATGCTCTACAGTTTTTTTGGATAGTGGATATTAGAGAAGCTCTGGTATTCAGAATGTCCAATTGGGGGTGAGATTCTTCTATCTCGACTTAAGTGTCTCAAGCAATGAGCTTGGAGATCTCTACCAAAAAAGCAGGCCCTTGTCATGTAATTTGATATGTCTTTTCATTAGTAATATTGAACTGTTATTAGTCAAGGACCTTCTAATCTTCCATACTGATGAAAGCTTACTGTACGTAATGCTTAAGAATTCCCTTATGGTGATCAATCTCTTCAAAATCTTAACTCAAAATGATAGAACTTCAGGTTTGGCCATCTCTTCAGTTAATTGCCAGATAACTCTGCAAACAGATTGTTAAGCACTCTTTTTTGTAGTCTCCACCGACTCTTCATTGTAAAACATGAATTCTTGTGGGCATAATTTTTATGTTCGAGAGTTACCAGCTCTAGTCAAGATCTTGGAAGCTGAATAAATTATCTAAAACTCATAATCCAAGGCCTAAATTTTTTGTTTAAATCCTCTTTAAATCTTCGCTTATTTCTTCTGTAGAGAATATACATGCGCCATACAGGTTCGTAAGCACTGTAAGTTATTAAAGAGTGTGTGTGTGTGTCACGGATTTGCTCATCTTTTGATTACCTCTTTCTTAACCTTATAATCAGCTGTTTGTTCTTATGGATAGGAAGCTTGCCGACAAGGTCGCAGCTGCTGGATTTTATATGGTTGGGCCTGATTTTTTCGGTGGGGATCCTTTTGTACCTGAAAATGCCAAAAGGCCTGTCACGGAATGGCTAAGGATCATGGAACTGTGGGTTCTCGATCTTTAAATTCATAGACACTTGCTGTTTATTTCTTAGAAACTGCACTAGTATTATTCATAGGTTCATCCAGAATTGCCTATCTCAGGATGCTCACTGTTTTCCCATGATTGATTAGTCGCTTAAGCTACGACTCATAATTATGCATCCATTAGTAATTGAAATTGCTGATGCCAAAAGAATTTTTTTGGCAGGATAAAGGGTATGAAGATGCAAAGCGAATAGTTGAAGCTATAAAAGGTAAAGGTGCGTCTGCGATTGGGGCTGCTAGCTTTCGTTGGGGAGGTAAGCAGACTTGTTCCGAATGATTCTTTGAAAGATTTCATTTCATGTCTTGAAGGATATGCTTTACAAGCTTGTAATATTGTGCAATGCTCATGGGATCTTTATTTCTTCCGCTCTGGTTGAGGTTGAGCTGGCAAAGCCTGTTGTCGAAGCTGCTTTGTTATTACATCCGAGGTTTGTTTCCATGGATGACATCGAGGGTATGGTTATCTTTATTTTTGGTGTTTTATTAGGCTCTTGGTTTGCATATTTTCAAAGCCAACAATCACTTGAAGTAGCTGTAGGAACCTCCTTTCCACATTTTCACTGTTATGCACATGAATTCATTGCATATGGCTTGCATAAAGAAGAAAAGCATCTCCTGATGGCTTGGAAAGTTGGAACATACACGTCGTGTGTAAGATATGACATTTTTCTTTGCTCTTTATAACCTCTGAAGAAAATCCGTTTACTCTGCTTACCTCAATGCATTTCCATGGTAGCTATTGCAAGATTAGACGAGCCTGTGTTAACAACACATCACTATAATTTATTAGCTTCGTTAGTTTTGCACCTTACAGTTACATGCGATTTTGCAGGAGTTAAGGCTCCGATAGCCATATTAGGATCTGAGATAGACCGTATGTCACCACCGGAACTCCTGAAGCAGTTTGAAGAGATTCTAGCTGCCAAATCTGAGGTGAGATTGAGATAATCGACCTTTCCTGATCCCAATCTATGTTTGCATGTTATGAACGATGCATTGCTTTGGTCATATCTATTTTCTATAGTTTTTCATTATATCAATGGCATCCATTCATGATCACATATCAGAATTTCTGCGGTGAAACATTTCAGGGGTGATGGTTCTGATTTATTCTTCGATTTTTTACATTTGACGTCTAACCTATGGTTCTTGAGTTCATGCACTTCTATTTGCTTTCCAATTGGGAAGTTTGATATATGCGAGCCACTCAGAGAGTTTGCTTCGTCCCTTGGTAGTAGAGATTTTGTATGAATATAAGACCGTTTCGCAGGTTAATGCACGAGTGAAGATATTTCCAAAAGTTTCCCATGGGTGGACTATCAGGTATGATGTCGCTAATGGAGTGGTGAAGTGTGCCGAGGAGGCGCATTCGGATATGCTGGAGTGGTTTGCAAAGTTTGTCTAAGTGAGGGAAGTCTTTGGCATCCGTTGAACCCCTACTCTCTGGCATGTGACAACTTGTGTAGTAAAGTCGATGCTATTTACTTTCACATTATGTGATTGACTGGAAAATAGAGAGCCTGTGGGGATTTTGTTTTCTATTTCTGCATCTCGACTCAAGTTCTTCTGTAAAGATTAGACAGAGATAGAATCTCTCCCGATCGACGCTTGTATTCTGTTTATGATGATTTGGCAATGCTTGAGTCGGACTTACTATTAAAGAGGATGAATTCACGCTCAACTCACTATTAAAGTCAAGAACTGTATTCACAATGGATTATGACCCTCAAGGCCTCTTCATTCAGCATTCTTGCTCGAAAGCTTTCAAAACTTTAGATTTTTGATGTGGGTGCACATTCAATTTTGCTTGTCTCATGGTTCATTTGCTTAGCAACCGCACATTTAGAATATTTTTATCACTGGATTCAGAAAATTATCCGCCAAGGTTGGTCATGTTAGCAGAGCAATGAGTTGGCAAAGAAAAGTCAGCATCTTGCGCTAATGTTCAACGCTTGGAACTTTGCTATCCGCTGATGAACACTCCCAAATGAGGAGACATCAAAGAAAAGGGACACGAAAGCTCTGTGTTTCACAATTACAACAAGCAAAAGAAAATGCAGTGAAGAGTCGCCGCCTTTTAGATAAGAGAATAATGTGTCACCATAATTATGCTTTTTTTTTTCATTTTAATGAGGTCACACAACAAATCTTTCATAGATTTTCGAATTTTCTCGAGTAAATAAGTAACAAGAATTATAATGCGATAGCCAACTGACCGGACCTTGAACATAAAGCAGGTGACCAATTGTGTGTCCTCCAGCTCTAAGAAGAAGACGTTCGATAAAATATCTCCTGTAAGCTACAAAAGAAATTCCGCAACTGTGCATTGCATGCCATTGAAATAATCGTTGGGGAGCAGGTAAGTTGCCGTGGAAATCCAAAAAATGTGCTGTCATGTAAGAGATTATAATATCACTTCTTGCATGATCATGCCTATATGACGACATTACTAAATTATGAAATGCAAGAAGGGTTAGGAATTTTAAAATGGTTGGTTCCTCAACCAACTGCTTGGATAAGGAGACAAGATCCAGTTGCTTACAAGTAATGCTGGACCGACTGATTATACCTTATAATACTACAGTTGGTCAATGACTCATGCATGCAGAGAGACCAGAAGAAAAAGGAGATTTTAAGGGTTCAACTTCATGAGGAATTTTCCTGTCATTGATGTTGAAGTCAATGCCTTTCAAGGAGCTGTGCATGGCAATATAGAACTCCCTACTCAGAGCTAGATCATTCGTTACGACATCAGAACCGTAGGCACATATCCTTCTGACAGAGTCAACATTATCGCGACTTGTCCTCTCGTTTGTACAAGGTTTCTTCAAGACAAGCCAAAGCAAAGTCGTAACCAAGCAGCAACACGTCGATATGTTGAAGTCAATGCCTCCCAAGGAGCCGTGCATGGCAATATAGAACTCAGAGCCAGATCATTCGTTACGACATCAGAACCTTAGGCACATATTCCTCTGACAGAGTCAACATTGTCTCTACTTGTCCTCTCTTTTGCGCAGTGGCGCGTCACTTCGAAATGCAGAAAGAGGGTACAAGATCTTCATCAGGCAAATCAAGAAAGCTCCTCAATGGAACTTCAGAAGTAAACGAGCGGACGATATAGGAAATTTGTCCAAGAGCAAGAGAACTTCCAGGAATTGGCGATGGAAGCTGCTATAACCTTACCTTTTCCTCTGCTAGATCTAGATCCACTTATTCTCCTCCCAACCCTGCACCCCCACCACCCACCCCACCACACCCCCCCCCCTTCCTCATATAGGGGCATAGCTGCTTTTTCTCATCCCAATCCAGGAAATTCATATGCAGAATTGAATTCAGGTTCCCTGAGCTGATTTGACATATAAAGAAGCGTCTGTTCTGGAGCAACTCCAGATTTTGAAATGAAGGTCAAGAACTCTGCTGAAGGTCAAAGCAGCGTTCATCTGGATATTCCTCAGCTTCAGAAGAAAACTGATACCATCATTTCACCCGCCACAATCTTTGAGCCGCAAACTAGTGCTGGTAGGAGAGATGGAAGCAGCAGAAACTCTATTTCCCCCGCATTACCAGCTGTTCCTGCCCCAGAGAAAAAGCTGACTCTGCTAGCTCTCCGCCTTGTGGTCCTCAAAAAAGCTGCCACTGGCCTGGGAGCCCTTGGTTTCATCTGGGCAACGGTTGTACTCCTGGGGGGCTTTGCCGATACCCTAGATAAAACCGACTTCTGGTTCATCACCATCATTTTATTAATTGAAGGAGCTCGAATATTCAGCAGGAGTTGTGAGCTGGAATGGCAACACCAGTCCACTTCATCAACAGCTGATGCCGGAATTAGCAGCTTCTGAAAGCTTAGATCGAGCTCTAGAGCTCTAGTTGAATCCGTGAAGGATATGTTGAGTCCCATAAGCTCTGCCACGAGATAGCAAAGTCAACACAGCTGGGAAATTTCCGAAACTACAGATGCGACAAATGTCGAGAGCAGAAATTGCGAAGGAAGCCGACCCGGAAATGGACTTCTTCGGAAGTTCCCATTCTACCTTATGGAGGGTGGGTTTTCCTTTGAGAAATATCAGCAAGATTTTCTATTGGCTTCAGCTCTTATCTGCGATAACATGCGTCGCGCTCTCATAGATGAAGCTCATCAAGCACAATTATGGTGAGGCAGCTAAAGGAGACACGGACAAGAGGAACCGGAAAGCTGCTCTGATTATCTTTTATGCCTTGGCTTTGGCAGATGCTCTGGTCTTCCTGACGGAGAAACTTTACCGGGAATGGAAGGTAGTCATCTGTAAGCTTCTCGAAGGGTTGAACAAGGAATGCGATCCGGGGGCTTAAGATATGATCTCAACTCGGAGATTTTTCTATGACTCCTACTTGAGATGTATTAATGGGAGCATTTTTGATGGCCTGAGAATGGATATGGTGACTTTTGCGATGGATCTCTTATGTTCAAACTCGCTGGATGAGCAGCTCAGGGAGCCAGGATTCTTCACCAGTTTGCTAAAACAGAACGGGTTTCAGATGACACGCTTCAGAAGATCGGAACAACTCTGCCACTTATAGAGAGACTGGTGGAGATCTTAAACTGGAAAGATCCACAAGAAGAAGAAATCAGGTTATCAGCCGCAGAAATAGTTTCCAAATTAGCCAGGAAAAAGCAAAACTCCCTTTGGGTCTCTGGAATACCTGGGGAAGTGGAATCAATATCATCTCTTCTACGGACAAACAGAAGCCCCAGTTCTACAGCAGACGAAATTCGCGAAAAGAAAATCAACTTTGGCCATGGGGACTATGGATACTTTCAAAAATTTGGGGCAACTCATTCTGAAGAAACTAGCCTGTGATCACAATAACTGCGGAAAAATTGGAAACACAAGGGGCCTTCTTTCCAAAGTCATAGATTTCACTCATGCTGATGCAAGAATATTGAATGACTCAACCATCACAACATCACAGGTTTTGACCGTTAAAAGATCCCTGCAAGTTATTAAGATGCTGGCAGGCACAACGGGTACCACAGGGAAAAATCTCCGGAGAGAGATCTCGGAGATAGTCTTCACCATAAGCAACATAAGAGATATTCTACGATACGGAGAGAAATGACCGGAACTGCAGAAACTAGCGATTGAGATCCTTAAGAGCTTGGCACAGGACAACAATGCGACGGAGCGAATAGGAGGCACCGGCGGAGTTCTGAAAGAACTGTTAAAGATTTTCTTCCAAGAAGGAGTGCCGGAAGATCAAAGGGATGTGAGGATTGTGACCGGAGAAGCCCTGGCTACGCTGGCTTTCGAGAGTAAGAGCAACTGTCATCGCATCTTGAAGTTAAATGTAGCGGAGAGGCTCCTAGAAGCATTGGAGATTCTGCTTCTTCATGTTAATGCTGGAAGAATTTTGAGGAATCTGTGCATTTACAGTGGGCCAGAGTCCTTCAACCAGCTAAAGGGAGTAACAGCAGTGGCACCAACAATAAGTGCATTATTTTGCAAAAATGAACTTGAGCCAGCATCTCAGTAACCGGAAAGGGCAGTTATTTACAAGTTTAAGTTGTCCTAGAGAGAATGATATTAATTGTTCCTACCTAACCATATTTCCTCAACTCAGGTTCTCAAGGCAATCTTGTCAGGAGAAGGCAAACTACAAGAGGTGATGGTTGGGTTAGCAGCACATGCTTTCAAGTTCATGACAGCAGAAGAATCGACTGCCGTCTTTGTGAAGGCAGTGTTTAGAGAAGCCGAATTAGCTTGCACTTTGGTCAAGATCCTGAAGAGCTACTGGAGCCCAAATATAAAGGTGCCAAGAATGACAAGGTTTGCTATCGAGCTGGCAAACTGGATGATGAGAAACAAATTGACGAATGTGCAGATCTTCAGGGATCTGGGCATGGAGGAGGAGCTTGAAGGAGTCATGGATACCACACCAGAGCTAGAGAGCTTCAATATTTTCTCTGGCACCATTGGACTAAGCAGGCACAGCATGACCATTCACTCACTTGTTGAGACCGCACTTATGCTGCTGAAGAACAGGTTTGATCAACCGATAGGTTACTGAGCAAGTGATGAAGCCAAATTATCCAACAAATGGGAAACATGAAGGTCAGCCGGACTACATATTTCATTCTCTAATTCCAGAAGTAAAGAAATAAAGGTAATTGCTTCTTTAGCAGCTCCGCCCGGCTTAAGTCTGATTATATGCTTCTGCAAGTTATCACCTTCCTTGTTTGTTTGCACGGAATTTGTGCAATTTACAGCACACCGCGTGTACTACTACCAAAACATATGCAAGATATGTACATGCAGCCACACATTCTTTTATTTTACAATTTTACTCCTGAACATGGAAGCATTCAAGAGTTGCATGTACCGTGATTCTGAGCTCACTACTTCTGCTACTAAAAGATCAGGTTTTTCCTTCCAAATCTTGTTCTACTTAGCAGCGTATCAAGACTTAAGGACGATATAGTCCAAGGCAATCATCACATAGTTTTCAAATGACTACACGAACAAGAATCTCAAAAGGCAATTCACCGTGCAACTGAAGTCGATAAAAAAGAAAGAACACATTGCTTACTTTGTGACAACAGAAGGGAATCTCACCATGAACCCAGAAATTATCTGCATTGTTCGCTTCTCTGAATCCCCCCCTGAACAGAACGAGATAAGAACCAAAGAAAAAAATGGTAACTTGCAGTTGAACACTTCACTCTATAAAACAAAAGGCAATGAACTAAGCTCATAAACTACGAGAACTGAGACATTCTTGTGATTGAGTTCGCGAGAACACCTTTTTACCCGTCAGGATCAGGGAGTTTCGGAGCTGAGACGAGTGATGATCGAGCGTCCAGATGGCGAGCAAGCTCAGTCGCCGTGAATTGCCAAAATGAAGAACAAATGGTGGAGGGAAAGGTAAGAAACGGAAAGAACGAAATTCAGTTAAAAACCTTTAACCCCAAACAAGAAATTGAAAAAGAAATATTACTCAAAACAGTCTCAAGTCACAGTCCCACGACTTCCCTGTATATTCAAGCCAAAGAACACATTGTTGTCTCGACTTTAAATTTTTCCAAATTGCCCTTAATTTCTTTCGCTCATCAGCATCCATTTTCGAACGACCACTCACTATTTTTTTCTTCTTTTTCACTATTAAATTTTTTGAATTGTCCCTACTTTCTTTATCTTATACTAGGCTGCGACACGTCATTTCCCTCGTTGAATATTAACAGATATCGGGGCCAATAAAATTGCGACTTTTTTCTTCGTTTTAATGACATGGCACATAACAATTTTTCTTTTCGGGTAAATGGTTCGTGGTTATTCGAATTTTCGCAAGTAAATAGTTGTAATTTCTCATCATCTAATAATAGCCACCTAACTGGACCTTACATGCAAAGTAGGGAGTCAGGGACCATTTGTATGTCCCCTAGCTCGAGACGAAGACTTTCGATAAGACATCTCCAGCAAGCTACAAACGAAATGCCAAACTGCACTTGACAAGAAATTGAAAGAATCGTCGAGGAGCAAGCAAGTGGCCGTGGAAATCCGAGAATGCGCCTGTCATGTAAGAGATGACGATATTGACTCCTTGCACGATCATGCGGCTACGAAACGCATTACTAGATTTTGACGCAACGAACTGCTGTAATAAGGAGGCAAGACCCAGTTGCTCACAAGTAATGTGGCGGTTTCCAAACTGGACCGAATGATTATGAATATTAACAGTACAGCTGACCAGATGACTCTCATGCACAGAGGACCCGAAGAAAAAGGAGGCTTTGAAGGTTCAACTTTATGACTAATCTTCCTTCCAATGAGGATGACGCCGATGCCTTCCAAGGAGCTGTGCATGGGGATGTAGAACTCAGACCCAGATGATTCATTGTAATATCAGGACTGTAAGTATATGTTACTCAAGCAGAGTCAATATTGTCTCAAACTTGTGTTCTCTCTTGTACAAGTTTTATTCAACACGAGCCAAAGCAGTCACCAAGCAGCAAACGCGTCGCTCCGATGTGTGGAAAGAGAGTGCGAGATTTTCATCGGGCAATCACGAAAGCTCGTCAATGGAACTTTAGAAGTAGAAGTAAACAAGCCAACAATATTGGAATTTGGTCCAAGAGGAAGAGAACTTCCAGGAAAGTTGGCAATAGAAGCTGCTTAACCCTACTTTTCCTCTGCTAGATCCATTTATTCTCCACCCCCCACAAGTGCTTAACCTTACCTTTCCGAATTATCAATCTCAGGTGAGCAGACTCAGAAAAATTTCCAAATCATGTCTCCCCCCCACCTCTCCACCCCCACCCCACCCCACCCCCCCCCCCCTCTTATAGAGGCATAGCTGCTCTTTCTCATCTCTTTCTCATCCCAATCCAGGAAATTCAGGTTCCATTGAACCGCCAGATAGAATTTTTCCTCAGCTGATTTGACTTATAAAGAAGCGGCTATTCTTGAGCCCCTCCAGACTGCGAAATGACGGTCAAGAGCTCCGCTGAAGGTCAGAGCAGCATTCATTTGGATATTCCTCAGATTTGGAAGAAAAATGAAACCATCATTTCACCCACCACAATCTTTGAGCCGCAAACTAGTGCTGGTAGGAGAGACGGAAGCAGCGGAAACTCTGTTTCCACAGCGCTGCCAGCTGTTTTAGCCCCGCAGAAAATGCTGACTCTGTTTGCTCTCCGCCTTGAGATTCTCGAAAAAGCGGCCACTGGCCTGGGAACCCTTGGTTTCATCTGGGCGACGGTTATACTCCTGGGGGGCTTTGCCGACACCCTAGATAAAACCGACTTCTGGTTCATCACCATCACTTTATTAATTGAAGGAGCTCGAATATTCAGCATGAGTCATGTGCGGGTATGGCAACACCAGTCCACATGCTCGGTAGCTGATGCCGGAATTAGCAGCTTCCGAGCACTCAGATCGAGCTCTAGAGCTCTAGTTGACCTTGAAGGATATGTTCAGCCCTGTAAGCTCTGCTACAAGGAAGCAAAGTCAACACAGAAGGGAAATTTCCAAAAATACAGATGCGACAAACGTCAGAGAGCAGAAATTAAAAGGAAGCTGGCCCGGATTTGGACTTCTTCCGAAGTTCCTATTGTACCTCATGCAGGGTGGATTTTCCTTTCGAGAAACGTCAGCAAGATTCACTATTGGCTTCAGCTCTTATCTGCGATAGCCTGCGTTGTGCTCTCATTGATGAAGCTCATCAAGCACAATTTTGGTGAGGTAGCTGAAGGACACACTGACAAGAGGAATGGGAAAGCTGCTCTGTATATCTTTTATGCCTTGGCTTTGGCAGAAGCTCTGGTCGTCCTGACGGAGAAAGTTTACTGGGAGTGGAAGGTTGTCATCTGTAAGCTTGTCGAACAGGTGAACGAGGAATGCGATCTGGGGGCTTCATGTATGATCTCAACTCGGAGATTTTTCTACGACTCCTATTCAAGATGTCTTAATGGGAGCATTTTTTATGGCGTGGAAATGGATATGGTCACTTTTACGATGGATCTCTTATGTTCAAACTCACAGGATAAGCAGCTCATAGGAGCCAGAATTCTTCACCGGTTTTCTACGAAAGAACGGTTTTCAGATGACGCACTTCAGAAGATAGGAACAACTCTGCCAGTTATAGAGAGACTGGTGGAGATCTTAAACTGGAAAGACCCACAAGAGGAAGAAATCAGGCTATTGGCTGCAGAAATAGTTACCAAATTAGCCGGGAAAAAGCAAAACTCCCTTCAGGTCGCTGGAATACCTGGAGCTATGGAATCGATATCATCTCTTCTCCAGACAAACAGAAGCCCCAGTAGTGCAGCAGACGGAATTGGCAAAAAGAAAATCATCTTTGACCATGAAGACTATGGATACTGGACTTTCAATAATATGGGGCTTCTCATTCTGAAGAAACTAGCCAGTGATCACGATAACTGCGGAAAAATTGGAAACACAAGGGGCCTTCTACCTAAAATCATAGATTTCACTCATACTGACGAAAGAATGTTGCAGGACTCAAGTGTCAGCATATCGCACGTTTTGAATGTTAAAAGGTCCTTACAGCTTATGAAGAGGCTGGCAAGTACAACGGGTACCACTGGGAAAAATCTCCGGAGAGAGATCTCTGAGATAGTCTTCACCATAAGCAACATAAGAGATATTCTACGGAGCGGAGAGAAGCGACCGGAACTGCAGAAACTAGGGATTGTCATCCTTACCAGTTTGGCACTAGAAGGCGACGCTTCGGAGCGAATAGGAGAGACCGGTGGAGTTCTAAAAGAACTGTTAAAGATTTTCTTCCAACATGGCATACTGGAAGATCAAAGGGATGTGAGGATCGTGACTGGAGAAGCCCTGGCAATGCTGGTTTTTGAAAGCAAGAGCAACTGTCATTGAATCTTGAAGTTAAATGTAGTGGAGAGGTTCGTAGAAGCATTGGAGATTCCGCTTCTTAATGTCAATGCTGGAAGAATTTTGAGGAATCTGTGCACTTACAGCGGTCCAGAGTTCTTCAACCAGCTAAAGGGAGTAACAGCAGCGGCACCAATAGTAAGTGCATTCTTTAGCAAAAGCTGAAGCTGAGCCGGCATCTGGATAACTGGAAAGGGCAGTTATGTCATATGTGCAAGTTTAAATTGCCCAAGAGAGAATGAAATTAATTGTTCCTACCTAACCATATTTCCTCAACTCAGGTTTTCAACGCAATCTTGTCAGAAGAAGGCAAACTCCAAGAGGTGATGGATGGGCAAGCGGCACAAGCTTTCAAGTTCATGACAGCAGAAGAATCGACCGCTGTCTTCGAGAGGGCAGGGTTTACAGAAGCTGAAGTAGCTTGCGCTTTGGTCGAGATCCTGAGGAGCCACCGGAACCCTCATACAAAGGTGCCGAGAATGAGAAGGTTTACTATCGAGCTTGCAATCTGGATGATGAGGGACAAATTGATGAATGTGCAGATCTTCAGGGATCTGGGCATGGAGGAGGAGCTTGAAGGAGTCTTGGATACAACATCGGAGCTAGAGAGCTTCAATGTTTTCTCTGGCACCATTGGACAAAGCAGGCACAGCACGATTATTCACTCACTTGTTGAGACCGCACTTATGCTGCTGAAGAATAGGTTTGATTAACCAATAGCTTACTGAGCAAGTGATGATGCCAACTCATCCAACAAATGGAAACATGAAGTCAATCTAGACTATACAAGTTTAAGTTTCCTAGAGATCATGGAGTTAATTGTTCCCATCTAACCATATTTCCTCAACTCAGGTTCTCAATGCAATCTTGTCAGAAGAAGGCAAACTACAAGAGGTAATGGTTGGACTAGCAGCACATGCTTTCAAGTTCATGACAGCAGAAGAATCCACCGCTGTCTTCAAGAGGGCAGGGTTTAGAGAAGCTGAATTAGCTTGCACTTTAGCCAAGATCCTGAGGAGCCACCGGAACCCGCATACAAAGGTGCGAAGAATGAGAAGGTTTGCTATCGAGCTGGCAATCTGCATGATGAGAGACAAATCGACAAATGTGCAGATATTCAGGGATCTGGGCATGGAGGAGGAGCTTGAAGGAGTCTTGGATACCACATCCGAGCTGGAAAGCTTCAATATTTTCTTTGGCACCATTGAACTAAGCAGGCACAGCACGACCATTCACTCGTTTGTTGAGACCACACTCATGCTGCTGAAGATCAGGACTGATCAAACAATAGGTTACTGACCCAGTGATGATGCCAAATTATCCAACGAATGTAAACATGAAGGCCTGCTAGTCCATTCTCTAATCCCAGATGTTAAGAAATAAAGGCAATTGCTTCTTCAGCAAGTCTGCTCGGCAATTAGTCCTGATGAAATGCTTGTGAAAGTTATCACCTTCCTTATTTGTCCGCATCGAATTTGTGCGATTTACAGCACACCACATGTGCTACTACCAAAACATATCCAAGATGCGTACATACATCTGCACATTCTTTAGTTTTTCAATATAACTCCTGAACATTCGAGCATCCAAGTGTTGCACATACCGTGGTTCTGAGCTCACAACTTCTGCCATTATAAGGTGAGATACTTTCTTTCCAAACCTTGTTCTACTTAGCAGTGAATGTCAGACTTGGGGACGATATAATCCATGGCAGTCATTGCATATCTTCACATGACTACACAAGAACAAGGACCCCAAAAGGCAAATTCATCACACATTGCTTACTCTGCGACTGCAGAAGGAGATCTCACGATGAATCCATAGATCATCTGCATCATTCCTTTCTCTGAAACCCACTAAACAATTGAACAACTCACTCTTTAAAACTAAAGACAATGAACTAAGCCCATAAACTAAAGGCAATGAACGTGGCACGATTTTTTTTCTATGTAATTTTTTTTTTGCAGAAAATGAGATTGAAACCCTCGATGTACTACGATTGGTAGATGACTCGAAATATTAAAATACAAAATGCATTTTGGGCATCAAATCTTTAAGTTCTTGAGCAAAATATTACATACTTAACTTCAATTGCTTTAAATGGATCTATTGATATTTATTCTTGAAGATGAAAAATCGAAGATGAATATTATTCACAATTTTTGTAAATTTACTAGGTACTTGCCTATAGATTTATCTTGTAAGTGTCGCCAACATGTGCAATTTTATTTAGATAGCGATCCATTATGCTCTATCATATTGTAAATTCTCTAGTTAGGGAGCGAAATATTTTTAAAATACGAAAAGAAAATCAAATGTCGAAAAATCTCAAAGTGCCGTTACAAAGAAAACTCATCGCAAGGCACTTGACTTTTAACTGACGTAAAGATGACGTTCAAGTCATGTGAAAGCTTGGCCCGGAAGAATTGCCATAAAAAATTAATTTCCAGAAAATAAATTTAATACCAATAAGTATTTTCCCGGAAACGTAATTTTCTCAAAAGCACCGCCAGACTTGAATACGGGAGTTGATTAGTAAACAAAATTATAATTATGATACATATCCTCACATATGTGAATTTATGTTAAGTATTTGATAATTGTATTTTAGAGTGGTGAAATTTAATAATATTTTAAAAAAATTGAAAATCAATTAAAAAAGCTAAAATTTTTGCTTTGAAGGCCTAAACTGACTTGAACCGAACCGAGTAATTTCAATCCCGGCCTTCTTTTTTCGAGCTGGGCAAAAAATCCCTCTAGGCCTGGGCCGTTTGCACACCTTAGAGGGATTAATGTTGCTAGAGGGGGAATTTTTTTTTATAATAGATAATAAGAAGACTTGGTTACACAAATCAAATAACCTCATAAAAGGACATGATCTTAGTATAACCACAAAAAGTATTCCCAATATGCCAAACCGAAAAAAATTAATAACTCAGGAAAAGGATTTATTTGAAACTTCATTTACATCAACTCATCCAACATAATCTTATAGGAAAGTCGCGACTTCTGGATGGGCAACTTGTAGCGACACAAAGGGCTTTCGATGCAATCTCTGTGAAATTCATGAGTGCAACCCATTCGAACGAGATGGTCTCCCGTGGCGATTTCGTCTTCGCAAATTACACAATCCAATTCACGACCGCTCGAACGTCGATCCCCCTCGAACACCACTTTGTTCAAGCTTTGAATTATTGACTCTCGCGCGGCTTCAAAGTTGATCGCTGCTTGGTCCAGCGACTCCCTCCTGACCCCCCTCCTCCTCCTTCTCCGCACACCTTCCCTGCCGTGATCAGGGTTCGCAACCAGCCCTTCCTGCCTTGTTAGATTGAGCAGGAATGGCCGCTCCAGAATTGAAAACCGCCGCCCTCTCTCCTCCTCTCCGAGGATCCGAGAATGCAGGTACTGCAACTCGAGCCTCCGCAGTTGGGCTCGCATCTCATGGAACTCGCCCTCCGAGATCATGACCTTGTCCATCATGCTCACCGCGATCATCGTCCTCTTGCGCCCCTCGTTGCGAGGGCTGTTCACGGCTCCTGACGCGACCCTGGCGATCTCGGACGCCAGCTCGTCGCGGGTCAGGAACTTCTTGGCCACGTTCGTCCCCGTGCTCAGGTCAAGCCACCATAACCAGTCCAACGGGAAGGGCAGCCACATGCCGTCCAACATGGAGGACACAATCGCCCACGCCGCCGACGATGGTGGCAAGTGGTTGCCACGGGAGGCAAATGGCGTGCCCAGGAGCTCGGCTCGGGACAAAAAGGCACGGTGGTCAAGGAGGCAAGGCGGGAATTCAGTCCCTCCTCGTACCTTGGACTGAAGATAGCATAGTTGGACATTGGACGATATGATCAAACGAGATAAGGGCAAAGACTGATCATCCGGAACAGGCTTTGGCATTGCGGAGACTAAAGTTTGATAATTCGACATCTTCACGAGAATAATTGAGATGGCAAGTGAAGTGTTCTAGGATTGGACATGTATATATAGATAAGTGAAGATCCCAAAAACTTTCCTTTTCTGAACACATGATATTTTGTGATTTCAAGATAATTTGTAATTACCCGTATTTCTTGGAAGCTGCCTTTTTTTATTTATTTCCTCTTCTAATATTTATTCCCAAAAATCCACGTGTGTTGTGCGAATTCAAAAAATTAATATTTAAAAGACTTTCAAAAAGTCGCTTTATAACGAAATGCTATAATTATTGTTAAATAATGAAGTTGCACGTTGGAAAGGGGAAAGAAAATTCAAGATCGAGAACTTTTTTGATGAGTTTGTTCATAAGATGGAAAAATTCAAATTTGAAATTAAACTATGCGAGAAAAAAATGAATATACTAATTTGTATATTTGTTTACCGATAGAATATTTATAAAATGGTTAATGTCATAAAAAAACATCAAATTAGTACACCTAAGACAAATTTACCACAAATTAATTTTTTGACAACGAAAAACCCTAAACCGGTAAACCCGTGATAAATTTACCTTTCATTAGTTTCCATTAAATTTTATCATTAAATTGTTAAGTTGGATGACACGTGACAATTAACGAGTCTACCAGTTTAAGGTTTTAACCATTGGTTGTCACAGGTGTACCTGTTTGGGGTTTTCGTGGTATTAATTGAATTTAACTGAAACTAACGGAAGATAAATTTGCTATAGAAAAGATCGTGATCATCTTTTCTTCATCTAACAGTAAACTAATTACAAAATTTTAGAGTCACAAAATTAAGCGATGAACTTGATGATTGGGGAACCAAATTTCAATATGCTATTTAATTACAAAAACCAGTTTCATCTAGCATCCGGTGAAGGGAACAGCAGATCCGCAACCCTTCAGGTGTCTCCACCGGAACCAAACAGTCTCCACATCAAAGGATTTACACAGAGAATGAAACGGTGGAAAGGGAAAAACCATACTATTGCAATTCGCATCCCCCCCCCCCCCCCCCCGGCCAGCTTGAAGCTATCAGCTCACCCTGTTTTAGCTGATTCGGCACGAGTTTGCTTTAGTCTTCGAGTAGTTAAACCTTTCACGCTAGAAAGAAAGAACCACCCCGAGACGGGAACAAGCGGAACGTACTTCATTAAGTGGGATATAAGTAGAGGGATCGAAATTTGAACGATCAATAGGAGACTATATACGTTCACCTTCTTATACAACTACATGGAAAATCCCTTCTTTGTCATCTTTTCCCTTCTTTTCTTATACATTACAAAATCAGTGAAGGTCTTGTACTCATGAAAAAGACAGATCAGAGTAATTGCACGACGATGCACTTCAGTTTCATCATCGACTTCTCCTAAGAAAATAAAGATCCCAATGGCACTTCAAACCATCCATAATATGGCTTGCCGGGTCCTTACCAAGCGTCGTCATGGCTGTCGTATGGATGGACATACCTGAATTGGCATCTGATGGAACTGAGCCCTTTTTTGAAGCATAACTCGCATCAGGAACCCGTTCACTTAAGTCCATGGGATGGAGTTCTGAATGCCAATGACATGCTTGTATCGGCAGATGGATTTCTGATGTTGAACTGCGCGCTCTTCCAATGAAGCGGAACATGGTGCTTCATCTGTACCAGGGCGATGCATCCTGTCTATCGCGTAATGCCTCCACGACATCTTGCATGAACATCTGATGTAGGGTTCAACAACGAAAAACAACGCAGCGGAATATAGAACCCTAGACAGGATCCATGTGTATATTGAAATCGAAAGGGAATTTCGAAACGTACCTTTTACAGATCGAGGATAAATCGATAACTGATTGTGTCTGGATTAGCGCCCCAAGTGTTGTGCCTCTGCCGATATCCATACACACAGACGGAATTCTCCAACGATCCACATGCTAGCGAAAGATCTTGAAGTTCCTTTTTCTTGAACGCCTTTTTATTTTCGATACTCTGTCGAAAAAACCCTAGACATATAACGATTCTCTATCTATTTATATAGCCTCATCATCCAGCGGAATTAAAAGAAGTGGGCCAGGGCGATTTGGGCCCACGTTTAATCGTTATCTCATAACGCGCACGACCGCATAGATAATTTAAATAAGAGAATAAATTAAAATCTACTTCTTAAGTAGATCAAGGCACATAGAAAATATTAAGTCCGTTCGCTATTGTGTGTGACCCTGTAGGTTCACTAAACATTAGCAGTGTGCTCAAAATCCTTTTGGCCCACAAGTCATAAGCGGCCTCTAACAAGACATTATGACTACCTAAGTATAGTGAAGGTCGATTTTTCCGATACAACCTAATCCACAACTAATATTAGAGTATCAACATTGATTGATTCCTAGGGTAGACCACTAACAATCTCCCACTTGCACTAGAACCAATCATATAAACTAAGTCCCTTTGTCACTTGATTTCCGAGTTAAGCATAAGGCAGGACAAATGTCATCCTTATATAGCTTAAACTCATTTTCCCGATACCGCAGTTAGACTGTCAAAACAAGTAGTTGACTCTTCAACTCACTTGAGCATGACCATGTATTTCACAGTCTCAACTCTACGGGAGGCCAGGAAATCATACCCTCGTTATATGAGAGGGACAAATCCTATCTTATCTACTCACATCACTTAGCGCGATTCATGACATGTCCAGCCATTACATTTATAATCACCTGTTACGGTTAACGTTTGGCAATGTTAAAGCATGCCATTCCACGTCTAGGAAACCATGACAGACTCAAGTCAAAGGACTATACTCTATAGTTGTGATGAGAAATACTGATGACATTATATAACAATCATACAGTATTCTCATAGTGAGTCTGTCCAATATAATGTTCTCTAACATGTATTTCATGTGATCAACTTTATATCTCTATATTCATGACCCGTAAAACTTGGTCATCAGTTGACTCACATGCTAGTCTCAAACACCATTTGCTTCCCAATGCACAATGGCAATTGACTAGGGATATTTAGAATATTAATATCCACTCTATTAATAGAATTTTACGATCAAATCACGTATTTGATTATCTGTTAAGGATATTCAATATTCAGGGGATAAAGATTTCACATTCAATTATATACTAAAATTAAATCGAAATCAAATATAATATATATTTTATCAATGAACAATGAAAATGTATATTACATATACTCCCACTCACATCAAAACCAATCACTAATGTGTCTAAGGCCTAAAGCGTTGCAATGACGCTCATGCTTAGAATGTGGAAGAGATTTCGTCAACGGATCAGCTGTATTCAACTCCGTTGCAACTTTACACATCTTGACATCACCTCTTTCAATGAATTCTCGAATGAGGTGATACTTCTTGAGTATGTGTTTGGTCTTCTGGTGAGACCTAGGCTCTTTAGCCAAAGCTATGGCCCCATTGCTGTCACAATAGAGGTCCGTTGGATTTGAACTTGTGGGACTGATTCCCGGTTCTTCTATGAACTTTCGAATCCAAACAGCTTCCTTTGATGCTTCTGAAGCAGCAATATACTCAGCTTCTATCGTAGAATCTGCAATAGTGTCCTGCTTGGAACTCTTCCAGCACACCGCTCCACCATTCACGCAAAAGACAAAACCTGACTGCGATCGAAGGTCGTCTTTGTCGGTCTGGAAACTAGCATCAGTGTAACCACTTACAGTGATCTGTTCCTCACCTCCATAGACTAAGAATAAATCTTTAGTTCTTCTCAAGTACTTAAGGATATTTTTGACATCAATCCAGTGAGGTTCCCCTGGATCTGACTGGTATCTACTTGTCATACTCAATGCATAAGCAACATCGGGACGAATGCACAACATAGCATACATGATGGATCCCATAGCTGATGCATAAGGAATCCTGCTCATGCGGTCTCGCTCATCTTGTGTTGAAGGACACTGAGTCTTGCTAAGACTTATGCCATGTGTCATCGGGAGAAAACCTTTCTTGGAGTCTTGTATATTAAACCTATTGATGACTTTGTCAACATATATACTTTGACTCAGTCCAATAAGTCTCTTAGATCTATCTCTATAGATCCTGATCCCCAAGATATAGTTTGCCTCTCCCATGTCCTTCATGGAGAAAAATATTCCTAGCGATATCTTAACTGACTGAAGCATAGGAATGTCGTTTCCAATGAGTAGTATGCCATCCACATACAATACTAGAAACACAATTGCACTCCCACTAGACTTCTTGTATACACAAGCTTCTTCTTTGTTTCTGATAAAGCCAAACTCTTTGACAGTTTCGTCGAAACGAATATTCCAGCTCCGTGATGCCTGCTTCAATCCATAAATAGAACGTTGAAGCTTGCATATCTTTTCAGTGTTATCTGGTGATGTAAAGCCTTCAGGTTGTGTCATATACACATCCTCTTCTAGTTTTCTGTTAAGGAAAGCTGCCTTTACATCCATTTGCCATATCTTATAGTCATAATATGCAGCAAACGCTAGGATAATCCGAATGGACTTAAGCATGACCACTGGCGAAAAGGTCTCATCATAGTCAATACCATGAGTTTGTTTGAAACCTTTAGCTACTAACCGTGCTTTATAGATGTGAACATTTCCATCCACATCAGTTTTCTTCTTGAAAACCCACTTGCACCCTATAGGTTTGACACCTTCAGGTGGATCAATCAAAGTCCAAACTTTGTTTTGATACATTGAGTCCATTTCGGATTTCATGGCCTGAAGCCATTTATCGGAGTCTGGGCCCATCATAACTTCTGTATGGTCGTAGGTTCGTCATTTTCTATTAACAATAGATGACGATATTCTGTCACGTGAAAATCATATCTCATAGGCTCACGATGCGTTCTTTCAGACCTACGAACTATAGGTGCCACTGGAGTAGACTCTACAACTCTTTGTAGATCTAATTGAGGTTCCTCATGAATTGGAACACCCTCTTGTGGCACTATAACTTCTTCGAGGTTTACCTTACTCCCACTGGTTCCTTTGGTAAGAAACTCTTTTCTCTAAAAAGACACCATTTCGAGCAACAAACACTTTGTTCTCTGATGGATTGTAAAAGTAATATCCTTTCGTTTCTTTAGGATATCCTACAAAGAAACATTTATCAGATTTGGGTCCAAGCTTATAAGAAAGTAAACGTTTTACATAAACTTCACAACCCCAAATCTTTAGAAAAGACACACTAGGAACTTTTCTTGTCCATATCTCATATGGTGTCTTCTCTACAGCTTTTGATGGACTTCTATTTAGTGTAAACGCAGCTGTCTCGAGTGCATATCCCCAGAAAGATAATGGAAGATATGAATGACTCATCATTGATCGAACCATGTCTAACAAAGTTCGATTTCTCCTCTCAGAGACACCATTCCATTGTGGTGTTCCAGGAGGAAAGGGCTGTGAAACAATTCCACATTCTTTGAGATGGTCATTGAACTCTTGGCTTAAATATTCTCCTCTTCAATCAGATCAAAGAGCCTTGATATTTTTGCCAAGTTGATTCTATACTTCATTCTGAAATTCCTTGAACTTTTCAAAGGAGTCGGACTTATGTTTCATCAAGTAAACATATCAATATCTACTGAAATCATCAGTAAATGTAATGAAGTACTAATAACCTCCTCTGGCTGTAGAACTTAGTGGTCCACACACATCAGTATGTATCAGGGCTAATAATTCTTTTGTCCTCTCACTTTGATTAGTAAAAGGAGCTTTTGTCATTTTTCCAACTAAACAAGATTCACATGTATCAAATGATTCAAAATCAAATGAATTTAATAGTCCATCGCTATGAAGCTTGTAAATTCGTTTCTCGTTTATGTGGCCTAATCGACAATGCCATAGGCAGGTTGGATTCAAATCATTAGATTTAAACCTTTTTGTATTTATATTATAGATTGGCACATCAAGATTTAGAACATATATCTCATCCACAATATGAGCGCTACCATAAAATAATCCATTAAGATAAAACGAACAACTATTGTTCTTTATATCAAAATAGAAACCTTCCTTGTCCAAACAAGAAACAGAAATAATATTCCTGCGTATAGCAGGTACATAGTAGTAATTATTCAGTTCTAAAATCATGCCAGAAGGTAAAGCTACATCATATGTTCCTACGGCTAATGCAGCAACTCTTGCTCCATTTCCAACTCGTAGTTCCACTTCACCTTTTGTAAGTGTTCTACTTCGTTTTAGTGCCTGCACATCCATACAAATGTGAGTACCACAACCGGTATCCAATGCCCATGAAGTAGAACTAGTAGTAACATTTACTTCTATAACATAAATACCTGAATCGGAAGTCTCACTTCCCTTTTTCTTCAGATCCTCCAAATATTTCTTGTAATTCCTCTTCCAATGTTCATTCTCACCACAATGAAAGCATACAGCATCAGCAGTTAGACCCGGTTTGGTCTTGGATTTGGGTTTGGGCTTAGTGCCCTTGCCCTTGCCCTTGCCCTTGACCTTACCTGGCTTCTTAAAGCCTTTCCCCTTTTGAACCATGAGAACATTAGGGGTAGGATCATTCTTGATATTGTGCTCAGCAGTTTTGAGCATTCCATGCAATTCAGTCAAAGACTTATTCAGATTATGCATGTTATAGTTCATAACAAACTTGTCATAATCTTGAGGCAATGACTGAAGAATAATGTCAGTAGCCAACTCTTGGCTAATGGGAGAGTCCAGTCGTTCTAGGTTTTCAATATAACCTATCATCTTTATGACATGTGGGCTAACTGAGCTCCCACTTGCTAGCTTGCACTCAATTAAGGTCTTTACCGTTTGGTACCTTTCAATGCGTGCCTGCTCCTGAAACAAATTTTTCAGGTTCGTGATCATATCATAGGCATTCACGTGCTCAAACTGCTTATGAAGGTCTGAGTTCATGGTAGCTAACATTAGACATGATGCATCCAATGCATCATCTTTATGCTTCTGATAAGCATTCCTTTCAGCATGGGGAGCATTGGAAGGAGGTGCCTTCTGAGGGAGTGGTTTCTCCAGGACATAATCCTTTTTCTCCTGCTTGAGAACAATTCTCAAACTTCTATACCAGTCCAAAAAGTTTGAACCATTCAATTTGTCCTTCTCAAGGACAGATCGCAGTGAAAAGTGTGATGCAGAGCTATTTGCCATTATCTACAATAAATATGCAAAGTGAATTGTTCATTAATATTATTTATAATAAACTCCCACTATACTTTTATAACATGTGTCTCAATAAGTATAGTGAACCAAGATCCATATTTTACCAAGACTCGAGAAAACTTTGGCTTACCGCTCAAGACTAAGTTATTTAGGTAGACAACTCTTTGTCAATTGTATCGAATACAACTCTTGGTTGTTGGGGTTGACATTTCATATCTTATCCCCAAACACTATGCCTCAAGGCCCAAAACCGTTTTGATAGCCTCGTTAAGTAAACCAATCTTGACTTATGGATAATCATTATCCATCCTATTTTACTCAAATAGTTAAAGACACCCTGCTTTGGCAGGCCCATCTATTGACGATTCAAGTCTTAATAGGTGTATGATTGGAAAGGCATCATATTATTACTTAATTTTATTAGGGACTCTTAATGTTTATTTAGCGATGAATGTATGCATGTGATAAAGATAAACGAAACATCACTTATAATAATAAAGGTACATCAATCATACGGGAACAACCAATTCCATGCAGGGGTCAAGGGGGTTGCGCCCCCTTGCGGGGTCGAGGGGCAGCGCCCCTCACGGGATCAAGGGGCAGAGCCCCTTGCGGTGGTCTCGCTGACCGGTCAGCGAGCGGGGTTCGAAGGGGCAGCGCCCCTCGCGGGGGCTCGAGGGCAGCGCCCTCGAAAGCTAGATAGAATTCTCAATTCTGTTTTCCAGGAGAGCCCCGAAAACATAGACAGAATTCTCAATTCTGTGTTCTTGGGAGACTATCCGTCGCTGCCACCTCCCGCGCCCTCGCCGTGCCCATCCGGCCGAGCCCCTCGACGCACCAGCTGACTTGGCGCCCCGCCGTCTCCGCCCACCGTCTCAGCCTCGGACAACGAGCCCAGGCGTGATGCCGCCTCCGCCTCGGGCAACAGGCCCAAGCGCGACGCCGGCCCCGCCTAGGGCAACAGCCCAGGCACAATCGGAACATGATCGACCCATCCCTGTTTCGTTCCTTCTCAATTGATCATATCAATTCATATTTCAAATTCATCTAACCCTAATTTAGACTCTTCGGGCATACATCATATGTATCAACAATTAGGGTTTCCGATTCAACTTCAATATATCACAAGTTGCTTTGATACCACTGTAGGGTTCAACAACGAAAAACAACGCAGCGGAATATAGAACCCTAGACAGGATCCATGTGTATATTGAAATCGAAAGGGAATTTCGAAACGTATCTTTTGCAGATCGAGGATAAATCGACAACTAATTGTGTCTGGATTAGCGCCCCAAGTGTTGTGCCTCCACCGGTATCCACACATACGAACAGAATTCTCCAACGATCCACATGCTAGCGAAAGATCTTGAAGTTCCTTTTTCTTGAACGCCTTTTTATTTTCGATACTCTGTCGAAAAAACCCTAGACAGATAACGATTCTCTATCTATTTATATAGCCTCATCATCCAGCGGAATTAAAAAAAGTGGGCCGGGGCGATTTGGGCCCACGTTTAATCGTTATCTCATAACGCGCACGACCGCATAGATAATTTAAATAAGAGAATAAATTAAAATCTACTTCTTAAGTAGATCAAGGCGCATAGAAAATATTAAGTCCGTTCGCTATTGTGTGCGACCCTGTAGGTTCACTAAACATTAGCAGTGTGCTCAAAATCCTTTTGGCCCACAAGTCATAAGCGGCCTCTAGCAAGACATTATGACTACCTAAGTATAGTGAAGGTCGATTTTTCCGACAACCTAATCCACAACTAATATTAGAGTATCAACATTGATTGATTTCTAGGGCAGACCACTAACACTTCAATCAAGAAAGGTCAGTATGAGCATGAGATTTCACTGGACGACCGATGTCAAACTCGAGCTATACACAGTACTATGTTAAAAGTAAACGATTCACCGTGTCTTCCTTTTCCGCCACTCCGCGTCGCATGGGAAACCTTTCAAGTCACTGAGGTTGCATTCCGGATTTTGGCCATCGTCCATTGAGGTCGGAACATGGGGACCATGTGGCTGACCATCAAGTAACTCAAAGTCTATCATTCTGGCAGCAGACGATGCACAACAATCGCCATGAATCTCCACATCCTTGTCACCCTTGATAGCATTCTTGTCACCCTAAATAAAGAAAATCACCATTTAGTGCACCAAAAAATTAGAACAGGCTGTATTGGGAGCTGCAAACGAAATCTTAAGCTACGACATAATGTCTTCTCAAATGCAAGAAAACTGGGCGGAAAATGATACATAGCATTGTTTGTCATTCTTTCCCGTGGCAATTCCAGGTCCTTTGTGCAATCACCGAGTAAGTAGCTAGTTTTTGCATTCCTTCCTTCAGGGCAAAGTGTATTGCGGAATTGCGAAGGTATTTTCAATAGGAGATGTGACTTAAAAGACCAGAAGGTCCCAAATTGCCTCTACTAGAGGTTAAGAGTCCTTGCTAGGGTGGCAATTCCCAACAAAACATGAGAGTATAACTAGAACCCAGCAAGAATTTACCGAGACAAGCCCAAACCCGACACGACATGGCACAGCTTAAATCCAACATGAATCGACACATTTTCACTCATTTTAGTGAAACACATTACATAACCATGTCGAAAGATTTTTGGTATGACACAAATAGTTGACACGAACATGACCTGCAAACAAAAATTAGGGAGAATTGTCCAAAAAGTCATAAACCTCTTATATTTTTGTCAATTCAATCCTAAACATTTTGCATTAGTGCCAATTCAGTCTATCCGGGCAATGCTGACATGGCAATTTTTTAATATTTTAATATTTTATCAAATTTTTATATTTTTTTCCTTCTTTTTCTACCCTTCTTGCCTCTGTCGGTCCGGGTCATAATCAGTGCCACACGCCCAATCAAAACTGGGATGAAGCATGCCTTTGCAACCAGTTGTGAGCCAAATAAGAGATTTGCCATATCATATACCAACAAGAGAATAGAGTATAGCCCATCCAAAACAATAATATCTTTTAATCCAATCCAAACAAGCACTCTGTCTATAACTTAAAAATTGATATGATGGGTTTGGTCCCAAAAAAACTATGGTAAAAAGCTCATGTTCGCGGTGGTGGTCGTGGAGACGGCCAAGCTAGAGGGAGTAATGGTGCGAAAAAATTCAGCCCGACTGGGATAGAACTGAAACGAGCTCTCGAGCCCGAGTAAGACAGGGCTAGTCTTCGACGGCTCTTCAACTTCTCAATCGGGCTGATCCGGGTTTTCGGGACTAAGATGGTTGGGCCCGAATCGGCCTGGCCCGGCCTGACTCTAATTGTTTTAGGAAAAAAAATGAAAATACATGTAAAATAACGGCCCACTCAAGTACTCAGCTCTGTACGAAAAGGCGCTGTCGAAAAACAAAAATTATTCGATTATTTGACCAACCTAAATCAGTGATTCATGCATGATACAAATGCAGGACATTACTATATTTATACTTGTGCACCAGTTTGGTTCCACATGTTCCTAAAATAAAAATCAATAAAAGGAAAAAAAAACCGATTGATATTGTAAAAGAGTCCGTTGAAAATTCTCTCATCGCTTGACAATAAGGTTCGTATTTGATTTCACTCGGCTATTGGTTTAAGCTTTTGAGCTCGACTTTCTAATGGAATGGATGAAAACAGCTCCCATATTGGTTTCATGCATTCAACATTAATTACTATACGTTTGCGTTCAACTAAAGAAGATTCAAATGATCTAACTAGCAGAAGAATTCGGCAGCCCAGAAAAAGAAAAATTCTGAAATTTCATTAAGAACCCCAATCACCATTCACCAAAACGTTTTGCAGTCGAATATTAAAATTCTGAAAATCCAGAATTCAGAAATTTCTTTTTCTTTTCTGCCTAACTTTGATAACCAAATTTCCAATGCAATGAAACATTAGGAAGGTGACATTTACAGGAAAACAATATTGTCATTCATCATTCAAACTTGCAAGCTTGGCACATATTGTCTCATGTGTCTTAATGCTGCAAAACGTACACATGGAAAGCACGATCAGAACTAGAAACTGAACTTAAAATTTCTCTTTGTATCCTCAAAGTTCAAACACCAGTCTCCTCAAGCCTTGCATCATGGACTCGTGAGCAGCTTTCATGTCGACTTTGCCAATTCATCCCTCGACTCCCTCTTGACTCTCCTCCTCGGCCCATCTAATTCCAAGTTGTGATTGGGGCTTGCCGTCACCCCTTCTCGCCTCATCAGATCGAACACGAATTCCCAATCCCCGGCCGGTATCCTCCTCCCGCTTTCCTCCATCGCGAGCATCGTCAGGTGCAGGTTCCGCAGCTCAAGCCTCCGTCGCCTTTCTCGCATCCGGCGGATCTCGTGCCCTGAGACAGCAACCCTCTTCGTGATGTCCACCGCCATCTTCATCCTCTTGTGCTCATCGTTCCAAGGGTCGTCCACCACACGGCCAGCGACCCTGGCGATCTCGGACACCACCTCATCGCGGGTCAGGCACATCTCCTTCCTCGTGCTCTCATCTGGCCACCATAGCCGGTCCAACGCAAAGGGCAGGTGCATGTCGTCCTGATGCACCTAGGGGGACCGGTGATCACATTGTTCAGGCAGTTTCCTATATTATCATTTAGGCAGTTTCTTATATTACCAGTCAGGCAGTTTCCTATATTACCATTCAGGCAGTTTCCTAAATTAGTTTATTAGATGTTATCTTTAATTATTCGGTTTCCATTAGTATTAGGAATCCTATCTCTATATATAAGATGTCTATCTTGTAATCAAAAACACAGTATTATTGAATAAAAATTTTGAGTTCTTTGGAGTTGTTCCAAATTTACGCTTTCTCTCTGCGTCAATTGGTATCAGAGCACAGGTTGCTTGAATCAATGGCTGAACAGAATCGCGGTCGTGGACGGCGGGCTCGTGGTGGCCGGGGGCGTGGAGGCGTTCCTGAAGCAGACGACCAACCGCGTCTAAGAGATCTGCGAGGCATAGAAATTGAAGAACAGAGAAGACGAATCCAGGATTTGGAGCGACAACTTGCGGAGGCGAGGTTGGGCGTTCAATCCGAAGAAGGAGCGGAATCTGAGGATTCATCCGATGATGAAGAAGAAGACGTAAACCCTTTCGGGATTCTGAACCAGGGGCGGAATCGAGGAGTACGACCTGGAAATCAGCGTTCTTCTCAAAATTTTGGAATGAAGATCGAGATTCCCGAGTTTAATGGTAAGGCTCATCCTGATGAGTTTATTGATTGGTTGCATACGGTAGAACGGATTTTTGATCTTAAAGACCTAACTGAGGGGCAAAAAGTGAAGTTAGTGGCTATTAGGCTGCGAAAACATGCTTCGATATGGTGGGAACACGTAAAAAAGCAACGCGCTAGAGAGGGGAAGCCAAAGGTGGATCGTTGGGAGAAGATGAAAAAGTTATTGCAAAAAAAATTTTTGCCTACCCATTATAGGCAAGAGGCGTTTATCGAATATCATAACGTCAAGCAAGATGATAAAACAGTTGAGGAATTCACAGAAGAATTTGATCGTTTGCGGATGCGTTGTGATGTGGCAGAGGAAGACGAGCAGACGATTGCACGATATCTGGCAGGGCTGCGATACGAGATCTTTGATGTTGTCCAATTGCAGCAGTATTGGACATATGAGGATGTGTGCAGACTAGCCCTAAAGGTGGAGGGGCAGTTTAAAAGAAAGGGCAATAAGTCCAAGTGGTCTAGCAGTGGTTCTAAATGGACAGGCAGTAGTTCCAAGTGATTAGATAAAGAGTCCCGGGGGAAAGTAGGGAGTTCTTCAGCCCCGGTAGCAGTTAAGGGCGCTGGTTCAAAATTTACAACAAAAGGAGAGCAGGGTAGTGCTGGATCTAGCAGGGGAGGAGCTGCAGGCAAGCGATATTTTAAGTGTCAAGGGCTCGAACAATTTGCTGCTGATTGTCCGAACCGACAGTTTGTGACACTTGTAGATAATCCAACTTTTGATGAAGACCCAACTTATGATAAATCTGATGGCGAGCAAGCAGATGTAGATCCAGATCCGGAGGACATTATCTATGCCGATTCTGGTGAGTCTTTAGTTGTGCGTCGGGTTTTAAATATTGCTGAGGTAGATGATGAATCGTGGCTCAGGCATAATATATTTCATACTAAGTGCACTAGTGGGGGAAAGGTGTGCAGTATAATCATTGACGGGGGAAGTTGTGAGAATGTAATATCTACCACTATGGTAGAAAAGTTGGAGTTGAAAACTGTCGAACATCCTCAGCCATATAAGTTGTCATGGCTTAGGAAGGGGAATGAGGTAAAAGTGAGCAAGAGGTGTCTAGTGCAGTTTTCGATTGGGAAGAAATATGCTAATGAAGTGTGGGGTGACGTCGTTCCAATGGACGCTTGTCATATTCTGTTGGGGAGGCCTTGGCAGTTTGACAGGAAAACACAGCATGATGGATTCAAAAATACATACACCTTCAAGAAGGATGGCCAGACTATTACTCTGGGTCCTTCAGATTTGAGAAAAGAAGGGAAAAGTAATCTGCTTTCTAAATCAGAGTTCCAGGAGGAGGCGGTGAATGCCCCAGAGCTTTTTGCTGTTGTAGTCATGGAGCAGAATCTTGATAGTCCAGAAATTTCAACTCAAGTTCTACCTATACTTAAGGAGTTTGCTGATGTCATGCCAGAGGAGTTGCCACCTGGATTGCCACCCATGAGGGACATTCAGCATTGTATAGATCTCGTTCCAGGAGCTGCTATTCCTAATAAGGCAACTTACAGAATGAATCCTAAGGAGCATGAGGAGATGCAGAGGCAAGTGCAGGAACTATTAGAAAAAGGTGCAATTCGAGAAAGCATGAGCCATTGTGCAGTGCCAGCTTTATTGGTTCATAAGAAAGACGGGTCGTGGAGAATGTGCGTGGATAGCAGAGCTGTTAACAAAATCACGATCAGGTATCGCTTTCCTATTCCGAGATTTGATGATTTAATTGATCAACTGCATGGAGCGACTATCTTTTCGAAAATAGACTTGAGAAGTGGATATCATCAGATTAGGGTGCGTCCTGGAGATGAATGGAAGACCGCTTTTAAAACTCGAGATGGTCTGTATGAGTGGATGGTGATGCCTTTCGGGTTATCTAAGGCACCGAGCACCTTTATGAGACTGATGAATCAGGTGTTTCGTCCTTTTATTGGCCAGTTTGTCGTCGTATATTTCGATGATATTTTGATTTATAGTGTATCGACTGATCAACACTTGCAGCATTTGAGAATGGTGTTCGAGACATTGAGAGAACAGAAATTATATGCTAATACCAAGAAGTGTCACTTCTTGACCGATCGTGTGACCTTTTTGGGCTATATAGTAACTAAGGAGGGCATTCATATGGATCCAGCTAAGGTTGAGGCTATTACGAATTGGGAAATTCCGAAAAATATTCATGAGGTACGTAGCTTTCATGGGCTTGCGTCTTTTTATCGGAGATTTATTCGGGACTTCAGTACTATTATTGCACCTCTAACGGATTGTCTGAAAGGAAGTAAATTTGTGTGGACTAAGGAGGCAGAAGCTGCCTTTCAATTATTAAAGAAGAAGGTGACTGAAGCACCTGTTCTCGTGCTTCCTGATTTTAATGAGATTTTTGAGGTGCATTGTGATGCTTCAGGTGTTGGTATTGGGGGTGTCCTAAGTCAAAAATGTAAACCTGTGGCATTCTTTAGTGAGAAGTTGAACGAGGCGAAAAGGAAATATTCAACTTATGATAAAGAATTTTATGCTATTGTGAGGAGTTTGGAGCATTGGCGGCACTATCTTATTTCGAAAGAGTTTGTCTTATTTTCTGATCATGAAGCCTTGAAATACATCAATGGGCATCACAAATTGAATGCAAGGCATGCAAAGTGGGTGGAGTTCCTTCAAGTTTTCAGTTTTTCCATCAAGCATAAGGCAGGAGTGCTAAATAGTGTGGCAGATGAATTGAGCAGAAAACACTCTTTGCTGTCTACGATGCAGGTAAAAGTTCTAGGCTTTGACACTTTTAAAGATTTATATGTTGATGATCCTCATTTTGGGGATATCTGGAGGAAGAGCAAAACGGAACCTTTTCAACAATTTCAGATCGTGAAGGGTTACCTATTTAAAGGTAACAGATTGTGCATTTCTCAATGTTCTTTGAGGGAATCTATTATTATTGAGGGACATGCGAGCGGTTTAGCTGGACACTTTGGCGTGGATAAGACAAAGGCCTTGTTGAGTGAACATTTTTATTGGCCTCGGATGGAGCGTGACGTGACACGTTTTATAGAAAAGTGCAAGATATGTCATGTGGCATAGACCAAGAGTACTAATGCAGGATTGTATATGCCCCTACCTGTTCCAGTTGCACCGTGGGAGGATGTTAGTCTTGACTTTGTCTTGGGTTTGCCAAGAACGCGGCGGAGTAAGGATTCAATAATGGTGGTTGTCGATAGATTCTCGAAAATGGCCCACTTTGTCCCGTGTAGCAAGTCCTATGATGCTTCACAGGTTGCTCGATTATTTCTGCAGGAGATTGTTAAGCTGCATGGAATTCCTAAGTCCATTACCTCAGATCGTGATGTGAAATTTGTGAGTCACTTCTGGCGCACTCTTTGGAGGTACATGGTATAAGTTTGCAGTTTAGTTCATCTCATCATCCTCAAACTGATGGTCAAACAGAAGTTGTCAATCGAAGCTTAGGGAATTTACTGCGGAGTTTGATTGGAGATAATCCGCGACAGTGGGACTTGGCATTGCCTCAGGCGGAATTTGCATATAACAGGTCAGAGAACCGAACTACTGGCAAGACTCCTTTTGAGGTGGTTTATGGGCGTAATTCAATTACTCAATTAGATCTCACACCGATACCAGTTCTCAAGCAATTTAGCTCGGAAGCTGAGGAACATGCAAAGTATATCAAAGAGCTGCATTCCCAGGTCCATAATCAGATCAATAGTCAGAACATGAAGTATAAGCAACGCGTGGATATGCACAGGAAAAGAGTTGTCTTCAAGGAAGGTGATCTAGTTTGGATTCACCTTAGGAAGGAACGATTTCCAGCTAGTAGGTTTGGCAAGCTTCAACCTAGAGCTGATGGACCTTTCAAAGTTTTGGAGCGAATTAGTGACAATGCTTACAAGATCGAATTGCCGGGTAAGTATAATGTATCCGGAACTTTTAATGTAGCAGATTTGTCACCTTACTACCCTGAAGAGGAAGAAGATTCTGAGGAGATTGATGACGACAATGAAGGCGAAGCAGATTCGAGGATGAATCTTTCTCTAGCAGGGGAGGATGATGCACCTAGGGGGACCGGTGATCACATTGTTCAGGCAGTTTCCTATATTATCATTTAGGCAGTTTCTTATATTACCAGTCAGGCAGTTTCTTATATTACCATTCAGGCAGTTTCCTATATTACCATTCAGGCAGTTTCCTAAATTAGTTTATTAGATGTTATCTTTAATTATTCGGTTTCCATTAGTATTAGGAATCCTATCTCTATATATAAGATGTCTATCTTGTAATCAAAAGCACAGTATTATTGAATAAAAATTTTGAGTTCTTTGAAGTTGTTCCAAATTTACGCTTTCTCTCTGCGTCACGTCCAGCATGGAGGAAACGATAGCCCACGACGGCGACGATGGCAAGCAGTCTTCAGATGCGAATGGCCAGCACGGATGCTCAAATTGGAAGGAGAAGGTACAGTCGTCGTCGGCGATACACGCCGGGGAGTTACCTCCCCGTGCATCGGAATCGATATGGAAGCAATTGACATGGCATGATATGGTCAGAAGAGCGTGAGGCAAAGACTGATCATCTCGAATAAACGCTGGACTTGCAGAAACCAAAATATGATAATCCGACATCTTTCCTGAAAAACCTTTGAGGATTAATGAAGTGAATGTTCTTGGGCTATGCGTATATGTATGTATAGTTATTGTACCGTGTCGGTCGAGAAACATTGCCAATCCAAAATAGGAAACGTAGTAAACCGTTCAGCAAAAAGTTTCAAGTGAGTTTCCTCTTGTTTCTGGATTTGATTTGTCAAGATCGCGGAAGATCGTGTCATAGGAATTAATTTGATTATTAGATAAACTTCCAAGATCTTTTGAGCTGTTAATCTCCCAAAACTTTCCTTTTCTTAAAACACACGATTTCTGATTCCATGACGCTCTGAATTATCTGTATTTCTCGAAAGTTAACCCGATTTTATTCACACTCATGCCTGTTTTAGGCCTAGTTCCTAACTCTAATATCGAGCCGCACCTTTTTCTCTATGTACCAGTAAACATGTACGTGCATTATGCGAATTCAAAAAATTGACATTTAAAAGATCTTGCAAAAAACACTTTACAACATAATATTTGAAATATTAAACCAAGAAATTGCACATGGGAAAGGAAGAAACTTTCAAGATCTAGAACTTTTTTTTATAAGGTTGTTCATTAGATAGGAAAACTTTGAATTTTATACAATACGCAAGAGATAAGATATTATACCTAATTTACACGATTGTTCGTTTATAGAATTATTATAAGGATATTTTAGCGAAGAAAAAAGAAATTACGATAACTTAAAAGGTTGAGGTCCTCTTTATTTTATATAATAGTATAGGTAAGCTATGGCTATAAAGTTAAGCGATTAACTTGGTGTTTAGGGACAAAATTTTCAATCTGACTTTTATTCCAAGAACGATTTTCATTGAGAATACGGTGAAGGGACAGCAGATGTGCACACCCTCTCTCGTGAGTCTTTTTAGTAGTAACCGAAACCAAACAGTTTATGTATCAAGGATTCACACAAAGCGAATGAACAGCGAAAGGTAAAACCATAATGCAATGCCTCCGCTTGATGCTATATCAGTTCATATCAGCTCACCACGTTCTTAAATATTGGCGATATCTTTGAATTAGCTCCCCCAATTGAATTTAGTTAAATTCTTCCCGATCGAACAAAAACACGAGATATCACGTGGAGGCTATAAAAGTATTGGCGAGAAAATGCTTGCTAGTGACTTGGTCTGAAGATGGCGATGCTTCACAACATAGGACGTAAATTGCGGTCACTTGCTACCTCATCCTACACGAGAACATTCCAAATTTTTTGAATCATAGCCCCATAAGCATAAAAAGAAAATTGGAAAAAAAAAGAGAAAAAAGAAGATAACGAAAGAGCTGTTGCACCCTTCTGTGAACCCTGGCACGTGTCACCTCCCTACTTGCCGGTGTTCTTAAAACTCATCGCGCTCGTAAAATGGCCAGAGGAAAAGACCACCAGGGTACATCGTAGCAAACGTGTCACCATGGCCACCGGTTGGCCGACCTCGCAGGCAAGGGCGAGCCTCACTAGTGGCCGGCGACACTGGTTGGTTGCTGGACAGTCCAAGGGAAGAAGAAAAAAATAATAAAAATAAAAAATAATTCAAAAAAATAAAAATATATATTAAAAATTTGCCACGTCAGTATCGGTCGGAGGGTCGGCGCCGGCCGGCGTCCATGTCAATATTGGCCCGCCAAAATTGGCCGGATGGACTGAGTTGTCATAAATACAAAAAGTTTAGGACTGAATTAGCACAATTACAATAGGTTTAGAACTATTTTGGTAATTTTCCCCTTGTCAACCTAGTTCAATTATACCATGCACGGAATGCCAACTACAAATTATAAGGTTTTTCTCCCTACACATTTATTAATTAGAAGCGTGTTGGTTTCAAGATAAGTATTAGATCATGTTTTCTTCCATTCTTGGTTTGAAGGAACTTCCTCCAATCAGTTTTCAGCTGCGGTTTACAGACATGGACACAGCCCATTTTTCTGTTTAATTAAATTTGCATATGGGCGATGTAAATAAAATGAAACCTATTAATAAGACGCATAATCGGAGAAAATTTTCTTCATCCAGACCCTATAATCAGAGATGGAGGAAAATACAATCATTTTCAGAACGTAGAGGCGAAAATTTTGAATTATATCGTTGAATACTCACTTCTCCGCAACCTATGAAAGCATGCGGGCTTTATAGGGGTTCGAAGGCAGTTCTTGGGATTGGCTGGCTTCTGACGGCTTAGGTAGTAGTTTGATGAAATGAACATTTGCGTTCTTATTTTTTTCCATTTCTGAGTTCAGAAGCAATCGTGAGAGGAGATTTTCTTGAAATAACTCTAAGACATGACATATCGCGTAGTCGATCAAAAGGGGAAAACCGAAATATACTATACGATATGTATGTCCCTACTGTAGGCTTTTTTGAGGTATGCCTCAAGAAGTTTAAAATCTCGTGTTAATTTCTAGTTGAATGTAACATCTTGGCCGGTATGTAGGGTGTTGAATATTTCCTCTCTCAGATTTAGAATGTCATTGTACATAGAGCTAGTTTTCTTTTTCCTTGTGCTTTTACTTGCTCGAAGTTGCTTCATGTTTGTGTTGGGAAAATGTTCACGTGAAACGGAACGGGAAGAAAATGGAATCAAACTTTGAAGCATGATAACACTCTCTTTAAAGGATTATTTGCCCCACAAATGTTGCTAATAATTACAGCAAAAATCCTCCATGATATAACAAAGTCTCGAATGAAAATGCCATATAGCAATTCTGGTATTTCTCCAGAGTCTCTCAAGGGAAACAATTAGAAAAGATGGCCGTATTGTTTTGAGAAAGTAGTATCAATAGTAAGTGAAAACAAACTGAAAAATACGAATATATACTGTAGTCTTTTTGAACCGAATACAACCTTTTGGGAGAGTTACGTTGTCAAAAGATGCCTTCTCAAAAGACATAATAAAATTCGGATTAAATTAGTAATCAAATAAAAAATAATTTTTTTAATTATTATTGTTTTTTATTATTCCGAAATTTATAAATTCTGAAAAAAAATCTTTGAACAAATACAACCTTTCAAAGATGAAGGAGTTATGTCCAAAAAGACATAATCTTCTAAAGGTAAAGTAGTTATGTCCGAAGGAACACAATTCTTCCAAAGGTTGTAAGAACGCCTAATAATCGTTAGATAAAATAATAAATTTCGAAATTAATTAATAAAAAATAACTGCAACTCTATTGCGAACAGTCACACTGTTTCAATAGGATAAAATCGTTATTTTATAATAATAAATTCGAATTTAATAAATAAAAATAATAATAAACGAGGATTAGTGCTAATTATCATTTGCGAGCATGCTAAGTGTTGAGTGCGCCAAAGACGCACACCCGCACGCGGATATTGTGCGGTCTAGCCACAATCCATCGTCTTCAATTGAACAAATTAGAAGACATCCACACTAATATAGTGGGCCACACAATCAAAACTTTCCTAAGTGGGACAAGGAAAAGTACTATTTTGTTTGTTTTACAAACAAACAACCACCATTTTGTGTGTCCAAAGTTGGTATGGTTTAATGTTTCATAGCAGGTGAATAGATTGGGGAAGAAAACATCTACTGATTGAAACATGGAACATGGTTTGTTTTGGATTAAAATGAGACGATAATAAAAAATTGTGTATATAATTAACATTTTCTAATACAAATTTCTTTTGAAAGTTCTTAAATGTCCGTGGGCGGTTACTGGGTCACATGTCTTTTTCAATTTTTTGGGCTTGATTCGAGGGAGGGTGTCCACGTTCATCCGCCATGTTCATGGACGGAGATGTTGCGATAAGCGTGTGACCAACCCTACAATAGAACTTCATGGCACTGCCGTGTCTACTTTTCATGCTTTTTTCATAAAAGACTAATATATAGCCACGAGCCAAGTGAATCTGTCTTCAGGGTCTATCTTGATAGGTCCCATGCATGACCATAATCCGCTTTTGTATTTCTCCCACTACAGCATGTGAAAATATTAATTTTCGCATGCTCAATGCTAATTATTTACACGGCATGCGCGGGCACGTGTGCGTACTTTCTCCTTAAAAATAAAGATATTTTCTAAAATATATAAAAAAACCAAGATTTGATGATTTACATGGATTTATTTAACCCTTTACGTAAATACGTCTTTTCAATTAATAATGTTAATATAACTTGTGATTAATTACAGATGAGATGGGTTGGTGAACGAAGTTCTGCAGCTCTATAGTCCGGCACCGAATGTGCAAAGACATGCGCTACAGGATATCAAAGTATATGACGTGGCGATCTCTAAGGGAATGAGCATGTGAATTGACTTGCTGTCAATGAACTACGATCTCCCTCCAAGGGGGAACGACGTGAACCAGTTCAAGCTGGAGCAGTTCGCGGAGGACCCTCTCTACGACGGGTGCAAACACAAGATGGAATTTTTACCATTTGGGTTTGGAGCGACAATGTGCATTGGTCCGAACTTGACCATGGCTGAGTACAAGATTGTCTGAACCCCAACTCTCTCCAAGTTTTCCTTTTCTGTTTCTCTTCATCTGCACCCTGCCTGTTTTCACACTCCTTAATAAATGGAGTTTTGAACGTTCAATAAGACAATACATAACCTCTTAATTCTTTGCGTCCTAAACGAAGATTTGCCCTAATCAATTTCAATCATTTTTTGTTACCCGTGATGTACGCATAGGTTCACGACGTGCTACACACACATCCGTGCTTACACGCTCGTGCTGGCATAATTGCATATTTAAGTACTTTTGCTTGGAGATATAAGCTTGAATTCAAGCAAGCTACAATGATTCAGCTTCTACGAGTAGCAATCGTATTGACTTCATATTAACTGTTATATTACACTGATATATTTGCTTTAAACCCAATTCACCCTCCTTCTTTGGCAAACACACATCTATCCACTTCACCTTTGCACACTTAGTTCTCAGATTGGCATTATCAAAATTTCTCAGGATAGACAAAATTTCTGTTTTTTTTTTTTGGGTACTCCACCATTATTATTATTATTATTATTTGGTCGAAGTGTTCCACCATTGGATGGAGCCAGAAAGAAGCTTCCCATCAGATCTTAAAAGATATTCTTCTTTATGTTTCTTTTATACTCTATTCTTCGGTAGTTTTTTTTTAAATCATAAGTACAAAATAGAAGGAATTTCAGAACTCACCCAATCATGAAATCATGAACAATTTTGAGAATATCAGTACTTTAGGTACTCTCCCTCTCCATGAGTCTATACTTTGGTCCACCTTCAGATATGACGTACTAGACACAAAAATTGAGGCTGCAGATTGCGAAGCTGAATTGCGGAAGTTACACTACAAAAAAACCGGTTTTTTGCCACGAAAATTTGCGACAAAAAAATTTTCGTTGCAAATTTGCGACAACTTTTCCAACGAATCTAAAAATTCGTTGGAAATTAGCGACGAAAAATTTTTCGTCGCAAAAGTCGTCGGAAATTAGCGACAAAAAATTTTTCGTCGCAAAATTCGTCGGAAATTAGCGACGACAAATTTTGCGACGCAAAATTCGTAGGAAATTTGCGACTAAAATATTTTTCGTTGCAAAATTCGTTGGAAATTTCCAACGAATTTTCCAACGAATTCAAAAAAGGCACAATTGTTCGGCATATTGGAAATTTGTTGCAAAATTCGTTGGAAAGTTCCAACGAATTCAAAAAAATGTATAATTGTTCGGAATATTGGAAATTCATTGCAAAATTCATTGGAACTTTCCAACGAATTTTGCAACGAAATCAAAGGACACATCACTTTTCGGCATATTTGAAAATTCGTTGCAAAATTCGTTGGAAAATTCCAACGAATTTTGCAACGAATTTATAGCAAACCTTATTTTTCCGCATATTTGAAATTCGTTGGAAAATTCGTTGGAATTTTCCAACGATTTTTGCAATGAATTTGAATTTGTTCAAGCTATTTGAAATTCGTTGCAAAATTCGTTGCAAAATTCGTTGCAAAATTCCAACGAATTTTGCAACGAATTTATAGCAAACCTTATTTTCCGCATATTTGAAAATCGTTGCAAAATTCGTTGGAATTTTCCAACGAATTTTGCAACGAAATCAAAGGACACATCACTTTTCGGCATATTTGAAAATTCGTTACAAAATTCGTTGGACATTTCCAACAATTTTTGCAGCGAATTTCGAATTTGTTCGAGCTATTTGAAATTCGTTGCAAAATTCGTTGGAAATTTCCAACGAATTTTATAACGAATTTATAAATATGCCGAAAAGTGATGTGTCCTTTGATTTCGTCAGAAAATTTGTTCGAAAATTCCAACGAATTTTGCAACGAATTTCAAATATGCGGAAAAATAAGGTTTGCTATAAATTCGTTGCAAAATTCGTTGGAAATTTTCAACGAATTTTGCAACGAATTTCAAATAGCTCAAACAAATTCAAATTTATTGCAAAAATCGTTGGAAAATTCCAACAAATTTTCCAACAAATTTCAAATATGCGGAAAAATAAGGTTTGCTATAAATTCGTTGCAAAATTCGTTGGAAATTTCCAACGAATTTTGCAACGAATTTTCAAATATGCCGAAAAGTGATGTGTCCTTTGATTTCGTTGCAAAATTCGTTGGAAAGTTCTAATGAATTTTGCAACGAATTTCGAATAGCTTGAACAAATTCGAAATTCGTTGCAAAAATCGTTGGAAATTTCCAACGAATTTTGTAACGAATTGTCAAATATGCCGAAAAGTGATGTGTTGTTTGATTTCGTTGCAATTTTGCAACAAATTTCAAATATGCGGAAAAATAAGGTTTGCTATAAATTCGTTGCAAAATTCGTTGGAATTTTCCAATGAATTTTGCAACGAAATCAAAGAACACATCACTTTTCGGCATTTTTGAAAATTCGTTGCAAAATTCGTTGGAAATTTCCAACGAATTTTGCAACGAATTTCAAATAGCTTGAACAAATTCGAAATTCGTTGCAAAAACCGTTGGAAATTTTCAACAAATTTTCCAACGAATTTCAAATATGCGGAAAAATAAGGTTTGCTATAAATTCGTTGCAAAATTCGTTGGAAATTTCTAACGAATTTTGCAGCGAATTTTCAAATATGCCGAAAAATGATGTGTCCTTTGATTTCGTTGCAAATTTCGTTGGAAAGTTCCAATGAATTTTGCAACGAATTTCGAATAGCTTGAACAAATTCAAAATTCGTTGCAAAAATTGTTGGAAATTTCCAATGAATTTTGTAACGAATTGTCAAATATGCCGAAAAGTGATGTGTTCTTTGATTTCGTTGCAAAATTCGTTAGAAAATTCCAACGAATTTTGCAACGAATTTCAAATATGCTGAAAATTAAGGTTTGCTATAAATTGGTTGCAAAATTCGTTGGAATTTTCCAACGAATTTTGCAACGAAATCAAAGAACACATCACTTTTCGGCATTTTTGAAAATTCGTTGCAAAATTCGTTGGAAATTTCCAACGAATTTTGCAACGAATTTCAAATAGCTCGAACAAATTCGAACTTCGTTGCAAAAATCGTTGGAAATTTCCAACGAATTTTGCAACGAATTTTCAAATATGCCGAAAAGTGATGTGTTCTTTGATTTCGTTGCAAAATTCGTTGGAAAATTCCAACGAATTTTGTAACGAATTTTCAAATATGCCGAAAAGTGATGTGTTCTTTGATTTCGTTGCAAAATTCGTTGGAAAATTCCAACGAATTTTGCAACGAATTTCAAATATGCGGAAAAATTCGAAATTCGTTGCAAAATTCGTTGGAATTTTCCAACGAATTTTGCAACGAATTTTCAAATATGCCGAAAAGTGATGTGTTCTTTGATTTCGTTGCAAAATTCGTTGGAAAATTCCAACGAATTTTGCAACAAATTTCAAATATGCGGAAAAATTCGAAATTCGTTGCAAAATTCGTTGGAAATTTCCAACGAATTTTGTAACGAATTTTCAAATATGCCGAAAAGTGATGTGTTCTTTGATTTCGTTGCAAAATTCGTTAGAAAATTCCAACGAATTTTGCAACGAATTTCAAATATGCGGAAAAATTCTAAATTCGTTGCAAAATTCGTTGGAAATTTCCAACGAATTTTGCAACGAATTTTCAAATATGATGAAAAGTGATGTGTTCTTTTATTTCATTGTAAAATTCGTTGGAAATTTCCAATGAATTTTGCAACGAATTTCAAATATGCAGAAAAATAATGTTTGCTATAAATTTGACCTACTCTTCCACTTCTTCCTCTTCTGCTTCTTCTTCTTCTTCTTCACTCTACTCTTCTGATTGCAGAAAGAGTGCCCAGACCATCAAGGACGTCATTGACATCGCCAAGTAGTGGTGACCCAAGAAGCCCAGGCCCCTGCCCGCGCTGAGGCTTCCGCAAAGGACGACGGCGAAGGCGGAGGAGGCACGCTCGGGCGCGACGCCCCGGGCTCGGACGAGCGCCGCGGTGGAGCCCTCGTACCCGGCGTTGACCGAGCTGCCGGAGGGCCACCCGTCGCGCAACGTGGTGGAGATCATCTTCCACATGAGCTGGGGGCCGAAGCCGTTAGCCGGCCGGGTCGACGTGATCCTCAAGGTGCAGAACGGGCAGCGGACAGCGGCTCGGTTCAAGGAGTACTGGGAGCTGGTGAAGTCACGGGCCGGGTCTGCGGCCCCCGGGACGAGGACGCGCGGTGCGTCGCGGACGGGAACGAGGTGATGCGGTTCCGCTGCATGGGCTCCATGGCGCGCGAGGGGCCTGCGTGGGACTGCGGCGGGGCGTAGGGGGTCGGGGCCGCTGGCGGCGGCGGCAAGGGGGCGGCGATCTGCACGTTCGATGGCAGCGGCCACGCCCACGAGAGCGCCGGGGGAGGTAGGGGGAGGAGGGCAATGCTAATGTGCCGGGTCATCGCGGGCCGGGCCTCGAAGAAGGTCGGCCTCGACCACCCGTTCCCGGGCAGCGGTGGTGGGGTCACGTACGACTCTGTGAGCGGGGACGATGGCGAGTTGCTAGTGTTCGATCCTCGGGCGGTGTTGCCCTGTTTCCTCATCATCTATAGGTTGTAAAAAAATCATGTCCCACAAATTTTTTCGCTATGTAAAATTGATTTTTCTTAATTGCATTCCATGTTTCTCCTATCATTATTGCCAAGGTAAGTTCTCGATTTTCAACGAATTCTTACCAACGAATTTTCCCACGAACTTACCAACGAATTATTACCAACGAATTGGTTTTCGTTGCAAATTACCAACGAAAATTCAAAATTTTTTTGCCAAATTTTGAGACAATAATTTGTGGCGGGAATTTCCTTTTCCAACGAACTTTCCCGCGGAAAATTCACGACAAACTTTGCCACGATTTTTCCAACGAATAATTAGTGACGAATTTTCCAACGAATTTAGCAACAAAATTATCTACGAATTTTGCCACAAATTTTGCCACGACTCTATTTTTGTCGCAAATTTTCACGATTTTGTTGTCCCAAAAATTTTCCCGCGTTGAATTAGCCACGATTTTTTTTTCGTTGGAAATTCTATTTCGCACAAATTTTTACGACGAAAAATTACCGACGAATTTTTCCACGACTTTTTCAACAAATAATTAGCGACGAAATTTGCAACGAAATTTCCAAGGAATTTATCCACGAATTTACCCACGAATAATTACCGATGAATTTTGCCACGAGTTTTCCAACGAATAATTAGCGACGAATTTTCCAACGAACTTTCCAAGGAATTTAGCCACTAATTTACCCACGAAGTTTCCAACGAAATTTTCAACGAAAAAATTTTCGTCGCAAATTTCCAACGAAAATTAAAATTTTTTGTTGAAAAATTTTCCAACGACGAATTACCCACGAATTTTTTTTCGTTGGAAAATTTGTTGGAAATTCGTTTTCCAACGAATTTCTCAGAATTTTTCTTTGGAAATTTCGTCGGAAAAAACATGTTTTTTTGTAGTGTTATTGGGGAAGTATATAAGAGGTAAATATGCAAGAACAAACCCCTCTTCGCTAACTGTCATGGCCTCCTTATGAACTGTCCTTTAAAGCTTCTGAGTTTCCTAGAATTAATACGTAGAACCACATATCGCGATCGTTTGTGTACTGTGTGACTTGGCATATTGACCACATCTGTTGGGAGACTCCGTGTGAATATCATGCACTTTTGGGTTCCCTGCAAAGAGGAAGCATGTTTTTTTTCATGCTGGCGGTAGTCTGAGCGTGTTGGAGGTAAGTAAGAGTCAATATTCCAGAATTTTGGACCTTTCATTATCAGGCGAATTTTTCTCTGTTCTTTCCTGGCTTGGCGTTTCTTGCCATCTTCTCTTATGAAACATAAAATGAGCTCCTTACCCAAAAAAAAAAAACATAAAATGAGCGAATGCATGTGGGGTTGACTTATCCGAGGGAGGTACTATCCACGAAGTAAATAAGTAAGCGAGCTTTTGCGAGCTCTCTTATCCCGGTTCTCATATCCTAGGGTAACAATGAAGCTCAGCAAAATCTAATGGACGACTTTGCTCCTCATTAACAAGTTCGCGAAATGATGGAATAAACAGTTTTATAGTTTCCAACGTATTAACTTTATTGGACTTTCTAGTGGATACTGCAATTTTTTATTTTCTTCAAGAATTTCGTTTTTGGGCTTAAAATTGCATGATATGCATGTGTTTACTAGATGGGAGTGGTGGCGAGCCAAACATCGAAAAATTAAAGGTAAAAGAAAATAGTTACTATAATATGTCGGCCTAGAACCTAATTTGCTCTGCATGTTTGTTAATCACTGTTGACACCTAAATTTTTGCGCATCATTTAGTGTTAATTGCATAGAAAATTAGGGATTAAATTTTTAACCCCTAAACAAAAATATTAAAATCGCATAGCATATAGTTTAGGGTCATATAGATTAATTGCATTTCGCATCGGATCGGCGGTGGCAAGCGAGCTTAAAATTCATCACGTAAGTCGAGCTCGGGTACCGAACGAAACGCGGCTCACTCGAAAGACGCGGGCCGAAAATCACACGCGAAAGGGCTTGGTTGTCTTAATTTGAGCTTAAATTAGCCCATTATGCTTAATTAAAGAAAAGCCCAAATTAATTCAGCCCATTTAGAATTAAATTAAAGCCTAAACCTAAGCCCATTAGGACTAGAAAGCCCGGCTAGTTGACCTAGGTTTGCAATATAAATACATGTTTTTGCTTCATAATCGGGGGGCTCTCACAATTTTCAGATCAGAAAATTTTTAGAGTGTGAGAGTGAGAAAGAGAGAGAGAGGAGGAAGACCTCGCGCGACACGCCCGCTGCCGCGCCCGCGCCCGCTGCCGCGCCCGCTCCCGCGCCCGCTGCCGCGCCCGCGCCCGCTGCCGCGCCCGCTCCCGCGCCCGCTGCCGCGCCCGCGCCCGCTGCCGCGCCCGCGCCCGCGCCCGCTGCCGCGCCCGCGCCCGCGCCCGCGCCCGCTCCCGCGCCCGCGCCCGCGCCCGCTCCTCACGCCGTCACCGCCGTTCGTGCACGCCACCGCCGCTCGTGCATCGCCGTTTGCCGTAGCCACCTCCGTGCACCGCCGGCCACCGTTCCTTCCGATCCGCAGGTGATTCAAATTTGGAAACAAATCTTTGGATTAGGTAATTATCCTATCTCGATTTGATTTGAATATTTTGTTGCCTAATTTGTGCTTATTGATATCTAATTTTGCATATTTGAATAATAAGCATTATCTCAATTAGGATTTGTTTCCTTTTTTTAAAATCTTGGATATCTGTTGCTTACCAAATTTGGATAGAATTTAGAATTTTCAAAATCCTTTGAATATATCCAAAATATTTAAGATATCAGAATTTTTCAAGATGTGATCGATAAGGAAAATTTCCTAATCCGCAACCGCACACGTGGAAATAAATCTATCTATCAGGCTTTAGATAGAATTATTTCCATAGCGGGTATTTCGAATTTTAGGGTTGATCTGTCAGGCTTCAGATCGAAACTTAATTCGAAAAATTTCGCGGTTATATTTTTTTTCCATTTGATTTTAATTTCGAATTTCACAAAAAAAAATACAAAAAAAATTGCTTTAGATTAGGTCAATTTCTTTAATTTAAAATTGCATGTTTAGATAATTGTTTTTTTTAATTCCGAATTTCATTTAAAAAAAAACACAAAAAAATAATTTGCCTGTCATTAGAAATAGGTCACGTCGTCGCATGACATATAGTTTGCATGTTAGGTTGCATTAATCGCATGTCAATTTTTGCACGTCATTACATATAGGTTAGCTTTCATTTAAACAAATAAAAATCAAAAAAGAAATTTCTGCACCTTTGAACTCTAAGTTAGGATTTATCAAGATTGTCAAATTGAGTATTTTTTTCGAAATTGGTACCGAAAGGGCGTTAGGGAATCTAGCGTAACCAAGTCCCGAATTTATAATTTCTGGTTCGTAGAAATAAAATAGTACTCCCGCTATTTTATTTAGGTTTCTAATCAACCTACCCTAAATGATTAGTGGCGACTCCCGTTGAAAATATTTGCATGCTCACAATTGGACTTAAGTTGCGATTTGGTAGAGTTTGGGAGAACTCGAGCTAGGTTAGTTAATTTAATTGATCTAGTAATCCATTAGCCTAAGATCGAAACTCGATTTTTTTAGGTCGCGACAGCTTGGCGACTCCGCTGGGGACAAACTTGAATTTTTTTGAAAATTTAAGGAGGACTTAGGCCAAAAAAAAATTTCATGGAAAAATCACTTGATTTGACAAAATTTGATTGAATTCTCATTCTTAGGTGTTAAATGGTTTTGCAGGATGGGAGTTATAAGGGGAGTAGTGATTGGCTAACCCTTTGTTTTGCAGGCTTGGTGGAGTGGAATTGTGATTTAATTTTTGCACTATTGAAGTGGTGTTTGCATATAATTGTTGTGCATGATTTACAGTATTTACACTACACCACACATAACCTGTGACCGGACCTGGGTCACACCCATAGTTCTAAGATGGTATTTAGATGGTTATTTAACCTTGGCGGTAAGACCTCGCTAAAGGTTATCCCATTTGGATCCCGAAAATTTTTCAAAAAATGGCTCAAGGGTCGTCCTCATGCACGTGAGGCTACTACGCATGGAGGTTCCCCTTGTCGACCGAATCAAGCCGAAGTGATTGGACCCGACTAGTCATGACTATTGTATGCGAGGCTGCGGCTAGTCATGATGAGTGTGCGCGAGGCTGCGACATGTCGTTCCGTTCATCACTTCATTTTGCAAAAGCCTTTAGGGTAGATAGATTAAGGTTTAAACTCACGATTCATGTGCATGTCTCTGTGATTGACATTCTCTCCCCAAGGATGGTAATTTCTCGAGCTTTATCTTTAGTTTTCTTCATCTTATTTTGAGTCGGTCCATGATTTAGGTTGAGTCATTTGGCACGTTGCCTCTAAAAGAGGAAGACCGTCTGATTTCTTGTTTGGTTTAGGGAGTTTTTCTTTCTTTTTAGGATGGAATGTTAGCTTACATTTGTACTTCATGCTATTAACGTTTTCTGGTAATAAATGTCGTTTCTGAACGATTTTTATAAGAATTCTTTTCAGACACCTTCCATCTTGGGCAATTCAATGAAAGCATTAAACTATAATTCGTAAATTTTGGAATTAGTCCAGGTTTTTATTGAATAAAGTAATTTGGAATTTCGAGATTTACTGGACGAATCGGTCTTTTGAAAGAAATTTCATCTTGAGGGTCTAGAGGATGTCATGGGCCGACTCGTTATTCTTACTCGTTGTATTCATTCAATCGTTGCTTTTTGCAGGTAATTTGCCACGGATCCCCCTCATCCTCATAATACTCGATCGGTGACCAAAAGAAGGATGACCAATCAAGCTGAGATTGCGGCCATGATTGACGAAAAGCTGAAGGAACACATGAACATAATTAATGAGCAGATCGCGGCTGCCATGTCCAAAATGATGAGTGATCTCGTGGCCAAGCAGCAGCAGATCAATGCTGCCTCTCAATCGGAGATTCCACTTCCAACCCGTCAGGGCCTTCGCCTCGACAAATCTCCTGCAGTGAACACTAATCCAACCCTTCGACTGGATGATGTCATTCTGACTGACACTAGTGCGTCTCCGATGGCCCCCGTTCTTCAGTCACTCCCTAATGATGAGAATGCCAAGTTGCTGGCTAAGATCGACCAGAGGTTACGTGAAGTGGAAGGAACTCAAAGTATTCCACCTGTTGATCTGTCTATTTTTACCCGGGTCCAGGTGCCCGATAAATTCAAGATGCCAGCCTTCGAGAAGTATGACGGCACCTCAAACCCGATTCAGCATATCGACATGTACCAGGGGCTCATGAATAGATATGTTTCTAATGGACCTCTAATGATCCAAACCTTCCAAGCAAGCTTGAAGGATGCTGCAATGAGGTGGTATACCAACCACCAGATCAACCGGAAAGACTCATGGGAAGAGGTGGCAAACCTTTTCGTCAAGCACTTCAAGTTCAATCTCGACGTCATCATTACAAGGGAGGATCTGGAAAGAGCTAAGCAGAAAAAGGGTGAGACACTAAAGGAGTATGCCACTCACTGGAGGAACATGGCGGGACAGATCATGCCTGAACCCTCAGAACGTGACTTAATGAAGTTGTTCGTGTCCACCCTACCACAACCGGTTCGTTCACGAATGTTAGTGACGGCCGCCCAATCTTTTGGCCAACTGATAGCCATGGGTGAGGAGATTGAGACCGGACTCAAGAAAGGATGGTACAGTGAGCCAGGTTCATCAGGCAATAAATTTACTAATAAGAAGGACAAAGAGCATGTCCCCGAAGTCAACATAACCTATGTACAGAAGACGCCAGCTCAGGTCCCGAAGCTACAATTTAGCACCCAGCAAACAACCTCTTATGGACGGCAAAGCCAGCAGAATTCACGCCAGCAGCGTAAAACTCGTCAGTTTACTCCACTTCCTGGGACATTATCTCAGGTACTGGCAGTGTTAAAGAAGAAGAACCTGCTAAATTCAGAGCCACAAAGATCTAATGTTGCTGGCTATGCAAGGTATGATCCGTCGAAGAAATGCGATTACCATAGAGGTGAAGTTGGGCATTTGACAGATGATTGCCAAGTACTCAAACATCGAGTGCAGGATCTACTCGAGATAGGAGCGTTTGCGCTACAGCCAGCCGGTAACCCCAATGTGCAGAACAATCCACTCCCTGATCATTCGAGCAGTGCAAATGTTGTCCTTGGTCCGGGAGTCAAGCAGGTTCAGGGCTTCAGGGTCCCTCTCAAAGATATGTTCGATGCTTTAGTCCGAGCTGGTTACGTTTCGACTGGTGAGGTGGTGTCACTCGGTGAGATAGAAAAGAAAGTGGATGAGTTGGTGAGAAAGGGAATGATTGGGACAACAGATGAATTCGGGGTAGTGGCCGCTATATCTCGAGTCATCATTGATTGGAATGAAGAACTCGCAAGGATGACCGATGAACAAGTTAAGTTGGATCCTGACATGCCCCCTCTCGAGGATGCTTCTTACGATGACCTCGGGATCATTATACCCGACACTTTGGAAATATTGGTCCTGGCATCACCTCAGCCCTACGCTTATGAAAGTAACAAGATGGCTCCATGGTCATACGACGTTGATCTAAAGCACAAGGTTCAGGACCTGTTAGATACTGGGGCATCAACATTTCGTGCTTCATATCTCTACCAAGGCCGAGATGATCTTCTCATAGTTCCAAACATCCAGACCACATCCCTGAGTCCTGCAAGAATGATACATGAAGAGAAGGAGGTAATCGACATCCTGGGGCAATCGAGCGGCAAGTTCGACTACTACGTGAAATATTCGGCTCCCCCGAGCTTCTATATTGACCCGCGTGATATCGTGCCCGATGGATGGGGAGGTATGGATGATTTAACACCTCCAGTGACAAAAGATCCTGATGATGCGATGGAGGGAATCACTGCTATGTTCAATAACATGCTCATTGAAGCTATCGAGGAAGGACCATTGGTTGAAATGGGCACTGGCCCGCGAGAGTAACACCTTTATTTTTTTCGCACACTCCCCTTGCGTGGGAATTTCTATTGCTTTCTAGGACTTGCCCCGTCTTGGGAGCTGCTTTTTAGGATTTTTTCCTATGACTTTATTGTCCCAGTTTCCATTTCAATAAATGTAATTTATTTGGTGATAATCAATGAAATTACAAATCGTTTTCATTTTTTTTGAAGGCATGTTGAAGTACATCAAACCAGTCCGGTGATGATATCCAACCGATAAAAGAAAAATATAGTCCAAGGAGAATTCTGAGGCTTGGGCTTCTTCATGCTTCCTCGTGTTAAAACTTCTTTGAAAAGAATTTCAAAAAAAAAAATCAAAAAAAAAAATCAAAAGAAATAAAAATACACTATTTAGCCATGTTTGTCCTTCTGAACCCTCTACTTTATGTTTCAGGAGCAACTTCATATTCTCTTGTATACGGTATGGAAGCAGTTTTACCTGTTGAGGTTGAAATTCCTTCGTTACGATTGGATCCAACAGAGATTGAACCAGTTGAACATGATAGATGAGAGAAGGCTTAGAGCTCTACGTCATAGCCAGTGCTACCAACAACGAGTTGCTAAATCTTTCAACAAGAAAGTCAAGCCTCGACATTTTCAGGTAGGTGACCTTATCCTGCGGAAGTTATTGCCGATAGTTCCTCTTGCAGAAGGAAAATTTGCCCCAAACTATGGCGGCCCGTACATTGTGAAGAAAGTCCTTCCAAGAGGTGCTTTGATTTTGGCCGAGATGGATGATCGTGTTTTTCCAGTCCAGTTAATTCTGATTCTGTGAAGAAATATTACACTTGATTTGAACTCATTCTGACTTTGTTTCTATCAAATGTCAAATTGAATATCATGAATCAATTGATTTTCTTGTTATGTTACTAAGCTTTGTTTGAGGAAGTTTTGATTTGGCAATCTATTTCTGTCCTAATGAAGCGATCATATTGCATGAGAAATTTCAAGACGACGAAAGGCAATACGTTTCTATACACGTCCTGAATAATAATCCCTAGTGCGAATTGAGTGAAAATTCCGTGCTGACAAGGTAAAGGATTATCTCACGAAAAGTATGATGATCAAAATGATGAGAGGCATTCATTTCCTCTATCTAAACACTACAGGTTATCATTTGCTTAACCCCTTTGAACGGAGTTTCATTTCTTACCCCTGTCAGGAACAATCCCATACCGGGGCAATTTCTTAGAAAGTTCAAAATGATTAGAATTTTCTTGCTTTCACTTGCATCAATCTTCAAGTATATTTATTGCATGCAAGTTCTGTGTTAGCTCGAGTGCCTTAGATATGACGAAGAGCATTTTTTTCTAAATCCCTACACAGTATACCCTTTGCATACCCAATTTGAGCGGTGAATTCATTTCAACCAAATTGGTGATCATTCTTGTGATAAACAAATGAAATCATCTCAAGACAAGTTCAAGGTGACTTGGGGCAAATAGGAGCTCAAAAGAAAATTCATCAGAAAGGATGCAAAAGGACTCCATCAAATCGAAGTTCTCTCTCTCGGAAAAATCTCTCTCGAAAAAAAAAAAAAGAAAAAGAGAAAATCTCTCTCTCAAAAAAAAAGAGAGAGAGAAGAAGAGAAAATCTCTCTCTCAAAAAAAAAGAGAGAGAGAGAAGAAAAGAAAATCTCTCTTCAAAAAAAAAAAAAAAAGGGAGAAAAAGAGAGAGAAAAGCTTCAGCAAGAACTGAGTCGATATACAAAATCATTCTTCAAGGAAAAGACCATTTGAAGGTTCATTTGTGGAGCAATTGCTAGATGGGATGATCACCAATCTCCATGTTCATAATACCCATTTTGATGAAAATAGGCCATTCTTTTCAAGCCTACCCGAACCTACGTTACAACCATTACCGAAGTCTCTTCAGAATAGGGCACTTGAGTTAACGTAGAATTTCAAATGCTTATAAATGTTGCTCGAAGAAGTGCGAGCAAGATTTTTCTATTTCATTTTTGCAGCATTCTTAACTTGTAAACCCGGAACAGCTGGTGATATCAATTCTTTCAATAGCCTCGACTCGAAGAGTCCCTTTTGCTAAGCCATTGACCAAGCTCACGTTTTAGTCCTTATAAAGACCTCTCAGATTGGCCAAGTCATACTGATTTTGAGAATATCCGAACCCTTGTCAAGCACGATGAAGAGAGTTCGAGTGATTCTTATACCCGTATCAAAGGTCGGGTCAAAAGCCTTTCATTGAGAGTGAGTGGAAAGTCCTTTCTGATTAAAGGTCTCTCATTTAATATGATCAAAATGTCAAAAGGACGAAATGGTTGTTCTTATTAATAAATTCCCTAGTAAAGCTTGGTAATGCAAGCAGATTCATGAATTATGTTTTCTCTGCCTCTGCGCATGTGTTATTTTAACCTTTTCTCAGGAAAAAACAGGAGCGATGCCATTGACTCTGTCATAAGAAGAATTCAGGTACGTCTGCTAATTATTCTTCATTGTTTTTCTCTTTGGAATATGAGAAATTATCTCTCTCATATGTTCACCAAGTGAAACAGGTGACATTTGGTGTTGCTAAGTGGAGTACGAAGCACACCCCATCTCATGTTCGCCCAGTAGGATAGGCGACATAATTTCACATTTGGTGTTGCTAAGTGGAGTACGAAGCACACCCCATTTCATGTTCGCCCAGTAGGACAGGCGACATAATTTCTCATTCGGTGTTGCTAAGTGGAGTACGAAGCACACCCCATTTTATGTTCGCCCATTAGGATAGGCGACATAATTTCTCTTTCGGTGTTGCTAAGTGGAGTACGAAGCACACCCCATTTTATGTTCGCCCATTAGGATAGGCGACATAATTTCTCTTTCGGTGTTGCTAAGTGGAGTACGAAGCACACCCCATTTTATGTTCGCCCAGTAGGATAGGCGACATAATTTCTCTTTCGGTGTTGCTAAGTGGAGTACGAAGCACACCCCATTTTATGTTCGCCCAGTAGGATAGGCGACATAATTCCTCTCTTGGTGTTGCTAAGTGGAGTACGCGGCGCATCCCATTTTATGTTCGCCCAGTAGGATAGGCAACATAATTCCTTTCTTGGTGTTGCTAAGTGGAGTACGAAGCACACCCCATTTCATGTTCGTCCAGTAGGACAGGCGACGTAATTTCTCTTTTGGTGTTGCTAAGTGGAGTACGAAGCACACCCCATCTCATGTTCATCCAATAGGATAGGCGACATAATTTATTTCTTGGTGTTGCTAAGTGGAGTACGAAGCACACCCCATTTCATGCTTATCTAATGGAAGAGGTGAAATGATCCTTTTCGTGATTGCCCAGTGGTATAGGCAACACATCTCATTCTTTCTTCATATCATGCACTATTTCGCATCTGTAGGAAACTACAGGTAACAGATAGGCAATCATGTACCTTGAGAACCTTACTTCTAGTGGACTAGAAGTTTGGAGATCGAGGGAACTCAAAGCATTATAAAGCTCTCCCCCACTTGGACGCTTTTTGTGCGATCCGTATGTAAGACTCTTTCACCGCTCCGCATGAAGTGAGAAGCCTTAGCATACGTTCTTTATTGTTTGCATATCATGCATCATTACATTTTAAAAAAAAAATAATAAAATAAAATCATCATTCATCATTTTTCATAGTTTAAATTTAGGTCTCAGTCTTTGAGCGAAACCTCTGCGAGCATCCACTCAAAGAGGGGCAGCTGTTGACACCTAAATTTTTGCGCATCATTTAGTGTTAATTGCATAGAAAATTAGGGATTAAATTTTTAACCCCTAAACAAAAATATTAAAATCGCATAGCATATAGTTTAGGGTCATATAGATTAATTGCATTTCGCATCGGATCGGCGGTGGCAAGCGAGCTTAAAATTCATCACGTAAGTCGAGCTCGAGTACCGAACGAAACGCGGCTCACTCGGAAGACGCGGGCCGAAAATCACACGCGAAAGGGCTTGGTTGTCTTAATTTGAGCTTAAATTAGCCCATTATGCTTAATTAAAGAAAAGCCCAAATTAATTCAGCCCATTTAGAATTAAATTAAAGCCTAAACCTAAGCCCATTAGGACTAGAAAGCCCGGCTAGTTGACCTAGGTTTGCAATATAAATACATGTTTTTGCTTCATAATCGGGGGGCTCTCACAATTTTCAGATCAGAAAATTTTTAGAGTGTGAGAGTGAGAAAGAGAGAGAGAGGAGGAAGACCTCGCGCGACACGCCCGCTGCCGCGCCCGCGCCCGCTCCCGCGCCCGCGCCCGCTCCCGCGCCCGCTGCCGCGCCCGCGCCCGCTCCCGCGCCCGCTGCCGCGCCCGCGCCCGCTCCCGCGCCCGCTGCCGCGCCCGCTCCCGCGCCCGCTGCCGCGCCCGCTGCCGCGCCCGCGCCCGCGCCCGCTCCTCACGCCGTCACCGCCGTTCGTGCACGCCACCGCCGCTCGTGCATCGCCGTTTGCCGTAGCCACCTCCGTGCACCGCCGGCCACCGTTCCTTCCGATCCGCAGGTGATTCAAATTTGGAAACAAATCTTTGGATTAGGTAATTATCCTATCTCGATTTGATTTGAATATTTTGTTGCCTAATTTGTGCTTATTGATATCTAATTTTGCATATTTGAATAATAAGCATTATCTCAATTAGGATTTGTTTCCTTTTTTTAAAATCTTGGATATCTGTTGCTTACCAAATTTGGATAGAATTTAGAATTTTCAAAATCCTTTGAATATATCCAAAATATTTAAGATATCAGAATTTTTCAAGATGTGATCGATAAGGAAAATTTCCTAATCCGCAACCGCACACGTGGAAATAAATCTATCTATCAGGCTTTAGATAGAATTATTTCCATAGCGGGTATTTCGAATTTTAGGGTTGATCTGTCAGGCTTCAGATCGAAACTTAATTCGAAAAATTTCGCGGTTATATTTTTTTTTCCATTTGATTTTAATTTCGAATTTCACAAAAAAAAATACAAAAAAAATTGCTTTAGATTAGGTCAATTTCTTTAATTTAAAATTGCATGTTTAGATAATTGTTTTTTTTAATTCCGAATTTCATTTAAAAAAAAACACAAAAAAATAATTTGCCTGTCATTAGAAATAGGTCACGTCGTCGCATGACATATAGTTTGCATGTTAGGTTGCATTAATCGCATGTCAATTTTTGCACGTCATTACATATAGGTTAGCTTTCATTTAAACAAATAAAAATCAAAAAAGAAATTTCTGCACCTTTGAACTCTAAGTTAGGATTTATCAAGATTGTCAAATTGAGTATTTTTTTCGAAATTGGTACCGAAAGGGCGTTAGGGAATCTAGCGTAACCAAGTCCCGAATTTATAATTTCTGGTTCGTAGAAATAAAATAGTACTCCCGCTATTTTATTTAGGTTTCTAATCAACCTACCCTAAATGATTAGTGGCGACTCCCGTTGAAAATATTTGCATGCTCACAATTGGACTTAAGTTGCGATTTGGTAGAGTTTGGGAGAACTCGAGCTAGGTTAGTTAATTTAATTGATCTAGTAATCCATTAGCCTAAGATCGAAACTCGATTTTTTTTAGGTCGCGACAATCACCAACGGCCACAAATCAATTACCTCTATATTCTTTAACCTAAAATAACATGATCGGAAGAATCTTCTTTCGCAAGCAAGAACTCACAAAGCTTTTAATTAAATTACATCTAGAATAGTAGCACGATTGGAAAAATAAGCACTGCTTTTCAGTGCAATCCATTAGATTCGATGCCAATCAAGCACATCACCATGTAACATGGACTCTGGAAAGCAAGTAATTTGACAGCAAATTGTAAGCAATATAAATATAATATCTACGATATCTAAATGATTGCCATGGTCCAACTACCATATAGAACTCTACGCCACTTAGTCTTTCCTTAGAGTTAGAGCCTAGCACATATCATATTTGATTCTTCGAATCTGTAGCCATATTACACATTTTAACAGACTAGGGTTAACAATTAAAACCTTCCTTGATTATTACTTGTTTTTATGCATCTTGTTGATTAGGCGAATATGGCACAAAAACATTAGGTTTTCGTAAAAGGGTTTGATCACGGAATTTCATTTTTCTTCTGCTGATTGCATGGATGACATGGGCAGCTTAACTTCGCTTGCCCAAATCAAACATACAGCTGTTCACACGAGTATTATATACCACTCCCAGTACCGTGTACATGCATTCTATTCAAAAAATATAAAAATTCCTCCCTCTTCCAAGTTATGTATCTTCATGGTGTCCACTTGTCAAGCATCGTTTTTGGATGACATGGAACTCCATGGCCAAAAACTACTAAGCACGGCTTGATCAGTCATTGACCCTCATCCAACCATTCATTTGCGGAAAAAGTTAAAAAAAAAGTCATAAACCTATTTCATCGGTACCAATTCAGTCCTAAACTTTTCAATTAGACTAAATTAGTCCTAAGCCTTTTGTATTTATGCCAATTGAGTCTATTCAGCCTATTTTAGTTGGAAATGGCTAACGTGGATGTTAGCCGTCATACGTAACACAACTGACGCATATATGAACAATTTTTAAATATTTTTTTGAATTTTTTTATTATTTATTATTTTCTTTTTTTTCATTGTGCCAACAAGGGCTCATAGGCGAGGGTTGCAGCCCACACCCAAGCCATCAAAGCCCTCGCCAGAGGCCATGAGGGTGGCCCCCACCCAAGCCACGAGGGTCAAGCCCTCACTTTGATCTAGGCAAGGGCCGTAACCCTTGCCACTGGCTGGTGGGGGTCATTGAGCCTCGGCCAGTGGCCGGAAGCCCTTAACAATAATAATAATAAAAAAAAGTAACAGAAAAGAAAAAATTAATAAAAAAGTCTAAAAAATTTAAAAAATTTCCACATCAGCATAATCCATGCCACGTAGGACGGCTAATGTCCACATCATATATTTCCGACCAAAATTGGCCAGATAGATTACATTGACAAATTGTCAAAAGGTCTAGAACTCAATTGGTCACATTGAAATGTTTAGAATTAAATTGATACAAATTCAATAAGTTTTTGACTTTTTAAATAATTTTCCCTACTTTCACTTAGCGATATACTCTCCTCTGTTAATCATATATGATCTTTATAGTGGAGCTTCATTTTTTTTTTTTTTGCTTCAATTTCTATCTTTCTTTGCTTCAATTATAGTGGAGCTTCATGCTTTATCAAAAAGACGTGAAAAATATGTACTCTAAATTTCTACCCTGTTCTTTGTAGTTTGTATATTATTCATACCTTTTCTTTTAGCGTGGTGTTTGAGTTTTAATGCCACCGGTTGGGCATTTTAGTTCTAATACCACTTGTTCACCATGATGGCTATTGCCTAAGTAGAATTGTATTGAACCAATCAAGATTAGGGTTTGATCTGGCCTCAGAGATAAGTTGGAGTGCCTCCCATGAAGACTGATCTGCTCCCTAAATCGCACGAACTAAACCCAAACTGTCAGACTCCAGCAGTATTTTCTGTCCTCTTCTGTCATCCAGAAAGATTGGGGTGTTGAGAAGCGCTTTTGCCTCCGTGAGCTCAGCCGAGTGTACTTTCACCGATTTGGCGAAACCGTCGGCCAAACGACCGTGACTGTCTTTGCATATGCAGCCGATATGTGCTTAATAAAATATTGAATTTGAAGAGATATGTACTTAATTAAATCACACCTATCTACCAACAAATACAGTGCAGGTTTAGCATTGAAATTCAATGTTTTGCCTTACACACTATGTCTTAATATCCCAAGGCCTTACTTCACCATTATGCGGTGTTTACTCTAACCTAAAACCACATTTCCTAAAAGCTTGCTTTACACACTATCAACTCTAAATGTACATTTTTATATTTAGGTCAAGCTTGCGAGAGGTTGAGCGACGCCGTACGCTCACATACGAGTTCTATCTAATAATTTACTTTTTATGTTCACCTTTAATCCTAACAAATTTCTAAATTTGTACCTATCTCCCAAATTTTTGCTTTTGTCCTGAACTTTAGTAATCTTTTACCCTCCACTAAGTAATTTCGAGCACCCTACTTGCATGGAGGCATTACTGCATGAAACGAGTGCATATATAGATCTAGTTCACTGTACCTCATTCCTTAAACAACTTTGGCTCCTTTTGGCAACTGCATGATCTAATGACTAAAATGAACCATCAATATTTGTATGTCCTAGATTCATGGAAGAAAAATTCATTGCATAGATATTCAGTCGCTATAGTTATAAGTGTCCCGACCAACCTCAGATTTTCTTGAAGAAAGGGAGATCTCGTCTGGTACGCGCTAAGTCTAGATTTGAGACTTAATACGATCTCTCCCAAGCACATACCATATCGCAACTTGTGATTTAGATTTTTAACCTGCAAGTGATTTTTATCTAGAAGTCGTCACTAATCAATTTGGAGTGGGTTGATTAGAAATCCAAGTAAGGTAATGAGAAAATCACCCTACTCTTACAAACTAGAGATTAAATGAATTTGTGGACTCGGTTATACTAGTTGGGTAACTAGTGCCTTTTCGAGACCTTTTTATCTTATTCAATTCAAAAAACATTTGTCAGGCAATTTGGACTAATTTTATGACTTATCTCCTAACATATGAGGTGATCAGGCGAATACACAATCATTAAATATTAACAGTCAAGATAAATATGCAGCCTAAGGTCCTAATCCTAATTAAGGCGACAACATTAAAACATGACAATTTATACAATTATATTCTAATTATAAATAGCATGCATAATAATAATACAACAATAGTAAAAATAACATCCAAAATCTTATTGTATAGCCTTATAGGTTTATCCTATTTAAACATGATTAATACTCAAATAATTCACATAATTTAGAAAAATATTTTAAAAAATACTAATTTCTAAACTATTTCCTAATTTTAAAATTTCATTATTTTTTAATTTACGAAATTTTTATTTTTTAAAATATTTTTATATTATAATATTATAATAATATATAATCAGAACCGGGTCGGATCTCCGCATCTGACCCGGGGCGCGCTGGTCCGGGTCCTTAACTGGACTGGGCTCCTCAAGAGAACAAAACTGGAACTCACTCAGGCATATTGACAAACATTTGGCGGGCGCGAGGCTTGGCGACGGGGGAGGGTGACGACCGTGAGTTGTTGGCCACGGCAAGAGCGCGGCGGTCGCCGCAAAAACTCTCTGGCCCTCTGTCTCGCTCAATCTCTCCCTGGATCTCAGCCCTCTCTCACGGCTCTCTCTAGATCTCGCTCACCGAAACCGAACTCTCCTCTCCCCTGTTTTTCTCCCCTGTTTTTTTTTTCTGTGTGCAGCCGAGCCTTGACGCCGACGACTACCCTACCTGGCTTGGCGGCGAGGATTGGTGGCTGAGGCTGAGGCGCAATGGCCCCCCGGAAGCTCCCTCTCTCTCGGCTTAACTCTCACGGCTGAGCTCCTCCCCTGTTTTTTTTTGTTCTTTTGCCCCCTGTTTTTCTTTTCTTACCGTAGCCGCCTTTTATAGTGGCCGGTAGCCACCTGCTCCGCCTCTCTTGGCCGCTCGTTCTCTGCTCTGTCTGTTCTGGCCTTGACTTCTCCCTGGCCTTGTATTTTTGCTTGGGCAGAACGCATCAGCCATTCCATGGCTGAGCGGCGTCCAATGCACAGGGAGGAAGGAGCGGGGAAAGAGAGGAGAGGGAAAGAGAAAGAAGCTGGGCTGGGCTGGCCTTGGCATGGTCCAGTCTGATATTTTATTTTTTGATCTTTTTTAATTTTTTAAAATTTAATTTTCTTCTAAATTTATTAAGAAAATATGCTTCAATTGGCCCTATTAATGGAAATGTGCCTAATATCTATATGTAATGTAATTAGAAAAAAAATATATTATTATAATTTTTTGTTTTTAGGAATTAAAAAATTATTTCCTAAATTGTGCATAATTAATTTTTGATAAATTAGAAATTAGGTGTCAACAATAGGTTATCATCCCGAGTTAATAAAATTGGATTCCCCTAGAATTTGTAAAACTCGGTATTTTTTTTTCCAATATGATCCGTCATAAAAGACATATACATGAGTACTTAGCTACTCTAGGTGAGCATGGGCTGGGCGGGTGAAGCCTCAAGGTACTTTTTCAGCTTGGCCCGAACAGGCCTGGCCTGAAAAGGCTCGGACCCAATTAACCAATCTAGGCCAGTTGAGTTGGGCCTAGCTCAAGTTTTGTTTTCGTGTTAATTAGAATTAATTTGATCATTGTTTTCGGCCATCACTTGATAAAAAGTATGGATCAACTCATTTGATCAATTTAGCTTTGTCTAGTATGGTGAGTCTGACAATTATTATTATTATTATTTATCTAAGTCCATTCAATGTTACTAGTAGCCTACTAGTGTTAAATGGGTCATAAATGGGTTGTAAATAGATCATAAATGAGTTTACAACTGATTTAAACTCAACTTGTCTCTCTCACTCTTACTCAATCTTGCGGTCACTCACTTCGCACTCTCATCTCAGTTCGGATATGAATTTTCCTAGATTTAATTAAATATGGAAGTATTTTAGCAATATGGGTCTGATCGGGTATATGTTGGGTATGGGTCGGGTCGGGTATGGGTCAAGAAAATTGCATTGCGCATAAATTGGTCATAAACGGGTTAATGGGTCAATTTGGATCGGACCATTTATGACCCGACCCAAACCCGACCCGACCCGACCCACCATTTGACAGGTCTACTAGTAGGTAGCCAAGCGTGTTGCACGTAATAAAGATTTTTATTTTTCTTTAGCACATTACTGCTGGTCAAAAATAGACTCAAGAATATAATTTTATGAATGAATAGTCTTGGAACATGAAAAGATGCAAATCTTATGTGAATAGACATATTATTGGAATGATAGAAGCAACTCTTGATAAAAAGGCACCATTACAATATTTGTTTGCTGAGTTCACGCAGCACTGTAACTACAACCATCCACAAATGATGGCACCAGCAATGACGTGTTCCTAAAAACCTAATTTCGCACGTGCGCTTTCAAGTTCCCAGCAAAATGCATGAACTTTGAACGTTTATTTCGTTCTCTCTCTCTCTCTCTGAGAACTAATCTTTTTGATAAAAAGAATAGGAGAGAGCTCATTAGGCAAGTAAATCTAACCTGCTTTGGTCATGCCGACACCACTGTCGATTGACAGAGTTTTGTTAGCCTTGTGCGGAGCAAGCCTGATGGAAGGCTCGGGCTGTCCATCGAGTTTGCTTGTCCGTGAGACTCTCGTAACGGATTTTGTCTAGAGCTTGCATTAATTCAGTGACAAAACCAATTTCAGTTCCATACCTAACGATGATTAACCTCATTCCACGATAGACGGACATATTAAACCATCTAAGTCGATCCCCTGAACATTCTGTTACTACATTTTAGTAAGAGATCAATCAATGCCTTGTTTGAGAAGCATTCAAAGTACTAGCTGATAACGATACACCAAGATTGAGATTCGTTCAACAGCTTGAAGATGCAGGGGAAAACTGAGTCTTGGTCTATGATTGAATATTACGGACTCTCTTCATCACTGACTAATTCTTCCTAAGTCAATGCAAGTAATTCACAACGATAGTAAAATTGACGAATCTAAACAAGACTTTTTCGAAATCTTTTAGCCTTCGAACTCATTCCATCCCAGGTGTCCCATTCGCTAAGCGAGCTCAATGCGATGCAGGGCACACACACAATCACGGATACATATTGGCAAATAAAAAGGAATAAGCAAAGAGACGTACAGCGGATGAATTGTTGATAAGTCCACCAAGGAAAATCCCCTTGTTGCTATAGAAAGTGTTGATGATCAAGCTCAGTAGTTGGTTGATCTCCGCCTGGAATGTGAACATCTCTGTGTTGGCCATCTGCACATCCTTGAAGACTGGAAAAGGCTGGTGAGGGCATTGAGGATTGTGGAATATCTAAATTCGATCCTATCAATGATGCAAGAAAGTAATGGAAATTCGCACAACACAAAAATTTACGTGATTCAGCAGGGGAGATGTTCCGCCTATTTATGTCCATAGGGAGAAGAGATCCGTTTCACTAATAACGTAGAAAAGTATATAGCCACTTTTTTTTCACCCCTGCCGCTATTCTAAAGGCCCGTTTCGTCCTAAATATATATAGCGAAACCTTACATGGCACAAATTACAAAATTGCCTACATAGCCTAAAATATTTAGCTTTCCCATATAAATCCTTTTATGACTTAACATAAAACGCCTCTGGCGGCTCGGGAGCGCTGTATGCGCGACCCCCGTCGGGACGGCCCCCTGGATCCCTGCCCGCTCACCGGGGAGTGGGACCCCCGTGCTGTCCAGTCATCAAGGGCCTTTCGGAACCGCCTCATAATATCTTGGATAACAGAATACAAGACATCAATATTAACAAGGATCTCGTGCGCGAAGGTGCTGAGGAAACTGACTTCACCAAGGCCAGCACAACCGGAGGTGACCTTGACAACGAGCGGACGCCATACTTCACCACAGCCCTTAGCATGGTCTCGAGCTCGAACTTCCCCATCAAGGCCACCCTCCCCCAATCCCAAATGCCTTCAATATCCACACGAACCCATACACGTAGAATAGGGGAAGCAAAACTAACCAAACGGGCTTCAAGCCGGACTCGGTTTGGCAAGGCCCGGCGAGAGCTGTGATCATGTTCCCGTAAGTCATGACTCATGAGTATGCCCTTGACCTGGGTGCCCTAAGAGTAAATAACCGTTGTGGGGTTGGACTGTGTGACCCGGTTGACATTGTCAAGAATGGGATCGGTTTCCTTGGGGCCGTTCCGGGTCAAAACAAACTCAAACTTGTGAGAGTGGATGAGGATGGTGCTGTGCCTAAGCATAGGCAGCTTGTGAGCTATTTGAGGGGTGGGGAAAGCGATGACGGGCTTGCTGAGACAGACCTGGTGGCGGATCTCGGAGGCAGAGCTGAGGGAAAATGAGGAAAAATTTCAAATAAGGGCTTGAAATACCCTCATTTTCTCAAATAAAGACCTAAAGTGGATCTTATCTCAAATAAGGGCCAGAAGTGGCCAAATCGTCTCAAATAAGGACTTTTGGCTAGTCGGTGACTATTCTGGCATCGGAGAAAGGGTATTTTAGTTAAAAAAATTAAATATATATTTTTACATTCTTTTTCTTTTCTTTTCCTTAATTTTTTTTCTTTTTCCTATTTTTCTTTTTCTCTCTTCCCTCTTGTGGCTTTCGCTAGTGACCTCTGCTAGCCTTAGGCAAGGGTGAGGGTTACCCTTGCTAGCGTCGAGCTACCCTCGCCGACATCAGGCGAGGGTCGCCCTCACTTAGGAGGGCGAGAGTCGCCCTCTCTTGGGCTGGCGAGGGCTATCCTTGTAGGAGTCCGGTAACCTCCATCGGCTACCGGCATAGGAAAGAGGGAAAAGAAAAAGAAAAGTAAAATAAAAAAATAGAAAAAGGAAAAAAGAAAGGAAAAAAATTCAAAAAAAGGTAAATGATGAAGAGTAAGGTCAAGTCCTTATTTGAAACTAATAAGGGTGTGCAAGGCAACAATTCTGTACCCGAGAACTGATTCTGCTAAAAAATGATTCTTTTTGATTTCGTGCCTACGAACAATTTCTAAGCATTTGAAGATATTTGGTAACTGCCCAAAATTTCTATTCTTAGAATAGAAAAAGAACAAAAATACATTTGGTAACTACACAAAATTTTTTTTTATTAATAATATTTTGAATTTTTTAATATTTCTTTCTTTTTTTTCTTTCTTTCCCTTCCCTTCCTTGGCCATGGCCGGTCGCCGGCGCCGGTGACCGGCCATAGGCCGGGCCAGCGAGGGCGTTGCGACCCGGGATAGTTTCCAAAGCATACAAAGCAAGTTTAAAGGATTCAAAAATTATGAACAAGTTGGCTCCAAGGAATGTTCAATTGTCTTCTCAATTTGGAACCTGCACATTCCTAGTTACCATGGCGGTTGCTACTGATCAGGCTGCCCACATTATGTTTCTGCATGTTCTACCACAGTAAATTTGCGAGATCTTCTCATGGGAGCCGGAGGATTTTTAAATGAAGATCTTGCGGTTTATGCGTGCTTTTAAGCCTCAGATCCCTTTGGGAATCAAGATAGGTAATTGCACATTACCCTTGTCCTACTCACGTGTTTCCCCGTTCGCTTGTACAAATGGGAATATGAATCCACTTGCAAGCGATCAGCTGGTGAATTATACTTTCATATTTAGATAGCAACATGCTGTTGGGGCGGGCCATTGGCTGTGGAGGAGCTTTTGTTTGCACCAAAGCTCAACCTCTTTAGTCTTGACTAATGAGAACTACATTGAAAGTTTGCCCAGAAGCCACCGTGGAGGATATCTGTACAAACTGAAACTATCCGGAAAGTGCTACCAATGACAAGATTTTATGCGGCTGATGGAGAATTTATATTTGAATTTATTTGCCTCTCATTTCTTTTCTATCCTCGGTTCATGAAAACAGAAATAGAGCGGGTATGTACTTCTCCCATTACTGTATATTAGCCAAATAGGATTCGCATACACTGCGACTTTTTCAACAATTTGTCTCCCGTCAGATAAATTCAGGAATTCATAGATGATTGCAAAAGGTTTTCCTTTTCTAAGTTCGTTCGATGACTGACGATCTTCATGTTTGACTGTTGAAATACATGTCTGGTCATAGATTTCCTACAATAATACTTGAAAAGCTCAAATAACCACCCAATTCAATATATCCTTTTAGGAACTGTCACAACATTGCATGGACCAAGGTACACATTCCGAACGTAAGACTTCATTGCAAATATGAAATTATCATCTCGTATGGCCTTTCAAGCTCTCTTACAACGCAAACATTTTGAATATAGACAATATCAGCAATATGCCAGTGCCAACTCAGCGTTTAATGGTTTCACCAACTAATATTGGCAGTGCAGAAATAAAATAAACACAAAAGAGTTTGGAAAAAAAAAACTAGAGCTGATTGAGAAGCTGCCGTATCTTAGATATCTCCGCAATTAAGACCAAATAATAAGATAAAAATATTGTGATGAGCACGCATGGAAGAACAATTTTTCAAAACCTTTTCCTTCCCACCAAACAATCTGAGCTCGGCATTCAAAGAAAGCGCGTGCAAAATGGTACAGATAGCAACGCTGAAAAAGAAAGCAATATTGAGATATTGCACAACCAAGATTCAAAAATTTACAAAGACAAGATGGATTTGGCGAAATAACAAGACTTGGACAATTAGCTGAACAACCTTAAATAATCATATTGTTTCATCGAATCTTAAGGGCCCCATGTGCTTTCAGACTGGGAATAGCCTGCAGTGAGGGACTTCCATTGATGTGTCTTTTGCTAACTAAATCTAACCTCAGCAAAGTGTCCATTGCTTTATCAACTGGCATGTCAACCTGCATGGGGCTGAAATCCCTAAGCCACAGGGTGCAAACAATAACGCATTAATAGGAAACATGCTTACCTTTACTTTAACTGTATCATACATGAATTTCTCCCATTTGTCTCCAATTCACTGTCGAGCATTTACTTGCATGTACCACAACTGTTGCTGATATTAAAGTAAGACAAAACAGAGACTTTCACGTGTGCATTAATTCATTCTAGAAGCTATTTATACATACTACCAATTGAAGGAAAGGTGTCAAAGATCAACAAATTGCACATATACAAAGTGAGAAACTAAGTATAACGGGATAATCCACATTTTGGAGGATGTCATAGTCGAAGGAATCTCATGAAATGCAGTTAGCATTCCACAGTGTGTGCGGGCTCTACAAATTCATAAAACAGCCACCGCGATAGGTAAAAACTCGTTGGATGTTTGTTGAAAGTTGGCTATGTGTACACACGAGTTGTTCCATAAGCATGAGCAGACTTATTTTTTCAAGCAACAGGTTTTAGAACATTTTCTTTCTAGTTAAAAATTGCATAGTGTCTCATGAAGATAAGGACAGTAGACTGCCCTCGCCAACGCCCAGGCATGAAGCAGGAAAAGGGGCTGTGGGACAACTCAAACTCTTTCAGAGTTTTTAGGAGCCTCAGATATCAAAAGGACCAATAATAGAAAGAAGCACTGCTTTTGGCAATGCTTAGAGAAAACCCCCTCATACAATCAAAAGTTTTACAAACAGAAAGTAAAAAATGGAAGTCTTACTAATATACACATTGCACCTGATGAAGGAGGACTGGTGAACATGGAACTAGGTTCTTAAGAGATGCTAAGGTAAAGAAAGAGTCCTTTGGACAGCTGATTAGGCAGAGCGAATATGCTTGCACTCATCCTATAGATTCGAGATGATAGAACATAGTCCATAACAGCCGCCAAAGCAAACTTTTACCATCACATGCAGCTCCTGGATCAGACACTAACAAAGCCGTTCCCATCAATCAACTCAAGTAAGTTATTGGTTTTCTCTCCTCTATATTGACATATTAGTCAATCACTCTATATCACAGACTGACTCATTCCAAAACAAGCTTTTTACAATAAAACTGAATGAAGAAAAAGGGCTGGCGATTTCTGACACGAATAGACATGACCAAACACAATTATTTAGCAAACACGAGTGCAACAAGAATTTATACGAATTTAATATATGAGTTTTTTTAAGCATGATTAATGAAAAAATAAAGCTTTCCAATGTGACGCCTTTACATGATCAAAAAACGCAACTTTGACACTTTAACACGAAGCAACTTCACAGGTGTTACTGGAACCATGTTACTGTGGCATGTACTGGGGAATTTATACTAGTTGCTTCATGGACACTTAGTGGATGAAGTAACACACCCAACATTAATGAAGAAAGAGAAAACCTGGTCTTGGTTTGCTTTTAGTAGGATTAACTTCCTTGTACTGCAAGCAGCAGTCAAAGATGGTAAACTAAGGAATTTAAAATAAATATTCCTCGTTCACTCTTGAAATGCTTTGCTTTACTATATTGTTAATATGAATGGTTTGAAAACCTGACTAAATTTGGAAAGGAATCCAGACAGGGGACAGTTTTAATTTGGCTTTCTCCCCATTCCACAGTGCCAGCTACTTATCAGGTTTGATATGATTCAGTCTGATTCTTAGAACAATTGTATTTACTACCTTTATTGCATTAAGTCCTTTCAAGAGAATGTGTTCATGTACTTGAAGACCATTTGGCATAATTAATAGCAAACAGTCGAAGATTCAATTGCCTAAAAACTGAAACCACTTGTCCATAGTTTCAAAATATGTACCGCTGATAATAGGCTAATATCATGCCGTTAAAGCGAAAAGATATCTTCTTACCTGTTACTGTTTGGAAGCATATAAAAGAAAATGAACAGAGCCAAATCCACTAGCCAGAGTTTTCTCATAAAGAGTCCTGTTCACCAATCACTGTAATAACATTCATGAAACAAATCATTAGTATAATCTCAGCTAACAGCAACAATTAAAAAGCAACCTTCTGTAATCAAATCATCACATAAAAGCAAGTTATATTCGCTTACTTGATACCTATCTAGTGTCTGCTTGTAACCCAGCACTACACAAATTAGAAATATGATAAGGGAGCTGATGGCAATTGCATCAAGAAATATTGCTGACCTACATAGAGTTTTAGTTGAAAAATTGAGTATCTGCATAGGAGATGTTAAAGTAAAAAATTGGAAAATTCTGAAATACTCATCATAGAGACGAAGTTCAAACCAGAAGCAACATTCAAGCTATTTCGAAATAAAGAATTTAGAATGAAAGGGTTTGCTTTGACCGTTAAGAGTAGGCAACTCAATCTTCTTCCGTGAATCGTCTTGTTCCCATGTAGTCCCCCAATCTATTTTTTTTTCTTGCTCCGCTGTAACACACAGCCAAGCCAACCCAGTCAAGACTTTGAAGAATAGGCTGAAGCTCCTTTGATACTTTGTGGTGGTTTTCGATTTATCCTAATATTTCTTGCTGCTTATTATGCGTTTCGAATAAGAAAATTTGCATAATATTAGTAGAATCTTCACTAATTGCGTTTCACCTCCATCTTAGTCAATGACCCTTAGGCTTTCATTACACCATCAAACCAACATCAAACTTTGCATCTTCTAATTTTGCAGCTGATCTTCTAGGGAAACTGGACTTCGTATGGTATCTCTTTACCTAAAATGTACTGTTACACAGAGGATACCGAACCATCGGTGCTCTTGATGGAAGAATTCGAAAATACAATTGAACTGATATTGAGGGAAACACAGTGGAATATATTTCATCATATTAGCATCGATAGGAGTCAAAAGACTCTGCAGTCCATCCACCACAGAAACAAAAAGGCACAGGCAGTTTCCAAAGCATAGCAAGAGACTCCCATCTTTTTCATTTTGTCTGATCATAGATCATGGGATAATGGACAAAACGTGAAAAAAATACCCCTAAAGCTCGAAAATTGTCATCTTGAAGTGGGCATGGAAACTTTTGGCCAAAAAAGAAAGAGAATAGGCAAAGAAATTCCAACATAACCAATCTTTATGACAACCCGCACACACTATAATAAGATGACTGAAAGGCTCAGAAGCAATAGAAATGTCTCATTAGGATTTATTAAGGTCAATGCTCATAGTTACAAAACAGTCCAACCTTGAGAAATGTAGCACTTAGGAAAATGATCAGTTTTCTTCCTTCCCTTGTTTCCAAGATGGCTAACGTACTTATCCACTATTTGCTAAGTTCTGATGCATAAACAATAACATCATTCATTATCTGTACAAACTCTGATACCAGTTGATTTGTGAACTCCTATACCTCCTACAAATATTCATCCATTCCTTGCCAGACTCCAACTAGACTTCAGTGCCATCCTATACCATATGTGCACATCTCTCACACTTTATGTCTCCCCCAGCCAGGCCTCCTGGACTCTTCTACACAAAAAGCTGGTTTCACTTCATGTTGCAATGGCATTGAAGATGCCTAAACTCTCAAGGTGACTCAACCAGAGAAATTCATGAGGACAATGCAATTAAATTAAGAAGTACAACTGCTATTATGGATAGTAGAAAAGCATCAGCTTGAGACTTTAGTTGGAGAACAGAACAAATAAAGCATGTCCTACCATTCCAACAGAAGACTACCAGATGCCCAAAAATACAGAGTAGGTTCTTTCCTATTTGCAACGTCCTATCTTCCCAAAGGAGGATGCGTAAAAACAGTCGAAGAATTATGTAGAGGCCGGAATTCCATACTGTGACGATTAATATATCTTCAAATTTGTAAATTATGATGTAGGCCAGAAGTGAAGTATATATCTGATCAATAACCTAATATTGGACAATGCTATTATGTCACAACTAACCCATATGATCAATGAAAACATGTAAGTCGCAACTCCTCACTACTTCAAAAAATTCCAAAATATTTACACAGGGTAGGCCTTTCCATGTCCAAGGTTCAAAAGAACTAGGTGCAGTGTTCAACTAGGATAAGAAAAAGCCATGTGAAGGTAATGGCATATAGCACCAGTTCTTTGGCATCATAAGATTTGATTTGAGCTATGCTGCCAGCTTCTTGATAATAAGTAACCAGAAAAAAGGATAGAGTGCTGTTACCCTATCAAACAACGACGGTGGTGCCGTATCAGTTCCTTGAATCATTGAAGGGAAAATTTGAGATTTAAAATCAAATGTATATAGAATATAGCTACTTGGACATCTAGACTATGGGTGATCTGTTCCAGGATGGCATCAATTCCGAGGCAGGAACCTAGTTCCACCCTGGAGGTCTTGGTTACATTTGATCTGCAACTGGCCTGGACATGAGCAATGGACAATAACATAAAATATTTATGACCTGATTTACCCAAGAGCTCTACCCGGGAATTGGGTGATTCATTCTAAGGCTGGAATTGGGAACCGAATCAATTACACTCAACCGGTTTCAGGCCAGTTTCCAGAACTACTTGAGAACCAGGTTTCTTTTGTGAAAATCAGGTCATAAATATCATTGATCATCTTTTATAGCTGTTGTCAAGTAAACTCTTGTTAGCTTAGTGGTATTATGCACATACCTCATACTTGAGGTCACGGCTTCCAATCCCTCTTGGTTGCAACTTGCTATTATTTTTTTCAAATAAGGTGTAAGACCGGTTCTGGATTGGTTCAAGCCTAGAACCACCTTGGTAGGTCAGTTCCAAGGTTGAACAGATAGTTCTAACATAAGAACCGGGAGCCCAACCAGATAAAGGCCGATTCCACGGTTTCATTATCGAGAAGTGGACCGATTTTTTTGGGAACCGACCTGGAACCAGACTCAATCAGGATGGTTCTAGCCGGTTCTTGGCTTGAACTGGACTTGGTGAGCACCGCTAATCCAAACTCTCCAACTAACTTCAAGAATATAGGATGGTAACCCATAAAATGTAGTCAATAGTAAGCCAGAACTGAAGTCCTAGAGCAATATGTGACTCTGTTATGTGTCCACAAACCACCTAGAAGTAAGCAATTATCAGGAGCATCAAATAATAGATTTGGGGCTTGTATTCTCTCATCTCAACACCTTTCCCTAAAATTAAAAGATTATTATGAGCGTCAAATATTTAGAAATTTAACAATTTTTAATGAGTATTGGGATTTAAGGCCTTAATATTCAGTGGATATACATCCTTTGTAGCTTGCTTTATTTTAAATGTAATTAACCATGAAAGGTTTTTTCTTATCATTACAATTAACCATCGAAGTTACTAGAAATGCGTTTAAACAGGTAGGGAATTTTGGTGCTGTAGATGATGTGAACGGAAGTAATCTAGATAGATCACTTTCTTTATTAAAGTCTAACCTACTTCACTGAAGGAAGAAAATAATCTGGAGAAGTATACAAGAAGTTCATTCGGGACGTGATGAGAGTAGATCTTCTACATACTGTGTCTATGATACGGAATGATAGCCTTTTGTGAGGAAAGATAACCTAATCAATTGCAAAAAATGAAGCAAATTCAATTCTAGAAGTTTAGAGCTCATTGAATCACGTGGAAATATTAAATAAATGACAAACATGGTAATGTCAGATATCATAAGGAATTTACCAGCAAATCTGGAATAGGGATTCTCTCATAAATCTATACTTCCAATCATTTGAACTCAGATTCACCTTGAACATCAGTTTCGTTCACTTCTTCAGCATAGAGCAATACCAACTCCTGGAAGGCTGCTTCCTAATAAAGACAATAGAAAATGACAAATAATGAAAAGCTTGCTTAGGTGCTGATATAAACCACCAAACAGTGCGCATAGTCATCCAATAGTACAGCCATACTACAAGTTCATAAGACCAAAATGAAAAAAACACATTCAAATGGAAATTTTCATGATATGAGAATGATTTCTCTCTCTAATCTTGAACATAGACCATTACAGCCTTATTTATTCAAGATGAAGTGGGTCATGCCATAGATTTTAGAGGAACTCTATTTTGTTGAGGGGGAAGAAATGTGCTAAGTACAAGAACAGAGTCTGGCTTGCTGCACAATTTGCCAATAAAAACAAAGGAAGTTTGCAGCTCAACTTGCACTGAAATATACGGTGGACTAAAAGTTACCAAATTGAACTTAGTGTGCTTTGGTTTGGTAATCCGTAATAATGCAGTTTGCTTGGTTTGGTGTCCAACTGAATGAAAAAGGACCGTGCTCACCTCCGCTAACAACAGTGCAATGTGCAACGACCTACAACTTAAAAGGATAGATCAATGAAGGTATAAGATGTTGAAAAAGCGGTACATTTCATGAAGCTGAATGCCTGAAGAGTAGATTGCGAGAGGAGAATGGAAACTCCGGTCTTCAACACTTCCCAAACATTGTTTGCCCCAAGATTTCTCAGTAACAGGCGTCCATATGTCACTAAGTGAGATACTGGATATGGAGATTGGCCTGGGTGAACATAAACGCTTAATCTATCATGTTAAATAAAATACATTCTAGTATCGGTATTTGATCAATACAATATTGAAGGATTTGATCAATGAAAGGAAGAAACTGAAATTGAGTTCACAAACCTTAAATAAGGTTCAGATTTGTCATGATCACCCTTGAACTCAAATAGTGTTTCTAGCATTGGTGACACAAGTCCAGTCGATGTAAGCAATTTCCTTAAAAGCCTTCCACGAGGTCCAGTTGATGATAAACTGCCTTCGTAACGCGTCACTGCCTTTTGAGCTGCAAGCCAAATAGGGAGCTCCTGATTTGACTGCAATCCCACTTCGAATGTACCATCAACAATCTCCGCAAAATCTGAGTTCTGTAAGCCAGAAGCTTCTAAAACCCAATGCTTCAACTTCTTTGTTCTTTGACCAAAAAAAATTTTCTGTCCAATCCTTGGTTTCTTCAGTTGAATAAGAACCTTTCAATTTCTGTTTAACCTGATAAAATTAAGCCATATTCTCAAATGGGAGAAAAGATGAATTTATGGTAAGGGCGGGCCATATTCAGATATTGTCCTTTTTTCTGCTTTCAACTGTTGAAAGTCAGGATATTTGAACTTTGGTGGTACAGCTTGACATAAGTAAAAAATGATTTTAGCTTTATCTCTTTCACATCTTGAAGCAAGTTCCCACAGAAGAATTGCATTATGTAAAATTTACATATCATTAAAAGAATCACATTTCTTAAATTGCAGAACCAGAAGGGTAAGCCTCAGGGAACCTTCACGTCTCTTTGGTTCACAAAAAAATTGCAAACCATCATTTTCTCTTTTTGTGGAAATAATATGTTACAGAGTGTGTCTTGTGACATACTAAGGAAATTGATTTCATCAAAATTCTAGAAACTGCAGTCCATTTTCAGCTAAACCTCGGATAACAGGTGCAATGAATTTTTTTAAGATTTTCAGCACAACAAATTCTAAAATAATATAAAACAGCTGAAAGACATAAGTTTTGAACTCTTTTGTGAGCTGACAGAAATCTTTTACAATAATCATTTTAATGATAATGGCTTGAAAAACATCATTATCATCGTTCGAATCAGTTTCCATGGAGACGTAACAAGCTCATCCATGGAAAAGGAAATCACAAAAGTTCTACACTCAAACGGGTCCAAAAGATTCCTATCAAATTAGTCTTGCTCCTAAACTTCCATTTCCACAATTCTCCTTCATTTTCTCTTTTTAAAACAAGATTCATCTTTTGACATTTCCAACCTTCACTCTGTATTCTTGCTATCCAAAATGTCCTTCATTTTTTTTGTTCTGTACAACTAGAAAAAAGAATTCCATTTATATTTAACTAAACTAATACAGCCTACGCTTATATCTAGAGGCATTCAGTAATAACTAAAACACACACATGAGGTACATGGGTGTAAAAACATGCTGCAGAGAAAGAAATGACATCAATCACCCAAGCTTTACCAACGGTTTTGATATGGTAAAGAGAATTCCTTGCATAAGTTTGGACCATATGTGATCCAATTTTTCAACTAACAGTAGGCCCATCTGCCTCTCAGTTGCATAACCCCGCCTGTATGATGCGAGGTGATAATGATAGACTGAAAAGAAAATGTAAACCACTTGCAAGTCATCTACATAGATTCGTTGAAGAGATCACAAACGAGAAAGACAACAACTTCATATAGCACACTACTGTTGATAAGTTACGAATATTTCCCACAACTAAGGTAAAGATCCATTCAATGAAAATAATATCCAACCGATGTCCTTACTTAATACAATTACAGATCCAACAAATACAATTTCACTGTCAGTACATTAGTAAAGAAGCTATCTAAGACATCCAAACACCTTCTTCTTCTTTACTGGATTGATAGTATTAATATAAAAGCAAGTAGCAGTACTAAATTTAACAATTCTAGACTGGCAGATAAAAAATCTAGATAACTCGAGATATAGTGGCAGAGCTCTATGTTGGAAACCCAACTTAATAGAAGTACAGCCAAACTTCTTGGTTGCTTTAGCTGCGAGAGAAACTACGAGAGCCTCTTATCCCACTAATTGGGATCAGCTACACACACTCGTGAATATAGTCATGTGTCTAGCGTTATGCTAGACTTTTGGATCAGGTTTCCAGTCCCATTTTGTCCAAGTGTTTGTATGTAAGAACAAGAGCATGCACTCTCATCTGAGCAGCTTCTTCACATTCTTAATAAGCTCATATGTAGGGAGTACTCCAGTACATGTTGAGTCAAAGGAAAATAACTTTACAATTCGGTGCTTGCAATTGAAATACATATATATGGAGAATGAAACGAGACTGATTAAGAGAACACATTTTAAGCACCAGAAACAACGGCATGCTGCAATAATATGTCATGTCATCAGCACTGTACATAAATCGAAACTATGCAACAGTGGATTGCGTTGCAACACGGTTATTTGAAAAAATTAATGTCCCACAGTAATACATCCATTGATTGGCGTTTAGGAAATCGAGATATAAAGTTGGTGAAAACATCAAACTTTCAACACCATTATCCGGGATGTGTTTACCTTTATATTATAGCATTGGCCCTAGAAGCTCTCTTCCAGTCAACATATATGGGCAACGTAAGAAGATAGCCAGTATTCAATTTGGACGTCGACATTAAATCGCTAGCTGATAATTCTTCAAACAGTGCATTGGAAAGAAGTCGCATGAAAGCCCGCTGGAAACGAGTGGCCACAGCAACTCTAACAAAAATGGTGGTTGTGAGTCGGATTTGCCTGAGCATGAAGTGGAAAAACAAGTTACGGGCGACACAATGAGCAACTTAATTCACTTACGTTTGCCGCTTTATGGCATCATGACTAACCTGGATGGATCACCACTGCATTTATTCATTGTTTACGGAAAAACGAACCAGGTTCTTCATCATCGTAGCGGACATTAGAGGAAATTGTTCCCCAACCTCTATCTTATCCTCCTCGCCATTCATGGTCGCGTCAGACTTCATCTTATCGGCGACAAGTTCACCGTGCCTCCCACCATCAACCGATTCCTCATTTCCAGCGAAAGCCGAAATGATGGAATCCTCAGCCCGCATGTCTTCTACAACGACTTTATGTTCAGCATGAATAATGGCGTCCAAAGACCTTGGTCGGGTCCAATGGAAGTAAACGAGTGAGGAACCACCATCAAGTGTTTTTGCGATTCAGTTAAGACGATGAAGACGACGAGTAGAGAGGAGGAAGTCTTACGGAGATATATTGAGAAACCGAAGGGCTTTGTCCTGACTGTCGAACGCGGTCATCTCAATGGGCGTCCAAAAGCTGCGCCTTAGTGACAGGGATGTACTTTTGCCGAGGCACTTGGACGACCAGCTCTGGTTTCTCTTCGTCGTCGTCGTCGTCATCACCGTCCTCATGATTTTCCGACGATGAGGGCTCCATGTCAATCGGCAATTCGTGACATTTGAGAAGGAGGTGAATGGGACGATCGGTGGAAACATGGGATGAGTAGACATCCTCGGCAAACGGCCGGACCGCAAAGAGGGAGATGCAGGCAAACAAGACGATGGTAGAAGTAGAACGATGCTGGTTAAGGTTTGACATGATACCGCGTGAGAAGACGACAGGGGGATTCCCACCCCACGCTGCGAGCTTGTTTCTCTTCGGAAAATGGCGTCTCTCGATAACTGGTTCGGCGAGATCATTTATTTATATACTTTTGTATTTTTCCAAATTTTGTCACATTTTATTTAGGGAAAATTCCAACTAAGGACCCCAAGCGGAGTCAAATTCTCAAAAAAGGACCCAAAGTGAACATTGTGTCAAATAAGGGCCTGAAGTGCTCAATTAGTCTCAAATAAGGACCCGAAGTGCCCAAAACGTCTCAAAAAAGGACTTGGGTCCCTCGCCGGCCGGAATACCCGCCGGCCGGCGAGAAAGTTACTGTTCCGGCACCAGAACAGTAACTTTTTAAATTTTTTTAATTTTTTTTTGTTTTTCCTTTTCTGTTTTTTTATTTTCGTTTTCCTTTTTTTTTCTTCCTCCGCCGGCCATAGCCGGGGCCGGCGGAGGTCGCCGGCTTCAGGCGAGGCTGCCCTCGCCGGCGTCGGGCGAGGGCCGCCCTCGCCTGGGCTGGGCGAGGCCGGCCTCGCCGGCCACTGGCGAGGCTCGACCTCGCCGGCCGCTGGCGAGGCTCGACCTCGCCGGCGTCGGGCGAGGCCGGCCTCGCCCAGCCTAGGCGAGGGCGGCCTCGCCCAGCCTAGGCGAGGGCGGCCCTCGCCGGCGTCGGGCGAGGCCGACCTCGCCCGACGCCGGCCTCGCCAGTTGCAGGCGAGGTCGAGCCTCGCCTGCAACTGGCGAGGCCGGCCTCGCCCGACGCCGGCGAGGCCGGCCTCGCCCAGCCCAGGCGAGGGTGGCCCTCGCCCGACGCCGGCGAGGGCGGCCCTCGCCTGGGCTGGGCGAGGCCGGCCTCGCCCGACGCCGGCGAGGTCGAGCCTCGCCAGCGGCCGGCGAGGCCGAGCCTCGCCTGCAACTGGCGAGGCTGGCCTCGCCCAGCCCAGGCGAGGGCCGCCCTCGCCCGACGCCGGCGAGGGCAGCCTCGCTTGAAGCCGGCGACCTCCTCCGGCCCCGGCTATGGCCGGCGGAGGAAGAAAAAAAAAAGGAAAACGAAAATAAAAAAACAGAAAAGGAAAAACAAAAAAAAATTTAAAAAAATTTAAAAAGTTACTGTTCCAGTGCCGGAACAGTAACTTTCTCGCCGGCCGGCGGGTATTCCGGCTGGCGAGGGACCCAAGTCCTTTTTTGAGACATTTTGGGCACTTCGGGTCCTTATTTGAGACTAATTGAGCACTTCAGGCCCTTATTTGACACAATATTTACTTTGGTCCTTTTTTGAGAATTTGACCCCACTTGGGGCCATTAATTAGAATTTTTCCTTTTATTTATCTGGGAACACAAAATATACAGATTGAATCTGAATTTTCAATGACACTCAACATAGCGTTCCGGTATAATGGAGGAAGCTCCTCGTAGAACTAATTCCTCCGGGACGAGTTCGAGAACCTTGAATGAATTCCCTCATTGTGAACCCATGATTCTGGTTCGATCGGCAATTTTTCCTCCTGCCTGTTGATTTTTTTTTTCTCCTTCATTTTTGTCGTTCACTCCTTTTCTGTTTTTTTTTTCCAAATGAGATCTAGATACCAAAAAACGATTTCGGTCACATATTACCAAATAAATGAAAATTAATTCTTTTTCAAGCAAGTAATTTCTGGGAAAGCACTTTTCCTCGAATAAGCGCACTTTAAAAGGACCAATGTTAATTTGCCTTGCTCATCAACATTCGAATTTTATCAAATTCTCAGACCAAATTTGCATCTTTTTCCTGTTTTGGCAGAATTACGAGCTCTCTGTTTTGCTAAGCCCCACGTGATTGAGAATGGAAGAAATGGGAGCGTGACGAGACAACGCTTTCTTCTCCCCTGAGCAGCAGGAGGGAGGAGTGTTGACACCTAATTTTTTGACACCTAATTTTTTGGCTATCCGTTTAAGGACACCTAATTTTTTGGCTATCCGTTTAAGGTTTAATTGCACGAAAATTAGAGATTAATTTTTAACCCTTAAATAAAAATATTTTCGTTAAATTATATGGCACATAGATAGTAGGTACATTTGCATTAATAGAATTTAGTAGAGCATATTTTTCTTTTTATTTTATATAAAAAAATCATTATAAAAAGTTAAAAAAAAAAGAAAAAAAAGGTGAAGCAAAATACAAAAGGAGAGCTTTTCCGTGGATTGATACGAAGGGGTTTCTTCTCTCTCTCGAATCCACACTTTCACAAAAGCAGCAAAGATGAGAAAGGACAAAAGAAACATTATCACAAAAGTAGAGAGAGACAGAGACAGAGGGACCTCCACTGCAAAAAGGTCAAAAAACACAAAAAGGGCTCTCTCACATTTCTCTTTCTTGTTGCCTTCGTACATGCACTCATAAAAAAAGAAAATGCAGTATGCATACATGGAGAGAGGAGGAGGAGCAAAGAGAGGAGAGTAAAAGAAAAAAAGAAGAGAGAGCGAGAGGGCAAAAGAGAGGAGAGCATGAAGAGTTCCGGAGAAAACAGGTTAGATGGGGAGCCGAAACCGAGAGAAAATCGAGAGAGCGAGCTCGAGAGAGATCCAGAGAAGGGGAGGAGGGGGTCTACGACAAGGAAGAACCTTGCAAACCCCTCATCCTTCATCTCGCTCGAACAACCACCATCACCGTCGCCGTTCGACGTCCTCTAGCCGGCAGCACCCTTCTCACGGCTTCTCACTCCTAGATCCTGACATTCCCGAAGACGAGGGCCTGAACAGGAGAGGGGGAAAAAACGCCCGACCGAGAGGGCACCGAGAGAACCATAAAAGAGAGATTTTTCCTCTTTGACCGGTCGTCTGTCTTAGTTGCTGTCGGCTCCCGTCATGCCTCAATCCGCCGCGCTTCATCACGGTCAGCCCAGAACCAGGTAGGCCCCGGTCTAATCTTGCTGCCTCCCTTCCCCTGCCTCTCTGGTGCCGGGCACACTGAACTTTATTCGGTGGTCGCCCGGTCCCGTCAATGGAGGCTTACACTTGCTTCGCACTCAAACAGGTCGTTTTGAACGTCGTATGTCAAGAAGGCCATGAATTTCGTTAAAATCAGCCCTGTAGCTTCATTCCCCGACCCCGCCTACCACCTTTTCGGCAAAATGTCGAAATGAAACTCCAAATCTGTTTTTGCAAAACCGGCATTCTAAAACTTCGGTATATGCATGGTTTGCTCCAATATTGTCACTGACTTCAAGTTTTCTCTGTCTTTCATGTGGTTTTGTCGTGATTCGCACATCGTGCGAGTCGGCCATGTGTGCATTCCGTACCCGCCGGAAAGCTCTTCGTAGCCGAAATCAATGCCCGCGATGAGAGGTCGTTGTGGTCAGTTTCCCATATTTGTTTTGTGTGTTTATGTACGTGTAGATTTAGAGCTTTAGATCTGATTGAGGTTCGGAGAAAAAGGGGTAAGTCGACACCAACATTCGGTCGCTCGCGTAACTTTTCATAGCCGGAGTTAGTTTATGGTTCGGTGGAGGTGGCAGCCAACGGTGAGAGTGTGGGTCCAATGGCGCGGCCGTCGGTGGTGGCGACGCGTGCCCGACAGCGGGAGGTGAAGAGGTGGTCACAGCGTGGTCTAGACTGGATGCGTGGGGGAGGCCTCGGTGAAGAACAGTATGAAGAAGAGGATATTCTGGTTAGAAGGCACGAAGGGGGGAAGGAAGACCAGAAAAGACAAAAGAGAAAAAAGAAAAAGAAAAAAAAAAGGCAAGAAAAAAAAAAGAGAGAAAATAGGAAAAGAAAAAAACCATAAAATAAATATGAAAAAAAGATCCCGGGCGGGTTAGAGAGAGTCGGGTCAGGTGTCACGCGGATCGGGTCAGGGGGAATCTTTATTTTATCAATAAAAATATAAAAAAAATATTTTAAAATTAAAAAAACTTGAAAATGTCTAAAAGTCCAAAAAAATATTAAAAAGTCTGAAAAACATAAAAAAATTTAAAAAATTTAAAAAAAAATTCATAAAAATTCCAAAAAATCCGGAAAATAAAAAAAATATTGTTTGTGCTTTGAAATTGGCTTTTCTCACCCTTTTGTGTGATTAGTGCTACGTTTGATTGCACGTTGTTTGGTTTACACATTTCGAATTGCGCGTTTAATTTAACATTGCATGTGATTAATTAAGCACGTTAGATTCGCGTATTGATTGTTGCTTACATTACCTTGGTTAGGGATGGAATTTGAAGACTCCCAATTGCTGCATGAATATGTTAGGTGGTGTTTGAATAAGGTTAGGCACTGAAAGAGTACTAGTTGATTAATTAGTGTAATCAAGTCCATGTACCCATTGAATTTCTGGTTCGCAGAAGTGAAGCAAGTCTCCCATGCTTTACTTGAATGTCTAATCGACCCATCAAAAACTGATTAGTGACGACTCTTACATGAAATTGATTTGCATATTAACTTAGATCTTAAGGCTGCGTTTGGTCGACCGTATAAAAGTCAAGATAGGATATGTTTTATCCTATCATGTGTTTGGTGGTGGTTCAAGATAGGATAAGGTCGGATATAGACCGGATATAGCCCGGATAAAAAAATCCGGGGGGGAGGGGTAGGATAGACCCGGATAGGATTTCTAATGTCTATTTTTCCAGAAATCCTATGCTCCACTCGCCGTCATCTTCATCCTCACACCTTGTGCGCTTTCACCAAAAAAATTTCTCGACTTTTTTTCCTTCACCGACTCCTTCGGACCCGTGAATAGCAAAAAAATAAAATAAAAATTATCCTATCCGACTTTAAATCCGTAGTCCACCAAACAGTGAACAGAATATGAAGAAATCCCAGGATTTCTTATCCTATCCTATCCTATCGAGTCCTATCCTGTTTAGAAATCCAGACGACCAAATGCAGCCTAAGTTGCGAGTTGATATGGGCTTATGATAACTCGAGTTAGGTTTAACTTAGTAATCCATTAGCCAAACCCCTTAGGCGACGAGATTGGTTCAGGGAGGTCACGACAAAGAGTTACTCCGAAAATTGAGCTAAGCCACATCAAAATGCTCATAAGACCAGATCTGCACAAATTAGCAGAAAATTGAGATGTCGATTGTCCGAAGCGAAAAAAATTGCACACAAATCATAAGACATATTAAAATTGAATAAAGAACAAAGAAAAGAATGTAAAAGATCGGTTGTTGTATAAATAATGATGATGTCACATTATACTTAATGTTGAACTTGCAAACTAGAAAGCTTAAATGGAAGATTACCTGGAGCAATATAAGACAACCTTCAACTTATGTCGCACCTCCATCCTTTCTCAAAATTGTCAGCATAAATAGATCCTCGAGCAAAGCCAAATCTTAGTTATATTTATTTATAGTATCCACATTTCTAAGCAAGGACATGTAACGGCTATCGATAGATTGACTTGTACTCGGAAAGAGAACAGTAGCAAATGCAAAGAGTAAAAAGACTCTGAAGAACTTCGATTTGTCGCCTTTGCAACCCAGGCAATCAAGGCTTTTCTCAAGCGAACTCAATTTGATTTTTCTGTTTTCGATATTAGATATATAATGCCTTTCTAAATCCATAAAATATTGTCTTACCGCCTTTCCACTGACGCGGAGCCCCATAATCAACGCTACGTTTAAGAGCACATTTGTAAATCTCGCCATTAATAAGTACAAAAGCCTGTTTTTTGGAGCTTCATTTGTCTATCAAATCTACTATTAGCATCTTTGAAATGCTGTAATATGGTATGCGCAATAAAATTCCGAAACTCGCTCTTTCTATTGCTGTTCGTTGATTAGAATCTAGGTTTTCTACTCGCTTGAGGAAGATGGCAACGAAAACCTTATATTGAAGGTAGTTCCGACAATCTGCGTATTACCAAAAATCTATGATTAAAATTTTTTTGTTTTTCCTTTAAGCAAGCTCAATACACGTTTACAAATTTAAAGTAGCACATTAACGAACTCAATAGCTTCCTAAAATCTATTTATTAGCTCGACATGAAAATCGAACTATCAAGCGATCACAAGTAGTCAGATGTCAAGAAAAAACCCACTAACCTTCTTACTCTCGCGTTTATTCCTCGGGCTGTATTTCTCTAATCTGACTATTGTGATTGCTTAATAGTTCGATTTTCATGTCATCGAGCTAGTAAATAGATTTTAGGAAGCTATTGAGTTCGTTAATGTGCTGTTTTGAATTTGTAAATGTGTCCTGAGCTCGCTCAAATGAAAAACAAAAAGAATTTTAAGTATAGGTTTTTGATAATACGCAAGTGGTTAGAACTACCTTCAATACAAGATTTTCATCGCCCATCTTCCTCAAACGAGTGAAAAACCTAAATTCTAATCAACGAGCAGCAATAGAAAAAGCAAGTTTTGAAATTTTATTGCGCATACCATATTACAACATTTTAAAGACGCTAATAGCAGATATGATAGATAGATGGAGCTCCAAAAAATCGGCTTTTGTACTCGCTAATGGTGAGATTTACAAATGTGCCATTGGACGTGGCGTTGATTATGAGGCTCCGTGTCACTAGAAAGGTGGTGAGACAATATTTTTATGGATTTAGAAAGGTATTATATATTTAATACCAAAAACAGAAAAATCAAATTGAATTTGCTTGAGAAGAGCCTTAATCTCCTGGGTTGCGAAGATGAAAAATCGAAGTTGTTAAGAGTCTTTTTACTCTTTACATTTGCTACTGTTCTCTTTCCGAGTACAAATCAATCTGTCAATAGCCGTTACATGTCCTTGCTTAGAAATGTGGATGGTATAGATGAATATAACTGGAGTTTGACTTTGCTCAAGAATCTATTTATGTGGATAACTTTGAGAAAGGATAGAGATGTGACGTATGTTGGAGGTTATCTTATATTGCTCCAGGTAATTTTCGATTTAAGCTTTCTAGTTTGCAAGTTCAACATTAAATAGAATGTGACATCATCATTATTTATACAACAGCTGGTCTTTTGCGTTCTTTTCTTTGTTCTTTATTCAATTCTAATATATCTTATGATTTGCGTGCAATTTTTTTCGCTTTGCACAATCGATATCTTAATTTCTGCTAATTTATGCAGATCTGGTCTTATGAGCGTTTTGATGTGGCTTGGCCTAATTTTTGGAGTAATTCCTTCACTTTTCCCCGTGCATGCCGATGGGAAAATTGTAAGGTCATTACAAGGTTAAGGATCACCGAAGAATTTAAGAAACTAAGAGATGATCAGGTGGATAGTGTTTATCGTATTGATTACATCTTATTTTGATCATTATTGTCATCTAAACTAGTTTCGATAACAATAAAGGGTCAAAATAGATGTAATTAATAAGATAAACTTTCAATTTAATCCACTTGATAATCACTTAGTTTTTCAAATTATTCCATGATTCTTAATCTCGTAATAACTTTACTCTTTTTTCATCCGTGTACAAAAAGAAAAATCAATAAATTAATTCAAAAATTAGATCGAGCCAAGTCACAATGATTATAAGACCAATCTACACAAATCAGCAAAAATGGAGACGTCAATTATACAAAACGAAAAAAAATTGCACACAATTTATAAGATATATTAGAATTGAATAAAGAATAAAGAAAACAACGAAAAGGACGAGTGTTGTCTATATAATGATAATGTGACTTTCATAAGTATTAATGCTCATGAACTTGCATATAGGATGAACTAGAAACACTTAAATGAAAAAATACCTAAAAGAATAGAAGAAAACCTCCAACTTATTGCACACTTTTCTCCTTTCTCGCAGTTATCCACATTAAGATACCCTCGAGCAATGCCAAACCCCAAACATATTTTTTTATGCCATTCGAATTATTAAGGAACGACATATCACAACTATCGACTCGAATTAGGAAAAAAAATAAGTATCAAATGTGAACAGCAAAAAAGTCCTCATGAAATTTGGTTCGTTGCCTACCCAAAAAAGTTCATAGATAAGACATAATCTTTTATAAATTCAATAAAAACCCATCTTCCTAAAGCGTTACGGACTTTGCAATGACGCTCCATGATTAATGCAACGTCTGGTGAAGTCACGAAAACCTCACCATCAAGAAGTAAAAAAGCATGCTTCTTGGAGCTTCATTTGTCGATCAACTCAGATATCAAGGTCTTGCTCAAATTATAATATGATATATGTAACAAATTTCCAAAACAAGCTCTAGCTACAATAGAGAGAACAAGTTTTGAAAGTTTGTTGCATATATCAAATTATAGCCTTAGCAATACAATAATAGCCAAGTTTATCGACAAGCTTCTATACTTGTTGAAAGTGAGATTTTCGTAACTCCTTTGGACGTTGCATTAATCATGGAATTCCGCGTTACTGGAAAGTCGGTAACACTTTAGAAAGATGAGCTTTTATTGGATTTAGAAAAAGATTATGTCTTTCCCTAGAAAGAGAAAAATTGCAATGGTTGCGCTTGAGATGAGACTTGATTGCCTATTTTTAACTGTTCATATTTGATATTTATGTCTTCTGAATTCGAGTCAAACCGTCAATAATCATTATATGTCGTTCCTCAATAATATGGATGATATAAAAGAATATATCTAGGGCTTGACTTTGTTCGAAGATTTGTTAACATGGATAATTGTGAGATAAGGATAAATGAGTACAATACGTTTGAAAGTTGTCTTCTTTTCTTTCAGGTATTTTTCCATTTAAACTGTCTAATTCACCTTATATGCAAGTTAATTAACATTAATGATTGTGTATCTCACGTCATCATTACCTACATACCTGTTTGTTGCGTTCCTTTTTTTTTAAACTTAATTCAAATATACCTTATATGTTGTGTGCAATTTCCTCAGCTTTGCACAATTGATGTCTCCATTTCTGCTGATTTGTGCATATGATAAAAAAAAAAGTAAACCCTTCGTTGGCTCCAGCGAAGGGCTAGGGCCACTGGCAAGCCAAATATGGCGCTAGAGGTCATTGTTGTTCCCTACCAGTATTGGGCCTTCAGCCTTACCAATGTTGGCTTTCACTTGAAAGCCCATTGGGAAGACTTTCCAAACACTCCAATATTTCTCCAAGGGACTTTGGAGGCCGAAAGCTCTTTGAGAAAGTTGAACCAAATGCACCCTTAGTCATGATTAATATTGCAAGCTTTTCCATTCTTGTTGCAAATCTATTAACAATTGTTTTTCCATTCGAATTCTTTTCTTAAAGAATCTCACATAGTATGTCGATAGCGTGTATGTTTCTTATGAATAGTTAATATTATCGAAATAAAAATAGACCTCATAGTAAAGTTCAATGATTCCATCTATACCATGTAATTATTTATTGACCATCCATGTCAAAGAAATGTTTCTCGAGTTTGGAAATAATTGCCCACGATTCGTCATACTTCACAATTGGAAGCATGATTGTTGCAAAGCATAGTTCTTCAATTTGGAACACTACTTTTTGCTAAAAGTTTCTAACAGTAATTCCTTAAAACTTTGGAATGTAAAGAAATTGGAAATTTTTGGTGGGTCCATTAGGTATGGATGTTATGTGAATTTTTATTAATAATTGGACCTAAGCATAATTTCAGAAAGTTAGCTGGGCCAGGGCGGTAGAAGCACTGAAAAAGGAGAAACTCAGAAGGTGATGGGGAAAATATAATACCCAGAGAGTTATGGAAATGAAGGAAGAAGAAAATTAGAGAAACCCATAAGTTATGGGGCCAAGGAAAGAGATATGGATGACACATTCGGCGAGAATTATTGTGGAAGGCTACCATTATTAGGGTAAAGCTCACTCTCACGAGAGAGAGTGAAAACACGCTTGTAAAGAGAGATAGAGTTTACCTTTTTGTCTCTTTATATTTCTAATTCCTAAATAAAAATTTATTATATATTGATTTATAAATGTGATCACCGTTTACATAGTTTTTTTTCCTTTTTGATTGATTATGGATGTTAGGTACTAGATTTTATGAATATCAGTTATCAACTCTCGGTGGAGGCAAAGATAAAAAATATGCACGTGCTTTCAAATAGATGGTGCATATACAAGTAGGAGTGAGCGGTTCCCGGTTCCTTACAAGTTCCGCCTGAAATCTGAAACCTACCCTCGGGTAAAGATTTCTTATTTTTTGGAACCTGAAACCTACTCGTCGAAACGTGGAACTCGGAACCTACCCTGTTATAGGTTCCAGGGTCGGTTCCAGGTTCTAGCAAGTTCTTTTTTTTTTTTCTTATTTCATTTTTAGTTAAACAAAACGAAAGACTAGTTATTGGACAAACCACTAAGATTGTAAAGGTGTAAAGAATAAAAAGTGGCCTGTTACATAATGGATTTGTTTATCATTTGCAACCAAAGATGAAAACTCTCATCAAAATCAAGATGGATCTCACAAAAAAAGAACATGACATCATTTGTGGTATATGTAAAAAATACCAATAATAATAGCCATATATGTTGAGCAAGATTGAAAATGATGGCCTGAGATAGATGTCATCATCTGCTTTAACGTAGAACTTAGCATCAAAAAGTGCATAGGCGGTTTTGAAGAAAGCTAACCTGCAGTTTAAAGTGGATCAGAGAAAGAGATAGAATGGTGCTCACGTTTTGTAGGGGAGTTTGCTGTACTCCTCTTCCATATCCAACAGTAAGAAGTCATCATACTTTGCTACTTACCTTTTCAATTCCATCATCTTTGCCCCATCATTAGTCCTACCAATGACAAATCTAAAAACTAATCCAGTGTCCTCCTCCAAGCTGCAATTAAGTCCATATACTCACAATCAAATCAGATTTTTCACATATACCACAAATAATAAAGCATAAATTAGCCGAGATCAATTACCACAATCATATCCGTAGTAATAACAATTCCTAAATATTCTACATTAAAGCCATCGGAGAAAGATCGAACGAGATAAATTCTTGACAGTAGCAAATTTCCCAGTGACATAAGCTATACTCATGATTTCAAGTTTGCTTGCATTGACCCCAACAGGATCTAAAAAGATCACCCTTTCCCCCATAATCACATCCCAAACCTACCCATAAGAAAATTCTCAACAAAAGAAGCAGACACAACACTAGGGGAAAATCATGTAACCCATATTCCCCTCCAAGCTCCTCTAGACTAGAAAAGATGTAAATTTCTCTACCAAATCCATAAGTAGGGGAGAATTGAGTAATATTCAGATTTTTCTTGGAAATATTGTTCAGACTAGGGTGGCACAGACAAAGCTATCCTCTAATTGGAAAATACATATGCCCTTTTACGCATTCGGATGAATTGATTTTGTGTGGCAATGTTGAGTTTTTGACTTGTTAGATCGTGAATCACTAGGAAAGAGGCAAATAGAGTCAAAGTTTACACTCTGTTTTTTCACTTAATTAATTTATATAAGTCAGAGTTCACACTCTGTTTTTCCCACTTCTTTAGTCCCATTCACTTAAAACCAAAACTAACTCCTGCAGGCTGTGGCTACAAGTCAAAAAGTAAGGAGAAATAGATAGAAATGCTTTATCTATACTAATACCAATTCGGAAAAATTAGTTCAAAGCAAAGAGATCTGGCCATGGCTATATCTATACGCATTCAGATGCCCTTTTGCCCCAAACAAAAAATCAACTCAGCCGTTACAACAATTTTAGCAAACAAACAAGCACGAATAAAACTCCAACTTCAAAGTGCTCTAACAACTACACGAGCCAAATTGACAGAAACCCTAGAGTCGTCAACAACACAAAACCAAATCGGCCACTATCGTCACCTCATCTACAAAAATGAACCAGAAGGAGACTAAGAAGAAATTTGGTTACCTGATTCTTGAAGGTAGCAGAAGACGAGGTAAGCGAAGTGATGGAAGGGCCTCAGCGTCACAACGGTGGAAGGGGTTCAACGTCGTGGCAGAACGCGGAAGGCTCAGTGTTGCCATGGAACGCGAAAGGCTCAGCGTCGTGGAGGTGGAAGAGGCTCAGCGTCGCGGTGGAACGCGGAAGGTTTAGTGTGATGCCGTCGATGAGAGTCTGAGAGCTGAGACTGAGAGTGAAAAGTGAGAAGAAAATTAGGGATTTTACAATTATGGTACCCGGTTCTGGTTCCGGTTCGGTTCTTATAGGAATCAGGAACCGAACCGGGAACCGGCAATTCCTTAAAAAGTGGAACCGGAAATTGGAATCTCCCTCTTTAGAATCGAGAATTGAACCGGATCCGCCGGTCCAATTCTTCGATTCCCGATTCTATCCTGAAACCGTGCTCACCTTATATACAAGCCTTCGCTAATGATGGGTCCCACGTGAAATTCATATAATCCAAGATTGAGAATACATTGGGCTTATATGTACCTGATGCAGTCAAGGATGTCTCACAAGACATGGTCATCGTCCATTCTTACTTCAATTTAATTTTGCATATGAGCAATGTCTATAATTCGTAATCCAATAATCAGAAATACGGTAGATGGAAATCTCCTTCAATCAAGAAACTGCACACATCTAGATATGAGGATTATTCATTTTCTTCTTGTCCGTGCGCGCGAGGGCAACCCAATGATATTGCCTTGACTAGAGGGTGAGGTCCATTGGAAAGAGAAGATATGCATTGCAATGCTCCAAATTAATAACCTTTAATGTTAGGTTAATCAGTGGACACCCTGTGCTCGTTTACTGGAAAGAGAAGATGTGCATTGCATTGGGAATCGTTCAAAAAGCATGTGCTCTGCATCCAGCCTTTTTCATTTGTTTTATCTGCGAGAATCTTGGTACGGATAGTTCATGTAATTCACTGGATAAAGGGCTCCACAATAATGTTACAACACTAATTGGTATGCTTGTTTAAAAAGTTTCACCACGGATCGACTTACACCCATACAATGAACAAAGTCAAAGCAAAACTTTCCACTCTTCCACTCTCGTGTCAAGTCACACCACCCCACCCACCTTGCTTTGCCAAGCCCCATTCGACCTGTCACAACACCGTCAATTGCTTAAACACAAAACCACCACCGTTGAACCGGCATTTAGACAACTAGATTAACTTTGGAAGGCCGCGCACCACCAACAACCATTGTCGAAGTGAAGCCTGATCAAACTTGGAAGACTACGCACCACCAACGACCACACATTGGGGCGAATCTGTGGTCCAGAGAGAGGGGGGGGGGAGGGAGAGAGAAGGGGCCAAATTTTATTTTTCCTATTTTTCAGTTTTAGATATTGATTTTAGTTTTGTGTTTAGAGTTACATACAGATGGCTAAGTAAACTACCATGTTGATCATTCGGCCTTTTACTTTTTACATCAATGGTTTTTTCCCTTATATCCGATTTTGTCCTGTCTTGAACAAGACATACAAGATAGGATAAAATCCTCATCTAGTCTTCCCCCTTTTCAATCCTCCAAAAAGATCCTGTGTAGCCTTATTCCTTAGACTAGTTATTAAACCAATGTTATATCAGGAAATAGTGTAACCTACAAGGATTTAAGTAAATAAATGTAAGTTTCTTATGTTATCATATTTGCATTTGCAGTATGGGCATAGTTTAATTAGCCTACAAACTCTTATTTCTTTAAACTCAATCTAAGTTTATTTACACGTTTGGAGATGGAAACATTAGTTTAATGGGTATGGTTAACAAGTATCCGGAGGTATTCGTTAACAATATCCTCTTTTCTCCCGAATGCTTTCCATTCTAAAACATGTTTGGTCTTCTCTACCGAAGTTGTTTGCTGCTCAGCAGGCCAGTAACAAGAACCCTTGAGTGAACATTTTGCAGTTCTACAGGTGGCTATTGCAGATGGTACTTTGTAAAAATAAAATCTTCCACATACGGCGTATCAAGGTATAGCATACGGATTTGTAAGTTCTACAATTTTAATGAGTAAATTGTAAACAAATTAAAAGCAAAAAATCCCCAAAAAGGCTCCAAAGTTTGTTAATTACTATATTGTTCATGACTTGTGAGCATAGGACTAGTATTCACAATCCAATTAGCAGTTGTATTTTGATTTTGCCTACAGCTTTGGGGTATCAACAGACCATTGATGCTTATCACTCATTTACTGGGAAAAGTGTCAAAAAAGTCCTAAACCTTTTGCCTTAGTGCCAATTTAGTTCTAAACCTTTTTTTGGTGCCAATTCAGTCCTAAACCTTTTGTATTGGTGCCAATTTAGTCCTAAACCTTTTTTTGGTGCCAATTAAGTCCTAAACCTTTTTAATTTGTGCCAATTCAGTCCTAAACCTTTTGTTTTTGTGCCAATTTTGATCGGAATTTGCTGACGTGGATGCCTGCCGGCCGGCGGCCGATCACCGGTGCCGACATGGCCCTGACATTGACAATTTTAATAATATTTTAATATTTTTTTGAATTTTTATTTTTTTCCCTTTTTTTTCGACTTTTTTTTTGTCCCCCCCTCCTTCCTCTGGCCGGTTGCCGGTCTGGCAACCGGCCAGAAGCCAGAGGCCGGCGAGCTCGACCTCGCCAATCACTGGCGAGGGCTAGCCTCGCCTTGGTTGGGTGAGGCTCGAGCCCTTGCCGGAGGCCACGGCGAGGCCCAACCTCGACATGGTCGGGCGAGGCCCGACCTCGCCGGATCTGGCGAGGTCGAGCCTCGCCCAGCGACCTCGCCAGATCCGGCGAGGTCGGGCCTCGCCTGACCATGACGAGGTCGGGCCTCGCCGCGGCCTCCGGCGAGGGCTCGAGCCTCGCTCGACCAAGGCGAGGGTTGAGGCCTCGCCGAAGGCCGCGACGAGGCCCAACCTCGCCGGATCTGGCGAGGTCGAGCCTCGCCCGACCAAGGCGAGGCTCGCCCTCCCCGGGCGAGGCCGCCACCCTTGCTAGTGGCCCGCGAGGTCGAGCTCGCCGGCCTCTGGCCGGTTGCCGGACCGGCGACTGGCCAGAAGAAGGAGGGGGGACCAAAAAAAAGGAAAAAAAATAAAAATTCAAAAAAAAATATTAAAATATTATTAAAGTTGTCCATGTCGACGTCGGTGACCGGCCGCCCGCCGGCAGGCGTCAATGTTGGCAAATTTTAGTCAAAATTGACCGGAAGAACTAAATTGGCACAAAAACAAAAGATTTAGGATTGAATTGGTACCAATTTAAAAGGTTTATGACTTAATTGGCACCAAAAAAAGATTTAGAACTAAATTGACACCAATGCAAAATGTTTATGATTGAATTGGTACCAAAAAAGGTTTAGGACTAAATTGGTACTAATGCAAAAGGTTTAGGACTTTTTTGGCACTTTTCCCCTCATTTACTTTTCCAGTTTTAAAGAAAGGATGCATTTCACGTGACATTCATATCATGTGAGGCAACGAAAAAGGTCCGTCTCTGATAAATATTCATTGAGAAAAATGAAAGTTTAACCTAATGACACTACATACAAATGTATGACGTAATACATGTATTGTGTTATGCAATGAAAGGAAGAAAATGTCACTTTGGAAGGTTTACAAGACAGTGCAGCTACACCAAATTTTAGATGGGAAGGATTCTCCGAAGATAATCTTGTTTACTTTGTAATGACTTTTTGTGTTTTTGCTGCGATTATTGTGGTTTGTTTGGCATAGCTTTCTCGCCATAGTTCAACTGTGAAAGTATGTGCTGTTACTTCAGTCATGCATTTGGCTACTCCCTCACAATCGCAGTATTCCCACCTTTAGAGTTGATTACTTATAGATTATTCAATATAGTTTTTTCGCAACAATTTCAACTATGAAAAGAGGTGCTACTATCTTATAAGGTGTTTGACAAATAGCTCATAGCTGCAACAGCTAATAACTTTTAAGAAATTGTCCCACCTAACATTTAGCTATTGGAGCTTTGAACATGCATTACCAAATACACTTGTCATGACACTTCACAACACAGTTACATATCATCCACAATTATACCGAAAGAATTCCGACAACGCAAGAAAGTACTCATAGCACAACTATAGTGGCAACACAACTACAACGCAACCATAACTATACCAAACAGACGAGAAGTGTCATATCACCTAACGAATTAGATCCTTCAAGGTACAACTTTCTCACGATGATAACTTATGTCAAAGGGGATACAAAACTGCATTTCAAGGCAAACGCTTCATAGAAACTAGGTGAAGACCAAAAAAGAACCAACAAAACTTTATTTCCTTATTTATGGTTTGGGTGGCTGCACAGGCTCCGGGCCCTCCACGGCCCCTTCTTCCTTCTTCTCTTCTTTGAAGACAATCTCCTCTTCTCTTCCGCCACCACAGTTGCCTCTCTAGAAGATGCTGCTTCTGCAGGTGGTGCCTCAACATCCTTCTCCTCAGTGATTATGAAGGTGGACACCTTCTCAAATACAAATAACAAGGCCCCGATACCAAGGCTGGTCCATACTTCGTCGACGCATTGATGCAGTTGGTGCAAGCTTTAACCTGGTGGTCTGTATTTTGGATCTGGGCTTGGGCCTATCCAGACAAAATGTCAGCCTATTAGTTATTCTTAAGTATTGTCACTTCACGTGATTAGGAAGTTTAAACATACAATTAACATTCATGTCAATTTCATCCTATAATAGTACTTGACTTAATGATAGGTTTTATAAATCTTAGTGAGTTGCCATTAATTCTAAAAATTTAAGCTATTGAAAAATAATATGCATTATATTGTATATGCTAGTACTTTTTCGTTTTGGTATGAAACCACAGAAACTAGAAGTGTGTGGATTCAATACATGCCGGTCGAAATATTTATATATCCTTCAAGACATGAAGAATGAAAATTCTTATATGAAGGGAAAATAAAAGTGAGAAATCTTATTTGAAATATTGAATATAGTGTAAATGCACTCGATGTGTGATAGTTAAAGAATTTGCAAAACCTCTGACAAATATAAAGGATGAAAAAATTCATGTAAGGATGAAAAGGGAATGCGAGATTTCGATTTGAAACCTTTGAATCTAGTACAGTATTAAAATGACAACCATTTATACCGTGAGGAATTGATTTATATTTGTAATCTTAATATCTTTTGCTTTAATCAAAATAAAAGTTTAGAGAACAATTATAGGAAATCTTAAAAATCTTTGGGTAACTAAGTAGCTGCAGCTTAGCTATTGACTCGAGAAAGAACTTTGGAAGCAAAAAGGAACATTCAGACTTTCGACCAAATATATATATCCGGTGCTTTTAGTAATTAAATTATAAAATCCATTTCACATTCACTTCTTTAGTGAATAATAATGTTACATGTATAAAATACTTAGTAAAAGTAAATAATGTTCCAATATGAATAACATTGATTGGTTAATGATTTCATGTTTCATAACATAGTTACTCAACAAAAATCAAGCCTTAATCATTCAATTCCTGGCAGAAGTTCAAAGATATCATCAAGTCTTCTTTACCCTCAATCTGTGAAAATAGAGCTTGGTTTAGCTTTAGAACCGTAGCTTGTTGTCAACGTTGATCGGAAAAATAATTCTATTTAGAAATGATTATGCAAGATCCACCGTGATTCACACTTTGATCTTTCCCTTATGTGGTTTCTCCGCCTCCAAGGGCTTGGTGAGCAGTTACTTGGGGGCTCGATGAGCACAAGCTATGCCAGCAGTTTGAGGAGATCTTTCAAACCGGGGCGCGCCCGACCCCAACCGTCATTGGAGATGTCATGATTGCGAACCGGTCCTCCCCGCCCTAAGCCTCGAAGAATGTGATCAGCGCCTTGTAGAGCAATAGCAAGGGGTGGGGGATCGCAAGTAAGGGCAGGGCGACACTGATGGGTAGCCGATCTGGTCGGGGCAGGAATGAGACAGTCGAGCCTGCCTCGGTCTTTTGTCACTAGAGTGTTCACACAGTGAGGAAGTTTGGGAAGCTGTAAGGGCTTTTGAATATGGACAGTAGGAGAAGAGATAATACTATGGATTTGAGTTTGGGCGAGAAGGAGAAGAACGGGTCGATGCATGAAGGTCAAACTTAAGGATATCAGTTTATTCGAGCTCCGAAATTGGCTATTCGAGCTTGAGACTGACTAAACCCATATATTTCAACAAAAGCATCCTTTCTCCTTCTCTCAAGTTTTCTATCATTATTGTCAACAAAGAGAGATTTGAGGAGCAGTCTCTCATAAAAATGACCACGTTATCCTCTCATTATAATTTCCTCTGAATTTCACTTTCTTTTTGACTTTCACGTATGTTTTTTTTTTCAAACAATAAATCTAGATGTAGCGAACATTAGCATGCTACAAAGCAACGGGATTTGACCAATGCGTCTTCAGGGAAAACCCAAATCGCTTGAGAGAGAGGGAGACAAGTGCTCACTGCTCAAGGCCTCAAGGAACATTCTTCTTGGATAGTATTTTATTTTGGAGGGAAAATGACACAAATGATTCTTGAACTTTGGCCCAATGTGCAATGTAGTCCTTGAACTTTTAATTTATTCAATGTAGTCCTTAAACTATATGAAAATATTTAATGTAGTCCCTGAACTTAACTTAATGGAAGGACTACAACAACATTAAATAAATTAAAAGTTTAGAGATCAAATTGAACATTAGACTAAATTTCAAGAACTACATTGAACAAATTAAAAGTTTAGGGACTAAATTGCATATTGAGCTAAATTTCAGGGATTGTTTGTGTCATTATCTCTAGTTTGGATTGAAAGTTAGGGGGTTGAAAGCTATTCACATGGCAGCTAAATGGGCCTTCGGCCCTTATCCAAGCGAAAGTCATGTGCGTGTCAGTTAGACTCAATTTGCAAAAAATGGCACATTTTTTTTGCACTAACATGTGTTGATTGCTCATTGTCACTTCCTCTGTTTCCTGGTCTTCGATGAACTGTGCAGTCTCGTTGTTTGAACATTGCTTCTTCCCCGTATATATTGGACATTGCTGGACCATTAGTTATGCATGGCTTTCGTTGGAGTTAATGGTTTCATATGTCACGACTCCCCTTGCATGATCTCTATCTGATTCGACGGGTCACCTAAAACTTTTGGTATCTTTTTTGCCTCTGTTTTTGTTAATGATTTTGATCCTTTTAAGCTGATGGCGGGTCTCTGGTCTCTAATTTCCTCTTTGCCCATTGAGCTGATGATCATCAAACATGAGAATTCTTATCTGATGGAGTGTCCCACTCTATTCCATGGACAGACCCGGTTCTCCTAATTCAACAGGCACATGCATACATGAGTGGGGATGCGTATATATATTAGAGAGACAGTCTCTTTTCTAAGAGACTCTAAGATGTTTGAAGGATAAATATGGGAAATGTACGCATGTATATTCTAGAGTATTCCTGATAGCAATTTAGGAAATATCCACGTGTTATTAATCTCCATCGTTATATCATATTGTAGATCTACGGTTGTAATCAGAAGAGTTCTTGTATAAATAGGTCCCTTCACCCTCATTTCCATCATCCATAAAACATTTGAGTAATACAAATATTTGCGAAAGCTTCTCTCTCGAACCACCTTCTCTCTTCCTAGTTGAAGAGAAAATAGTAAGGAAGGACCTCTGTCCAATCCATCAATCCCATACTTGAGACAAGCACTTGAGAGAAGACTACTTTGGGATTTACCATACTCTTCAGTATGACATTCCCTAGAGATTCGTAATAGCCCGGTCTATACAAGCCTTCAACCTTCTTGTTATAAGCATATTCTTTTGCTAAACCTGATAGAAACTACATTTCGATGACCAGTTTCAACAATGCAATATCTTGATCAGACTTAGCATAACGATGAATAACGTATCCCTATCCTAAGCTAGAGTGGGTTATAGCAGAGGAGCATTCTAATGACCTTCTCCTAACCATTTCCATATCAATTTTGTTGGACAAAGTAAGGGAACTAATCCTGATGAAATAATTTCAAAATGTGATCTAGTTGTTCATTGAAACAAATGTTTCAGCACATTTTCTGTTGCACTTAATCTTGTTTAAAAGAAAACTTTCCTAGATACTGAACACTTAAACACTATCGAAACCACGAAACAAGGTTTTTTTCCTGTTAAAGCTTCTCAGTTTGGCTTGAATGTCACTACGATAGTTTATTAGGCTACATGGTGTGTCTCAGATATGAGAATAAGATTTAATATTCATTATTGGAGGGCGACAAGGGAGAGGGCATTAATGTGGTAACGATTTGAAATTTTCTTGTGAGACGGAAATTAGTTTGAGACAAATGCATCAAGGTCTATCGATTTGGTATTTTTAACCGAATTAACACCGTCATAAGTTATAAATCCAAGTATTAATTTTGAAGGTATAGAACTATTCAATCCACATTTTCTTCTCCTTGGACGTGCTCCGAATCCAATTCCCCATGCCAGTTAAAGTTTTATGCACATAGACGAATCTCTCAACTCTAATCTCTAATCAATGACAACAGGTACATCACATGTCCCCATCTAGACCAAACCCTGTTCCATGATGCGACAGTCCACAAGATTCTTTGTTGAGCTTATGTACCCCTCCGTGTCTGTCCTAGCAAGTGCCGATTCTAATACGAAGTTAAGTGGACTCTCCTTCCATAGTTGCTTCCTTGCATGGCAACGGCGGTGAAGAAAAGGCAGCGGTGGCATGACGTCGAGCAATGTGCTAGCATGATGACTGCTAGTGACCATGGAAAAGTAATTCATTGACGACTTTACCAGTATAAACAGAGCCATAAGCATGTGCATATAACTTCCTCTCATCATAAAAAAAAAACCTCCTTCATCACTCGTATGCGCTTCGATTGATAAGTTGAAAACTCATGATATGGAAAATCTTATGATAAGCAACTCTTTCTTAGGTGTACTAGTTTCAAGGGTTAGATAAGCAGGTAGCGAAATGTTTCGAGCTTGTGGAGGGTCTTCTTAGAGAGGGTGAAAGTGAAATCAACTGGAAAACATGTTCATTTTCGCAGTAAAATACGAAAAGGATAAAGTCGGACCATTTCAGGCCGGGCTTCATCGAAGAGAGTTTTCCCTGGCCCGTACAAGTGTTGGTCGAGTTTGGCAAGCCATGACTCGATCAAAATCCAAACTCTCATTATGTTTGTTGCCATATGAATGGATCATGTGTCTCATTATCTGGAAAATGAAATGAAGCGCACAATGTTACGTGTAAAATCAGTAAAATAACAAAAGACTCCTTAGAATTTAAGTCACGTGAAAGAAGATTGTCACTTCAACTATACATGAAATCTTCCATTAGATGAGCAACGGTATATGACTCAGGTAGAGATAAAAAAAACTTGGTAGGGTAAATCTACATGCATTTTTTGCTCATCTACTTAGCTTAGCAACAGTTCACTGAGGAGCACTTTCTAGCATGATCTTGATCGATAGTCCAATGGAGGGATACGGCATGTGTTGGCAAGGGTTGGCCTCCTCCTGTCCAATTGCGACCACTTGTACCCCGTCGCCAGGTTGTGCACCACCGTGAGCATCTCCACTCTCGCAAACTCATTGCCGATGCACGTCTGGATTCCACCCCTGAATGTGATGTAGGTGAATGGCAAGATTGGCCTCGTTGGGCTCTTGGTGTGAAAATTACCAAAACAGTTCTAAACCTATTGCAGTTGTACCAATTTAATCCTAAAACTATTTTTTGTGCCAATTCAGTCCTAAACCTTTTACATTCATGCCAATTCAGTCCATCTAGCCAATTTTGATCGGCCGACGCTGACGTGGAAGCCGACCGGCCAACACTGACATGGTAATTTTTTAATATTATTTTTTTTAAATCCTTTTCTTTTCTTTTTCCCTTTTCTTTTTTTTTTCCTTCATCTTCATTTTCAATCTCTGGCCGGCAAGGTCGGCCATTGCTTGGCGAGGCTGACCTCGCCAATGCCAGCGAATTCGAGCCTCACCAGGGTGATGGCGAGGCTCGAACTCGCCGGAGTTGGCGAGATCGGCCACACCCAGCAACGGCGAGGGGTCATCCTCGCCATTGCGGGTGAGGCCGACCTTGCCAGTTGCCGGCGGGGCCGAGCCTTGCAAGATCTGACGAGGCTTGAACTCGTCGGCAACTAGCGAGGTCAAACCTCACCAGAGGCGGGCGAGGCCGACCTCGCCAGTTGTTGGTGGGGCCAAGCCCTCGTCGGATCGACCTCACCATTGTTGGCCTAGGCCAACCTCGCCGGTTGTTGGCGGGGCCGAGCTCTCGTCAGATCTGGCGAGGCTCAAACTCGCCGGTAACTGGCGAGGTTAGCCTTGCCCAATGCCGGCGAGGTCAAGCCTTGCCAGTAGCCGGCGAGGCCGACCTCGTCGGCTTCTGCCTCTGGCCGGTCACTGGTTCGTCGACAGACTAGAGGTTAAAGATGAAAATGAAGGAAAAAAAAAGAAAAGGAAAGGAAAAAGAAAGGAAAATAAAAATTTCAAAAAAATAAAAAATAATAGTAAAAAAATTGTTACGTCAACGTCAGCCGGCTGGCCAGCGTCCACATCGGCACTGGCCAACTAAAATTGGCTGGATGGACTAAATTGGTATAAATGCAAAAGATTTAGGACTAAAATGGCATAAAAAGAAGGTTTAGGACTGAATTGACACAATTATAATAGATTTATGACTATTTTGGTGATTTTCCTGGCTCTTGGCTCAAGAAGGTTCAAATTCATTCGGCCTCTCTAATATGTCACTATTTATGTGCGTTACGCATGCTATTCACAAAACCTGATTGTCCGTAGCATATTTATGAGGATGTTTTTCATTTGCAAGGGGAAGACACCTTTCCAAATTAAGATCATTCAACATCCCGAACGAATGATTAACAGAATTTTACTCTGATTGAAAGACACATATGTACTTGTTTTTACATTGATTTCGTAGATAAAAATGCAAGTTTTTTTGTTTTGTAATTTGTCGCGACCTACTCTCGGATTGCACTACCTAGGGGTTCAGCTAATGGATTATTAAGCCAAAACTTAACTCGGGCTCTCCTTAGCTCTTATCAATTTGTGACTTAAGTTTCAAGTTCTTAACATGCAAATCGTTTTCCTTTTGAAGTCGCCGCTAATCTATTTTTAGTGGGTCGATTAGAAACCTAAGTAAAGTGTCAGAATTATACTTTACTCTTATGAACTAGAGATTATGGATTTGGGGATTTGATTACGCTAGATTACTCTAATGACCTTTCGGTACATTTTTCTTTTGTTTTAGAAAACATTTTGTCAAGCAGCTTGGATTGATTTTAAACATATTCACTAACATGTGATATGATCATATGGGTACACAACCATTAATGTAACATCCAATAATCAAAGCAAGAAATTGCAAGAAAGGGAAAATTTACTTTCCTCGAAGCAATATAAGCAACTGCAATGTTAGTTAGAAAATATCAACAATCCTAATATGATTTTTAATTAACAAGCAATTCCACTCGATGTAATTTTTGGAGTTTTCTCTTATTTAGTGGAAATTAAACTATATGCAATGCATGCTACTAGTCTAACATGACGTGCGGCATATAATTTACCTAAATGTCCTAATTCTAAAGACGATTAAATGGACTATCTCTAATATGGCACGCAATGAACCTAGACATGAATTTCTAATGAGCAAAATTAATATGCAACTATTCTAGAATAACACACAATTTGATGAATCTAACATACAATCACTAAATGACATGCAAATGATGACTTGTCATACATGACATGGTAAATTATGAATGACATGTATAGCAACATGACATGATGCAATTAATCTAGATGACATGCACAAAATACTTTTTTTTATTTTTCATTGAAATTCGAAATTAGAAAATAATGAAAATTTATTATTTAGTCCAAGATATTATCCAATTCATTTTAGGAATTAAACTAGGCCAAATCCTAATTTAAATTGGAATGTTATCCTAGCTAGATAAACCTATCCTAGCATGCAATCTATCTAAAAAAAATATACCTTGATTCTATCTAATCTTTTTTGGATTTTTTTTTTTGGTAACATAGAATCAAAATCAATTCAGATCAAACAAAGATAGAAAGAAATCATATCCACATCAAACAGAGCATCGAATCACATGAGATATTATCAATATCCATCTAGTTTTAGAAATAGATTGACGAATCGTATCCCAGGCATGAGGTTCGGATTGGCCAATATTTGTGCAATCGCGAATCGTATTTCGGGCGGAAGATCGTATTGACAATTTTCACCATAGCACGTTATGAAATTAGAAAATAATTCCTAATTTAAATGCTACCTGAGGATTTCATGGATATGAATAATATTCAAAGATTCAAACAATACTGCAATTTCACAAATTAGGCAACAAAATATAAGAAAATCAAATTAATGGAAATTCTTACCTAATTCGCAATGTCAGCTGGATAGCGTTTCCAATTTTGAACTCGACGGGACGGCTCGGATTGTGGTGGCCGACGATGGTGCTTGCCGTGATGCTAGCCGTGGATCGACCAAGGAGGAACTTTGGGTTGCAACAAGGATTGAAGGTGGTAGCGGGGTTGCTCGATTTGGTAACAGTGAGGCACAAAGATTGCGAGCAAAGAGTCTCAACGATTGGTAGCACTCTTGGAAAAGGCCGAGGCTTGCCGAGAATGCTACGGGAACCTACAAAATTCTAAACAAACCGCTTGTGAATTGCTGTGGTGTCGAGCAAGGGAGGCTGCCAGTGACGAGTGAGGAGCGTCGTGGGTTTGCTACTTGGATGTGGCTCGACAACGTTGGTGTCGGGCCTGAGGCGCAAGGTGCTTGACGCCAATGCTGTGAGCTGGGCTTGATCGAGGGTACTCCAAGCGCGACAACGACAGGACGCTGATATGATTTGATAAGCGCGTTGACAATCACTGGTTGATTGCTGGCTCGATGCTAGAAATTTTGAATATGCTGCAAGGACTAAGGCAAGTGGCTGTTTATGCAAGAAAATTAGGGAGTCAAAATAGAATTGCTACTCATCCAGGTAAGGACCATGCAAGTGTTCAGCAACAAGAGTTGCTGAACGTTGCCAAGCTCTCTGGAATTGATGGCGCCGGCACTTCTCTCACTCTCTACTTCCTTTGTGGCCGTGTCTTTCAATATGTGTACCCTTCCTCTAACTGTGAACCCTAACATATCTATTTATAAGAGTTAGTCAGAGTTATCTTGCAAGAGCCAAGATATATTGTTTCCTAATTCTGATACTCAACTTAGGCAATTTTCTGATTATTTCCTCTAGTTGAATATTCATAGAATAATATGAATTGTCTTCCAAGTATATTATTTAATAATTCGATAATTCAATTATTCCAACTTGCTCTAAGCCGAACCACTATAACTTCTTATGTGCAGTTCTCTCTATCCCTAATCTCTCATTATATTATTTACACTGCACACTAGCATATTCAGAATATTAACATTATTTAGACATTACTGATTATAAATTGTTTCCGCTTTAACTTCTTCAAAATCACTCAAATTACCTATTCACCCTCCTCTAGGTGATACTTTACTAGCTACATCAATTTCGAGCTCAAAGAAGCAAGAGGAGGGATTGAGGTGCGAGAAAATCATGCTGTTGCTGCTGCTACTTCTACTTCTAGCATTACTTAAGAAGAAATTACTTTCAAGAAAGACTCTAATCCATCCAATGCCAGCAGGTAAAAGCCTATATGAGACGTACAAATCAATCAATCAAACGTATAAAATAGGCCATGTCATCTTATCTATTCACCATCAGGACCACATCCCTAGATAAAAAATAAAAGCAATCCCATACCACATTGATTCTCTTCATTTCCTCCTAGATAAAAATCACATCCGTCGCATGTCGTGCCAACCAAAGTTCACCCTTAATCCAATGGCTGAACTCCAAAAGAGACGTTAGCCTGCTCTTGTGCCCACCGAATGTATCGTGCACCTTCAGCTACCCAATGAAAAACTCTCTGCGCAAATCCCTCTCATTTTTCTTCTTTTAAACGTATGAACTTCCCCGATATATCTCCCATTATTTATTATTGAGATAAGTGCATCGAAAATCCTAAAACTTATCACGAAAGTGCAATTGAGTCTTAAAATTTACGTGAGTACAGTCAACTCTTGAAACTTGTCAAATTTATGCATTTGTGTCATTCCGTTAACTTCATCCATTTAAGCTAACGGATAATGTTCACACTTTCCAATGACGGTGGGCGGCGATGGCGGCTACAAGGGCTAGTAGCCCTTTCCCTTAACTTTCTTTTTTTCTAATTTTTTTATAAAATTTTTAATCTAATTTAATTGATATTTTGGTTTAAAACAACATCGTTTTAGTCTTATATTTCATCGTTTTAATTTCACTCAGAATTGATCACTCTTGAGAAGACTAACCGTTAGGGAAAGGCTAGTTAGGAATTAAGTACGTTGACCTGATAACTTAACTATGGATTGGCAGTTCGATTATAAGGTTGACGAGGGAATATTTTGGGCCATTATAGACCGATCTAAGGATGGTTATGGAATGATTCGATAATCGCATGTAATTGGATCGTGGGTGATTCTGCTTGACCATTGCATGGATTGCGAACGACCTTAAACCTACTCCAAGCGATTGTGTCATTCGAAACTAGCGATTGACCTTCGCAATTACATGACAACCGAAGTCGCCATGGTTTGTGTAAACTTAAAACGTGGTTTGATAATTGAACCAACCACGGGTCGATACGCGTAACTCATAAAAGACAGTCGTTAGTTTGAGATACATTAAGGTTGCGATTGTTTGATTTTGGCCACGGATTAGAATTCGAGCTTAGGTATCGACTTTCTAAGAGTTCCACGACTAATTTATTGAACGTCGCCTCATTTAGCTTAGCCATTGTCAGTTTACTCGGAAATTGTCAGAAAAGTAGAATTCGGGCCGGACGTTGGAAAAGACCGTTTTACCCCTGAGATATTTGAACTTGTTTGTTGTGATAAAGAACAATTTGGACATTTGCCTCCCCCTCTCTTGGCCGAAAGTTTTGGACAACTTTGCCCCCTCCTTTTTGCTCATTTTATTTTCTTGCCATTAGCTATTTTGTAGAATTGATTTGGGAGGTAAATTGTGAGCCCTAAGATCTTGACTTGGGGAAGAATAATCAATCTTGGCCTTTGATGTGAGTGAGTGGGGTTGTTGGTGGGGTAATGAGTGGGGGTTAGTAGGCCATCACCTCCCCCTTCTCTATCTCTCTCACTCTCACTTGTCACTCCACTTGCACTTGATCAAGACATCTCTCACTCCCACTCTCCCTCTCCCCCTTCGGCCGAGACCACCACCACCTCCTTCACCGACCAGCCCTTGCCATGACTTGCTTTGCCACCACCAGCCACCCGTCCAGCCGCCGGAACCGCCGTGGACCGCTGCCACCTGCCACCACCTTGCTTCCTCTTTGCTCGTCAGCCATGTCCTCACCGCCTCGTGATCACCACCACCCCATACTGTCACCACCAGCTCGCCATCGTCTAGTCACCGTCCGCCAGCCGCTCGTCTTAGCCACCCGGTGGCCGCTCGTTGCCTCTCGTCCGCCACGGCCAAGCTGCTTGCCACCATCACTTCGCTCATCCTTCTTGCTCGTTCGACCACTAGCCACCATCGCCACCATCACCATCACTTGTGATGAGCTCCACCACCATCTGAGCCGTCCACCGTTTGCCGGTGCCGCTCGCCGACATAGCCGGAGCCGCTACTGCTTTGCCATGGCTTCTGCTGCTTCTTTCGCTTGGTTTCTTGCTTAGGTTCCTAGTAAGTGACTTCTTAATCATTGACTAGGATAATGGGTGACTAATGGTTGTGTTTAGGGACGGTTTAGTGGTAATTGAGTGGCTGTTTAGTGGCTAAATTTGAGGTTGTTGTTGGTTGATTAATGGACTAACTGGGGGTTGATTTAGTGGCTGATTTAGGGATGATTGTTGGCTGATTTGGTTGATGTAGTGGCTAGTCATGCTCGACTAAGCAATAGCGGAGTTCCTTGGTTAGTTTGGTGTCGATTGATCAACTTGTGTTTGCTTATGCTTGGTTGGTTTCTTGGCGGATCATGTGTTGATTAAATGACTAAATTGGTGCATATTATAGCTGATTGGGTTTATTATTGGCTAGGCCATGCTATTCGTGCTTGGGAATTTATGCGTTCATGACTTGCTTATTAGTAGAGAATCGTACGTCATAAACACTCGGCATTAGCTAATTGAAAAGATAAGAATTGATGGAAATGCTTGAGTGCTCGTATGGTCATGTATTACCTTGATGCGTTTTACGCGGGACGATACCCGATTTGTCGGATGCTCGGCAGGGGTCCGGATGCCGAGTTGCGATAGAGGTTGGACTTGATGCTCCTTTATGGAATGCCATCTTGATGTGTTTAAAGCGGGATGTTGCCGTGCCCAGTGGAGCAGGATAATACCCAGTCATGCCGAAAGACCGCCGACCTGATGCGTATTACGCGGGTTGCGCTGTAGCCCATGGGGCCGTTAATAATCTGGATAACTACGTGTGCGTTATACATTGGAGAATGCTATGCTCGAGGTTAATGTTGAGTACATCTGGGTTGTTAATTGAGTTATGCATGATTGTGCTATAGTTGTTTCATGTGTGCTCAAGGAGCATTTGCCATGTTATGGTAGTTTGTATTGCGCAAGGGTATGCGTGTGCCAAGGTAGGGCAAAGATGCCTGTGATTGACTATGGCACGTTGGGTTAGGTTAGAATTGCATGTTAGGATACTCCAGAAGTACGTATTAGCCTAAGCGAGGCTTAGAGAGTTTACTTTTTGAGATTTTATCTCATTGTTATATTCTAACCATTTCAGATCTCCGACCATGAATGGTCCTCCGCAACATTTTGGGGTACTGATGGACATGAACCATCAGTTGACGGAGTACCCAGTAGGTAAAGATAGGGTTTACATTAGGCATGCCATGACGTTGTAGGTAGACGAAGGGTTTGCGTTTTGGAGACCGCACACCTTTTTGGCACGGTTTTATTGAGATGGGGATGAGTTGCACGGTCCACTCCGAGTATTTGATGTTCCCCCTAATGATGGTGTAAGGGAGTGAGACCCTATGGAGATAGATCCTCTCGACGGGGCTGTCATCGATCCTAACACCAGTTCTAAGGAATCGGATCCTAAGCCTTTTGACAACATGGAGGATCCGGGGACGCCTCCGGGGTACCGCGATGATTGATGATAGGCTTAATCGCCCCGTCTTTTTGGAGCGCTCTCTTTTGGTAGAGAAGTTAAGCTAACTCGACCACCCGATCCTTTTTACTTGAGCGTGGCCAGTAGTCATGGTCTCTAGTTAAGCCTATATATTATTCCTTTTGTAATTAGCTATATGTTTATAAAAGTGGTTTGTTAGTGTGCATTTGATGTCTCCTTTGCTATCCTGTTCATTGAATGTTGTTTGGGTGTTTTAGTTCGCTTTCGCATGTGCTTAATCGTTAGTGATTTGTTTGGGTCGGCGATGAGGCTTGGGACGTCGTATTCTTATCGATCTACCGGGATGTTATGAGCTCGTAGGGTTCGAGGCGTGACACTTCCTCTGTGAGTCCTTCGCTCCACTCGCCGTTTTCATGCTCAACATTTTTCGTTCGTCTTTGCGCGGTTCTCGTTCGTTCTTGCGGCTCTTTCATTTCTTTCTGTTCTTTGTTCCGGTCTGCTTTGCTTCAAAGATCTGTTTTGCTTTCCTGTTGTCTACTACTCTTACCTTTGAGGTCTTTGTGTTGACATGACGTTGTTCTGTTCTTGCTCCCACTGAAGGTTTAGGATCCGCCCTAGTCACCACAGTCCTTAGCTACGAGGGATTTCTCCGCGAGTGGTCTCTTGTCGATTGAGGACTGGCGACTGGGAATCTAAATTTGAGGATACCCAAGTTGTTTATGAAGTATCTAATCGGGATTCTGGTGTGTAGGGTCTTAGGTAGGCTTTGGGTTGTTCTCAGTTAGTGTAGAGAAAGACGACGAGAGTAGGGACATAGAAAGAAAGAAGAAAGCTAAAGCAAAAGAGATAGTTTTGGGCTGGGTCTACTCTTTTAGTGAATTGGATTTTTGTCTAGTTAGAAAGGAAAAGACCCATATGCAATAGCCCATTTTTGTATCCATGGTTTAGCCTTGTGAGACCAGCAGTCCTGGGTCCCTATTTTCGTAATTAAATGATAATAATATATTTTAATTAAAAAACATACATAATCTCAAATAAAAAAGATCAAATCATACAATAGTTTAGAAAAACGGCTTGACTAAGTTGTTAGATTTTAACATTTGATTAAGCCTAATTTCTTTTTAATTAGCACATGATTTAGGGGTTTTAGTGAGTCACCTTTGGTTATAGTTTAGTCTTAGTGGACTATTCTTTGAGAAAAGAAATTGAACTTGATTCAAATTTAGCTCATGGAGGATCATGTCGGCTTATAACATGGCTATGCATATTCTTTGTCCGCAATTATTGGGTTTTCATTTCGGCACTTCTATAAATACTTGGGTGTTTAATTTTCAATGCATTGGTTGGTCATTCTTTTCCTTTCTAAAATGGTTATGGCTAGTTTAGGACCATAATAAACCTTTCAAGGACATTGCATGATCAGTTAGCTACTTGAATGTGTCAAAAAGGGAGAAGGAACTGTTTGATTATGTGAAGAAGAGATTGAGAGGCCTTGTTTTGGTGTTCTTCTGTGAAATGGTAGGTGAGACGCAACCAAGTATGGCAGAGAGTTCCAGACATGAAGGATCCTCTTCGTAACACATTGCTTTCTCAAAAGGAGATGGTTATGACAGTGATGGCTCCAATTTTGCATCCCCGTGAGTTGCATTGATTTATATTAACATCTCTCATACCAAACATGTGACCTTTCAGGAGATAAAACATGAATCGGCGCTTATTCTCCTTATTAGTAAATTCTATATTTCTATGTTCTTGCGCACCTGCAGCACACCGACTACTCTATCGAGGGCCCTTCCACCTGAGCTTGCTGGTGCTATTCCCTTGTTTGATAGATTTCAGGTGCTTAACCGATTCATCTCTCTTTTCCCTATAAGTCGTGCCTTTTGATAGTCACGTCAAATACTTGCCCATTTTTTTTTATAGTTTTCACACTTTTGAGATTACTTATGATATTGCAACAATAGTGGTTGATGTAGTAGAGGTATTTTCAGAAACTTATGGATTTGTAAATAAATTGAATGTCGTATAGATATTTTTAGAGATAATTTGATGACAGGAGAAAACATCATTGAACTGAACTTCTTGTTAGTGTTCTTATGTATGAAATTCAAACATGGTTGTTATTGGCATTTCCTTGGCGTCTATAGGTAATTCTTCTCTTTACTATGGAAGAAAAATGGCTATACAATTATATCTTACCCAAAAAAAAAATGGCTATACAATTACCAGTTATTATGCAGGACAAGATCCTCTTTTCGGGAGCCTTAAATAACATATTTCGAAAGTTTGATACTAGGTAGCACTACATCGCTCATTCGTCAAAGTAAACAACCATCAATTTTGAGAGCGCTGAATGGTTCTCGTGATAATCACATGGTTAATTTGGAAATCAACATGAAAATAGATGCCACAGAAATCAACCTCCCAATATTATTTTTAAGCACCAAAATGTCAGAATTCAGCTGATTGATTTATTTTTCTGCAAATAGCTTAGAAGATTATTGTTATGGTGTGGATGCAACCCTTGATTTGATTGCCATCTTTAGCCATATTCTCATTTCCTCACTGTAAATTTAAGTTAATCTTGGGTGTTGCTGACGGAAGTGAATTTTATTTTCTGTACTTTCTCATATTTTTCCTCTTCTGAGCTTGTGAGCACGGCAATGATTCAATTTTGTAACTGTTTCAGGAACTTGTAGGGATTATCATACTGTCACTTGAACTTCTTACTTATTCTTCATGACTATTGGCTTTTGCATAGGAGCATTTTACAAAAGATGGCGCAAGGAAACAATTCTTGCAGATCTTGCGAACACTTCCTTATGGAAATTCAGTGTTCTTTAGTGTGTACAAGATTCTTGATCCAATTAAACTCTTGGCGGCAGACTGTATCATTCTGGGCATCAATAAGTGTGGGGTTAGATCTACCTTGCCCTTATTTTGATGCTCAAAATCAACTCATCTTTTTGGTTTTAATGTCCTCTCGATTTTCCTCGGCTTTTGCACAAGTTCATTTTTGTCACTTAGTTCCAGGAGAATACTTACATTCTACTGAATTGCAAGATATAAGGTAGTTTGCCTAGAACGATGCTATTATTGCTTTCAAAATAAGAGTTTCAAGAGTTCTTCAGACATTCAAATTTGAAACGAAACAGGTTCTAGTGACTTATTTTTTTTATTTATTTTTCCGTGCGAATTGCTTATTTTCGAGTTCCTATGGAATCCATTGTTTCATAGATAGACTACTGAGTCTTTGTACTTTGTTTTCTTGCAGGGTCAATAAATTTATGCTGCTCTTTAGGAACGTATGAAAGATGCCATGGTGCAACGATATTCTGAGTCTATGTCCATAGCTAGACATTCTGTAAATTTGGATGCTTCTAACAATTTAAAACCACCTAGTGTGGAAGTTCACGAAGAACGTGTGAAAAATTTATCCAAAGCTCCGGAATATTATCAGAGGAATCCTGATCAGGTAAGCGACTATACATCCTACGTGCAATAATTAATCACTAACTTGTGTTTTCTGTAACACAATAAGTGGAGTAAGTTTTTCATTGTCGCTATGAAAAACATATTTATTGCTTTAATAAGGACTTTTTTCAATGGGTTCTTTTCCTTCCTGTCTCTTTTTTCGGTGGGGATGGTGGAACTGTGCTAGTAACCCCTATTCATTTTTCTTGTTTTTCTTTCTGATTGGTATTAAGACTACGGCTTTTGAGGTATGTTTCTTTCAACCAAAATAATATAATCCGTATTTTGTGAAATTCTAGTTTGTTAATTAGCAGCCCAAGTAATTATGTAATTTGCATGATGGAACTGCTTGTCAATTGCATGATATGAATGCATTGTTAGTTATTCTATTTGTACTTGGTACCGTTTCATCTCTCTTTCTCTCACAGAAATTCATATGGTTTGCTGTGTTATTATTTGGTGGAAGAATTGCATCAAAAGCAAAAGCAAGAAGTGACCCTCCAGGAAGAAATGGAGGCTCTAAGAGATTCTTGAGATTGGAGAAGCAGAACTCAACTGAAATGACGCTGGACTATGATAGACTAAAAGCTCTTTGTCACGAGAGAGACACAGCTCTTCAAGTACAATTTTTTTGCCTAATTATCATTATGTTTTATTTTTTGTTTGTTTCTTTTTAACAAGTTCTTTTGTCTTTCGGGGTGAAATCTCAGAGAAGAGGAGCTTGGAAGAAAAATTGACCAAGTCGGAAGAGACAAATTATAGAATGGAGAGAGAAATTGCTGATGAGGTGATCTCCTATAATAAATCTTAGCTCAACCATTCTGATTCTTTTTCTTTGGAAGATGTCTTGAATAGTTCCTAAAAATGCAGAGGGAAACTCTTTAGAGAAACTTTGAACAAGAAAGGAAGTCCTTGATGCTTGGGTTGTCCGAACTTGAAAAGAAATTGGAAGTGGCTACAGGAAATTTGATAAATATGAACTAACTCTTTCAGAAAGAAACACAGAGCTAGCCTTACAGAATAATCTAAAGGAACTCGAGAAATTGAGAGAGATGAAAGAGGTAATTAATCTTCACCTGATCATTTATATTGAGTACTATTTTTGCCCAGGTACTTTTCATGTTGTCTCTTTTTGGTATAACTTATTTTCTCCTGTCACTGAGTAGAAAAGAGATTTATTATTAACAATGATGCTCCATCCTCCAGGATATTGACAGAAAGAACGAGCAGATAGCTGCCATCTTGAAGATGCAAAGGGCCCAATTAGATGAGCTGTTGGTCCTCTGTAAAGAAGAAGAAACTATGAGGGAACGGTATTTTAACACTAAAAAAAGGTTTTTTGCCCGTTAAAGCTTCTTAGTTTGGCTTGAATGTCACTAAAATAGTTTATTATAAGGAAAATCTTGAACTTTACTATTCTCGTGTGCATAATTGGCTATATGGTATGTCTCAGATATGAGAATAAGATTTAATATTCATTATTGGAGGGTGACAAGGTAGAGGGTGATTGAGAAAGGGAAAATATGTCAAATGCATCAGGGGCTATCGATTTGGTATTTTTAATGGAATTAACAGCATCATAAGTTATAAATACATATCCATTTCTATTGCTCAAATGTTTTCTAGATGATGGAAATGAGGGTGAAGGGACCCTATTTATACAAGAACTCTTCTGGTTACAGCCGTAGATCTACTATACGATATAACGATGGAGATTAATAACACGTGGATATTTCCTAAATTGCTATCATGAATACTCTAGAATATCCATTCGTACATTTCCCATATTTATCCTTCGAACATCTTAGAGTCTCTTAGAAGAGAGACTGTCTCTCTAATCTATATACACATGCTCACTCATGTATTCACGTGCCTGTTGAATTAGGAGAACCGGGTCTGTCCGTGGGAATAGAGTGGGACACTCCATCTGATAAGAATTCTCACGTTTGATTATCCATCAGCTCAATAGGCAAAGAAGAGTTTAGAGACCAGAGACGCATCATCAGCTCAAAAGGATCAAAATCATTAACAAAAACAGAGGCAAAAAAGATACTAAAAGTTTTAGGTGAGCCGTCGAGTCAAATAGAGATGATGGAAACTCCAACGAAAGCCATGCACAACTAATGGTCCAGCAATATCCAATATATACGGGGAAGAAGCAATGTTGAAACAACGAGACTGCACAGTTCATCGAAGACGAGGAAACAGAGGAAGTGACAACGAGCAATCAACACATGTTAGTGCATAAAAAATGCGCCATTTTTTGCAAATTGAGTCTAAATGCCACGCACGTGACTTTCACTTGCACTTCGATAAGGGCTGAAGGCCTATTTAGCTGCCATATGAATAGCTTTCAACCACCTAACTTTCAATCTAAAATAGGGATAATGACATAAACAGTCATTGAACTTTGGCCAAATATGCAATTTATTCCCTGAACTTTTAATTTGTTCAATGTGGTTCTTGAACTTTAGCTTAATATTCAATGTGGTCCCTGAACTTTTAATTTATTCAATGTGATCCCTAAACTTTTGGTACATGTTCAATGTAGTCCTTGATCTACATGAAAATGTTCAATGTGGTCCCTGAACATGAATTAATAGAATGATTACAATAAATATTTTCATATAATTCATGAACTAAATTGAACATGTACCAAAAGTTCATGGATGACATTGAACAAATTAAAAGCTTAGGGATCAAATTGCACATTGAATTAAAGTTCAGAGACTACATTAAACAAATTAAAAATTCAAGGATCACATTACACATTAGGCCAAGGTTCAAGGGCCGTTTGTGTCATTTTCCCTTCAAAATAAAATGCTGTCCGAGAAGAATGTTCCTTGTGGCCCGGAGCAGTGAGCACTTGTCTCACTCTCTCTCAAGCAATTTGGGTTTTCCCTGAAGACACGTTGGTCACTATAATCCCGTTGCTTCGTAGCATGCTAATGGTCGCTACATCTAGATTTATTGTTAGAAAAAAAACAACGTACGTGAAAGTCAAAAAGAAAGTGAAATTCAGAGGAATTTATAATGAGAGGATAACATGGTCATTTTTATGAGAGACCGCTCCTCAAATCTCTCTTTGTTGACAATAATGATAGACCATAAAACTTAAGAGAAGGAGAAAGGATGCTTTTGTTGAAATATGTGGGTTTAGTCAGTCTCAAGCTCGAACAGCCAATTTCGGAGCTCGAATAAACTGATACCCATAAGTTTGACCTTCATGCTTCGACCCGTTCTTCTCCTTCTCGCCCAAACTCAAATCCATAGTATTATCTCTTCTCCTACTGTCCATATTCAAAAGCCCATACAGCTTCCCAAACTTCCTCACTGTGTGAACACTCCCGTGACAAAAGACCGAGGCAGGCTTGACGGTCTCATTCCTGCCCGACCGGACCCGCTACCCGTCAGTGTAGCCCTACCCTTGCTCGCGATCCCCCACCCCTTGCTGATGCTCTGCAAGGCGCTGATCACATTCTTTGAGGCTTAGGGCAGGGAGGACCGGTTCGCAATCATGACATCTTCCCCGGTATGAAAGATCTCCTCAAACTGCTGGCATAGCTTGTGCTCATTGAGCCCCCAAGTAACTGCTCACCAAGCCCTTGGAGGCGGAGAAATCACATAAGGGGAAGTGCATGTCATCGCTTGATCAACTTGATCCTGACCCTAAGATTTTGATTATCGTAACCAAATAATCAATTTGCTTAATGTTTATTGTCTAATCAAAGCGTGAATCACGGTGGATCTTGCATAATCACCTCTAAATAGAATTATTTTTCCGATCAACGTTGACAACAAGCTGCGGTTCTAAGCTAAGCCAAGCTCTATATAAATATCTTTGAACTTTTGCCAGGAATCCAATGATTAAGGCTTGATTTTTGTTGAGTAACTATGTTATGAAACATGAAATCATTAACCAATCAATGTTATTCATATTGGAACATTATTTACTTTTACTAAGTATTTTATACATGTAACATTATTACTCACTAAAGAAGTGAATGTGAAATGGATTTTATAATTTAATTACTAAAAGCACCAGCTATATATATTTTGTCGATATTCTGAATGTTCCTTTTTGCTTCCTCCAAAGTTCTTTCTCGAGTCGACAACTAAGCTGCGGCGACTCAGTTACCCAAAGATTTTTAAGATTTCCTATAATTGTTCTCTAACCTTTTATTTTGATTAAAGCAAAAGATATTAAGATTACAAATATAATTCAATTCCTCGTGGTATAAATGGTTGTCTTTTTAATACTGTACTAGATTCGAAGGTGTCAAATCGAAATCTCGCATTCCCTTTTATCCATAAATGAATTTTTTCATCCTTTATATTTCTCGGAGGTTTTGCAAATTCTTTAACTATCACATATCGTGTGCGTTTACACTATATTCAATATTTCAAATAAGATTTCTCACTTTTATTTTCCCTTCGTATAAGAATTTTCATTCTTCATATGTCCTGAAGTATGTGTAAATATTTCGACTGGCATATATTGAATGCGCACACTTCTAGTTTGTATGGTTTACTACCAAAACGAAAAAGTACTAGCATATACAATAGAATGCATATTATTTTTCAATAGCTTAAATTTTAGAATTAATGGCAACTCACTAAGATTTATAAAACCTATCATTAAGTCAAGTACTATTATAGGATGAAATTGACATGAATATTAATTGTGTTTAAACTTCCTAATCACGTGAAGTGACAATACTTAAGAATAACTAATAGTTTGACACGTTAAATAGAAAAGATCAACAACACGTTACATAGTTTGCAAGCCTAAGTTTTCTATATAGATTTCTTTTTAATTTGTGTGACGGATAATATTAAATATACTCATAATATTACTTTTTATTCTGCAGTCACTCTTCCATCTTTTGATTTTTAAACACAAACAAAAATGGTGAGTGCGAGTATTTCGAGCCAAGTCGAGTTCAATCTAGTTGGAAAAAAACGAGTATGTTGAGCTCTATATACTTAAATCTAGCCGAGCCGAGTTGAGCTTGAGTATGTCGAGTCAAGCTCTAGTATGCCGAGTCTTGTATAATGGTGAGTTCGAGGAAGAAATAGAGTACTTCATCTAGATCGTGTCGGATTTCGAGTTTGACTGCATTGTTGCTAATAATAATCAATCCCACTAACCAGCCAGGAAATTATCACGTCCGAAAACCTTAGTTCCTGGGCATCCTATGAACTTTCATTATCCTGTGACTAGTCAATGGCTGTTCTTGCGCACCATCACTTTCACCTATTTCTCCATCTTCTTCCCTTCCGACGATCCACAATCCTTCGCACCAACTTCATCAGTAGATTTCCCTCTCACTACCAGTCCAAAGCACTCCTCGAAAGCCTGAGTGAAGTACAAAAACCCGTCCCAACTTTCTCCGAAAAGCCAGAAATCAGTCCTTCTCGTGCTCGATTTGGGCTTCTTGTTGTCGCCGTCTTCTTTCTTGAATCCATTCATTGTTGCGAACGAATCCCGAACTACGAACTCACTTAGTGATCTGGTGAACATCGTTTTGGCGATCAGGTTCTCACTCGGGGGGGGGGGGGTAGTGATGGGGTTGGTTCGGCTCCATTGCGAGCGGGTGGAAATTGAAATCATCGCCACAGATGCGACATCAATGAGAATATCGGAGAGCTTTGTAATTAACTTTACATCAGCTAAAAGTCAAAAGCATTATATTTTAGGGAGGTGAATGCTACTTCGAGTAGAGTTTTGGAATCCATAAAAGAAGTGTCTCCTATTCCTAGATAAGAGTATTTCTTTGCTTTAATTTTCAGTTTGCATTTCCTTTTCCCCTTCTGTTGATTGCTTCACAAACTCAGGAGCACTTTCATTCTTCTTTCATGGGCCAAGCCCAAAGTTTTTGGGCCGGGCTTGATTTTGAAAAGCACTTAGATTTGGGCGGTCTCCGGGTTCGAAGGTAATGGTTAAGAATGCAAATCTTCGCCATCTAGGATTTTTATGTTAACTTCCATGAAAGCACAAGCGGAAAAAGAACTCAAGATATCCAAGCAAACTCGTTGTCAGAACTTCCTGGCGGAATTCGACTATGTGCTGGAGTATAACCTTGGGAATGCCAACTGCGTGGCCGATGCACTAAGTCAAAAAATGGAGCTGACCACTATCGGTCGACCCGAGTGTCCATGGATTGAGTGGATCAAGTAGGGACTAAAGCATGACCCAACCGCCAAGACGCTCCTTTACTACACAAGGGAGCGCAAGACTCGACAATTTTGGTGTGAGCATGATCTACTTTACACCAAGGGGTAGTGACTGTACGTGCCACTCCACGGGAAGCTGAGGAAGGAAGTCCTATGCGAGTACCACAATTCCAAGTGTTTAGGATTTGGGGTTCGGGGTTTAGGGTTTAGCGTTAGGGGATTAAGGTTTAGGGTTTGGGGTTTTGGGTTCGGGGTTTCGGGGGTTCGGGATTCAGGGGTGGGAGTTTAGCATTGGGGTTTTGGGGTTTGCGGTTTTAAGGTTTTGGGGTTAGGATTTGTATGCTCTTTTTTGTCTTCTGATCTTCCTTTTTTACCGTAGCTTTGTTTTGAACCTCTTTGTATACTTCAATTGCACTCCTTGCACAGTCTTGAATTGACATAAATAGAAGCCCTTTTATTCTTAAATAGCCTCTATAATTCTAGCTTTGGATTCAGTTTTGTACAATGTTCATCTACTAGCACAATGTCATCGTTGGAAAGCGTTGAAAAAGCATAGCTCCATAGTTATCTGGAATCTTTTGTTACCCCTCCATGTACCATTACGGAAGGCACCACTTTTATGCATGTCTTAGGAGTCTTATGATATGCTGTTTCCAGATATATGGATATTATGCGCAAGTCCTTATGTTTGTCGCTTTACTTTACACTATACTAAAGAAAACTAGGGACAACTTCGCCAAATATTACCTTTCAAAAGCTTTCTCTGGTCAGATCAATTTCCTCTATAGCCAACTACCATTAATGGGATTCTCTTCCATTCTCGGTTGGTTGGAATCTTATCCATTTGCATGTTCTTAAGTTCACTGACATATGCTTCTGTACAATGAATGTGCTTGCTCTTATTGGAGAACAACTGCTTTAATTTGAGGCTACTTTCATAGTCATTCGAAACTTCTTATAATGTACTTATGAAGGAGGTTGGAAGGTACTCTGAATGCTTTTGCTGAAAGAGTCAAAACCTCGCCTTTTTCTTACGGATAATATGCAGATTGCAATGGGTGAGCTCTAAGGTTGCTCTCTTCATTTTGTAGATCTAACCATACCAATAGCGCCTAGTTTTTTCTTACAGCATGCTATTGTATGCTCTAATAAGAGTGTCGCGACCTCCTCGCAGCGGCCCTCAGGCTCCAAAGGGTTTTGAGGCTAATGAATTGCTAAATCTAAACCTAAGACTTAACCTGGGCTCTCACAAGCCCATACTAACTTGCGACTTAAGATTCAAGTTATTAACATGCAAATCAATTTTATCTAAGAGTCATCATTAATCAGTTTGGGCTGGGTCAATTAGAAACCCAAATAAGGCGACAAGAGAATTACCTTACTCTTACGAACTAGAGATTCAGTGAGTCCGGGGATTTGGTTACACTAGTTAAATAACTAATGCCCTTTCGGTACTCTTATCCTATTCAGTTATGAAAACATTTGTCAGGTAGTTTGGATTAATTTCCAATTTACCCATTAATATGGGAAGTGATAAGGCGGATGCACAATCATTAAACTAACAATCGACAACCAATGTACACACGCAGTCTCAAGTTCTAATCCTAACTAAGGAGACGACATTTAACATATTGAAATCATCCAGTCTGATAATAATGAAAATGACATGCATAAATAATAACATATTGGTCATTTATAAGACATTGAGAGGCCTACTGCATAGCCCTAAAGGCTTGTTCAATCTTAAACATAATTTTTTTCGAAATATTTTCACATGTTTTTGGGAAAAACTACGCAAAATCTAGCTATTTAAGCTATTTCCTTATTTTAGAAAAAAAAACAATTCTTTTTTTAGAAATTTGTTAAATTTTAATTAATCTTTTAAAAATATATTTTTTAATATTAGCATAATAGTATAAATATTATATAATAAGCGGACCTAGGTTGGATCTCTAGATCCGAACCGGGTCAGAACCGACCCAGATCCGCAGACCCTACCCAAATTAGTCGGCCCAGGTTAGATTTGCGGATTCGAATTGGGTTGGGATTGATTAGGGTTTGCCAAGGCAAGCAGTCCGGACCGACCGGATTAGCAAGCCCAGTTTGAACTGGTTCTCGAGCGCCTAGTCTGATGAGATCCGACGTCTGGCTAGCCATCTCGCCTGGCCATCAGCTTTATCGTCCTCGGCGCTTCAAGCCAAAGAGGTTCCTACCTGGTCAGCCACCTAATGACCAATCAAGGTGATCGCCGACCAAGCCCCGACCGGGGCTTCTCGGGCCCAAACATTGGTTGGGGTTTGGCCTATCGACCCAAGAAAAATTTGGCTAGGCTTCTGCCTTAAAAGGGCACCATAAGGCCATCTCCGGCCACCTAGCTCCATGGTCAACCTCTACAACACCGGTCAAGGATCAAAACAAACGGATCTCATTCAAGTGTTTCATCTGCTTGCTTGGCGGACGTTCCAAGCAAGCCTTTTGAGTTTTTTCCTCTTAAAGTAAATTATCCATAACGATATTTGGCAGCAGGACATACGGGGTCTATAACGTAGTTTCCAAGATTTTGTTGAAAAGTTTAATTTTGCATCTTGTAAGTGAAGTTGCATTTTAATCTTTTTGCCACTTTCAGCAGAGGTTTTTTCAAATGAGAGGGGAGGACAAAGGATCACGTGGTATCCTAAGCTTCCATTTTGTACAATCGGTATATCTAGTGCATTCATAATGTTTTTCTAATTGTGTCATGTTTATGACAAAGGATAATTTAGTGCTTATTCCCGCTAGCAGACACATATACAACACGGGTAGAACAAACAGAAACGTGCTTTTTTCATTTGGCCCAGGAATAACCCTAATTTAGGACATTATTGCACCCTTTTTGGAAGTTGTAAGCATCACAAAATGTGTGTAAACAATGATTTGCCTCCAATATCGACATATAGCAAAAACAGATGGAAGGAAAGTGTAGTCCTTTTTTTGGTGTCTCTTGACAAGAAATTACTGTGGCTTATTTTGTCATTTTTCTTTACGTGTGGTTACTTATTTGTAGATTGATTGATAGGCCTTCACGTCCAACAATGCTGAAGGGCTTGTACCATGAAACTCGAGTTCTATCTTGGGTGTGGATAATTCTCTCATTGCCCAATGCATGATTGGTTTTCTTATGGCCCCGCGGATTCTTGGTTCAACACACTTAGGACCCATTGTTAAATTTTGATATTTGATTTACTTTGAATCACTTATATCTCTCAATATACTTTTATTGATGGAATGCACTTGCATGTCTCATAAATCAACTTTTCTAGGCATGACCTAAATAAACTATGCCCATTTTTTAAGACCTTTCTTTGCGTAAATTGTTAGATATAAATGTATTAAGGATTATTTGATCGTGAAAGCATGTTCTTGGTTTAATTATGCGACCTGGTCCATGACAACTGTAATATCTCTAAATTAGATCCTCATAATTCTGCATCAGTGTATTGGGCGCTTTCATATATTCGCAGTTATGTTTAAGATATGACATAATAATGATGTCCGTCACAAATTAATGTTATTGTGCTTTTATATTAAAAGGAACTACTGCATATGCTCTTTAATAATCTTGTATGGGATCATGGTGTATTACTTGAATCAATGTATTGGTCTATGTCTAAGTGATGATGTGTATATTTGACTTATATTTTGATTATATTTGGTGATATTTTGGGCAAATATTCGAATAAATAGAGTGGAATTTATTTGGTTTTATGCATTGTGATTAGGTGATGGTGAATGATGCAATCGCAAAGATTTTGGACGCTTTTGATGTGTTTTTGAGCTGTTGGTTGGGATTCTGCATATAAAAGATCCAATTTCCAAAGATTCGTACTCACGGCTTAAGATCGCGCGGATGCAAAGCTGGCGCAGAATTTGGGGACGTGATTTGGTCATTAATTTCCATATTTTCCAGATCTGATTGAGAGGGATTTTTGTACTTAAATAGAACTCTTAATTAGGGACATTAGGGAGAAGTTTTTGCCTTTTATTTTCTCTTTCCATGTTGGATAGAATTTCTTTTTCTAGAGTTTCTCTTTTTTATTTAAGAGGTTAAACGCAAGAGGGGAGGACAGACTTGACTCCAGAAAATTCAGAAACATATTATTTTCTCTTTTGCGCATTTTGTAGCCATGTGTGGCTAACTCCTTTTTAATCTAGCAAAGGATTATCAAAGTTCAAGTTCATTCAAGTTGTGAGATCTAAACTTAATCCTCCTTCTTAATTTCTGCAGTACTTATATATTCTCTGTTTTATTGTTTACCATTGCTTTGTTAGTTGTTACAATAAGAGCTCGTTGTTCAATTGACAGGGTGATAGTTTGCCAATTGAAATACCCAAACCCGTAATTGTTTAGGTGTTTTAATAATAATGGCAAATAATATGACTTGATTAAAATCAGATTTTCAAGTTGTATTATGAGAATATATGATCTAGCTTGAATAAGTTACGCGTGTGATTTATTGGCTAGGGTTGGGTTTTTCTCGCTTTTCATGCTATTAGCGAATTGAATCCTTGGCGCACGTCGGGGTTATTCGTTAATAAGGGATTAATCACAGGCGCGTGTCCGGTTAATCTAATATTAAGGAAAAATTAGGTTGTTAGAAGCATTTCAACAACCATAACCAGTCTATTGTAGTGTTTGAGATTATTCGTGTGACTCAATGATCAACTTCCGAACTTGAATGAGATTACCTTTGCTAGATGTTGCATAATCTGATTTTCTTTAATTTCTGTTTGCTTATTTTATTTAAGTCTTTTCTGCATAAACCCCCTTTTTAATTTCGCTTTTATTGTTTACTTGGTTTTCAAAGGATTAACAATTTGTCAGTCTCTGTGGATTCGACTCTGCTCACCCTAAGTACAATTTATTTGTGATTTAGAGAGTAGGAATTATTTTTGGTGAATTCGACCACCACCAAATTTTGGCGCCGTTGCCGGGGACTGATTTTAATTGATTTTATTCTTTGATGACCAGGTTTGATCGTACAGGTGAACTCCAGTATGATACTGAGATAGAGAAGACAGCTAAGAGGTTAAGAAAAGAAGCAAAATTAAGAAAACAAGCGTCTTCATCTACAATTTCAGCGCCTAAAGACGAAGCATCCCCTGAACCGCCTTATTCTTCCAGCGAATCTGATCAAGAAGAAAAGATGGCTGAAGAAAATAGGACTTTAAGAGAATTAGCGGCCCCTCCAGTCAATCAACAGCCTTTGTGCATCACTTACCCAAATATGGAGGCTCCATTTGAGTTGAAATCAGGTTTAATCCACTTGCTGCCCACTTTTCGTGGATTAGAGAATGAAGATCCTCATAAACATCTCAAAGAATTTCATATAGTTTGTTCCACCATGAAACCACAAGGAGTAACGGAAGAGCAAATTAAGCTGAGGGCCTTTCCATTTTCTCTAGCTGATGCAGCCAAGGAATGGCTATTTTATCTACCTCCTGGGACTATTACTTCATGGACAGACATGATAAATATTTTTCTTGACAAGTTCTTTCTTGCCTCCCGAGCCGCTGGAATAAGAAGAGGAATTTGTGGGATTAAGCAACGGGATACGGAGACTCTCCATGAATATTGGGAGAGATTTAAAAGATTGTGTGCAAGCTGTCCCCAACATGGAATTCCAGATCAGACCCTTATTTAGTATTTTTATGAAGGATTATTATCCATGGAGAGAAAGATGATGGATCCAGCAAGTGGAGGAGCTATTGTCAACAAGACACCCCAAGCTGCCCGTGATTTAATTACTACCATGGCTGCCAATTCCCAGCAATTTGGGTCTCACCAAGAACCCTCAAGAAGGGTTAATGAGGTAAATGCATCTTCCCTTGAGAGCAAAATCAATCAACTAACCTCTTTGGTTCAAAATTTGATTGCAGGGAATACACAACAAGCCAAAGTGTATAGGATTTGTGCTTATACTGGTCATTCTACGGATATGTGCCCTACTTTGCAAGATGATACCCCTGAACAAGCAAATGCCGTTGGGAATTTTCCTAGCCTACCACAAAGGAAGTATGATCCATACTCAAATACATACAATCCGGGATGGAGAGATCACCCAAACTTTAGTTATGGATCTAGAGCGCAAAATTTCCAACAATTTCAGCAAAGACCATCAGCCCCACCGTAGCAAAATTCTTCAGCACCAGGTATGTCTCTTGAAGAGATAGTTAAATCTCTTGCAACTAGCACTCAACAATTTCAACAGGAGACAAGGGCGAGCATACAAAATTTAGAGAATCAAGTTAGCCAATTGGCAACGTCCCTAAGCAAGCTGGAGTCTCAAGGAAAATTGCCTTCTCAAACAATAGTGAACCCAAAAGAAAATGCGAGCGCAATTACCTTGAGAAGTGGAAAAGAGCTGGAACCTATTGCTGGAAAAAGACGTGAGTACGGCTTGCAATCAGAGAAAGAAATAGAGGTGATAGTTAAGAAACAGATGGAGCAGCCTGAGAAGTCTGTACCTGAGAAGCCCAAAATTTTGGAGACCAAACCTTTTTTTCCAGAAAGATTAGCCAAATCAAAGAAGGAAAAGGAAAAGGAAGAAATTCTTGAAACATTCCGAAAGGTGGAGGTGAATATAACCTTGCTTGATGTAATTAAGCAAATACCCAGGTATGCAAAATTTCTTAAAGAGTTGTGCACTAATAAGAAAAAGTTGACCGGGTATGAGAAGGTAAGTGTGGGGGAAAATGTATCTGCTGTTCTTCAAAAAAAATTACTACCCCCCAAATGCAAAGACCAAGGTATGTTTACTATATCTTGCACTATTGAGAATGTGGGAATAAAAAGGGCTATGTGTGATTTGGGAGCTTCAATTAATGTGATGCCATGGTCCATTTATTCTTCTTTAAATGCTGGTCCATTAAAAGAAACTGGGGTAGTAATTCAACTTGCCGATAGGTCAATTATTTACCCCAAAGGTGTGTTAGAGGATGTGTTAGTTCAGGTCAATGGTTTGATTTTTCCAGCAGACTTCTTTATTTTAGATATGGAGGATGACAAATCCTCAAACTCATCTGATATTCTGCTAGGAAGACCTTTCCTTAGTACTGCTAGAACAAAGATCGATGTGCATAATGGTACATTAAATATGGAATTTGATGGTGATGTGATTAAATTTAATGTTTATGATGCCATGAAATATCCTGATGATGTATCTTGTGTTTTCAGCATTGACATTATTGAGCCATTAACTCAAAAGACATTTGAGTTAAGTGAGGATGACAAGTTAATGGTTGCGCTTTGCAAAAGTATAAGTTTGGACAGCATTGGTAAGGTTGAAAGAAAGTTTTTAATTGATGATGAATTGCAAGAAGTAGTGTACGAATTGGAGGCACTTAAGCCTAAGGTAAGATCTAGTCCTTCTATGGACTTGCCCACATCTCACACCATTCTTTTACCTTCTGTTTTGCAGCCTCCTAAATTGGAATTAAAGCCGCTGCCCAACCATTTGAAGTATGCATTTTTAGGTGAAGGGGATACTCTCCCAGTGATCATCTCAAGTAAACTCAGCAAGGAAGAAGAGGAGGAGTTGATTGAAGTGTTAAAAGAACATAAAATGGTTGTAGGATGGACAATTGCAGATATCAAAGGAATAAGTCCATCTACATGCATGCATAGGATCCTATTGGAAGAAAATAGCAAGCCTATTAGGGAGGCTCAAAGGCGTTTGAATCCGCCTATGATGGAAGTTGTAAAAAAAGAAATTTTGAAATTGTTAGATGCTGGTACGATTTATCCAATTTCTGATAGCAAATGGGTAAGCCCAATTCAGGTAGTACCCAAGAAAACAGGTATAACAGTGATTGAGAATACAGATGGTGAGTTGGTGCCCACTCGAGTTCAAAACGGGTGGCGGGTTTGTATAGATTATAGAAAATTAAATGCATCAACTAGAAAAGATCATTTTCCTCTTCCATTTATTGATCAAATGCTTGAACGGTTGGCTGGTAGAACTCATTATTGTTGTCTTGATGGATATTCAGGTTTCTACCAAATTCCGATTGCACCCGAAGATCAAGAAATGACAACATTCACCTGCCCGTTTGGAACTTTTGCTTACCGGAGGATGCCGTTTGGGCTTTGTAACGCCCCAGCCACTTTCCAAAGGTGTATGGTTAGCATATTTTCTGATTATATTGAAAAAATCATAGAGGTATTTATGGATGATTTCACTGTTTATGGTAATTCTTTTGATGAGTGCCTGGCTAACCTTACAAAAGTTTTGAAGAGGTGTTTGGAGTCTAATCTTGTGTTGAATTATGAAAAATGTCACTTTATGATCGATCAAGGGTTAATGTTGGGACATATTGTGTCTGCTAAAGGAATTGAAGTAGATAAAGCTAAAATAGACGTTATTAAATCCTTGCCTTACCCCGCGAGTATGCGGGAGGTGCGTTCTTTTCTTGGGCATGCAGGTTTTTATAGGCGCTTCATCAAGAATTTTTCCAAGATCACTCAATCCTTGTGTCAATTATTACAAAAAGATGTCCCATTTGAGTTCAATGAAGAGTGCAAGGCAGCTTTTGATACTCTTAAAGGAATGTTGGTTTCTGCACCAATTATCCAGCCACCAAACTGGAATTACCCTTTCGAGATCATGTGTGATGCAAGCAACAAAGCCGTGGGCGCGGTTCTAGGATAGCGAATTGAGAAGGATCCACATGTCATATACTATGCCTCAAGGACACTGGATAGTGCTCAGTACAATTACTCCACGACGGAAAAAGAACTTTTAGCTATTGTATTTGCTTTAGAAAAATTCTGTTCTTATTTATTGGGCACTAAAGTGATTGTTTATTCTGATCATGCAGCGTTTAAATTCTTACTCAAGAAGAATGAGGCAAAACCGAGGCTGATCAGATGGATTCTCTTGTTACAAGAATTCGATTTGGAGATAAGAGACAAAAAGGGGTCTGAAAATCTGGTTGCTGACCATCTTAGTCGATTACCTATCGCTGAAGAAGCACAACCTTTGCAAGATGACTTTCCCGATGAGTATTTATTTTCTGTGCAAAGTATAGCTCCTTGGTATGCTGATATTGTAAATTACCTAGTAGCCGGTACCTTCCCTAATGAATTAACTAGGTCTGAAAAAGATAGGATAAAAAGGGATGCTAAGTATTATGTATGGGATGATCCTTATTTGTGGAAACATTGTTCTGACCAAGTTATTAGGAGATGTGTTTCTGAGGTAGAGGTTGAGTCAATTCTGAAATTTTGTCATTCTTATGCTTGTGGAGGTCATTTTGGACCCAAGAGAACAGCACGCAAAGTATTAGAGTGTGGGTTGTATTGGCCTTCTTTATTTCGTGATGCTTATATGTTCTGTAAGTCCTGTGCTAATTGTCAAAGAACTGGTAATTTAGGACACAGAGATCAAATGCCACTCACTCCTATACTTGCTTGTGAAATATTTGATGTATAGGGAATTGATTTTATGGGTCCTTTTCCATCTTCATTTGGGCATACTTATATTCTGCTTGCTGTAGATTATGTTTCTAAATGGGTGGAAGCCAAGGCTACATGAACCGACAATGCTAAGACTGTAGCAGATTTTGTCAAAACTCACATCTTTGCTAGGTTCGGAACGCCAAGGGCAATTATCAGTGATAGAGGAACTCATTTCTGCAATCGCATCATGAAAGCACTCTTCACCAAATATGCTGTAACTCATCGCACCTCCATTGCCTACCATCCACAGACGAATGGACAAGCCGAAGTGTCGAACAGAGAAATTAAGTCCATACTTGAAAAGACAATCAATCCAAATAGAAAAGATTGGAGCTTACGGTTGGATGATGCACTCTGGGCTTATCGTACAGCTTACAAGACTCCTATCGGCATGTCTCCATATCGTCTTGTTTTTGGTAAGCCTTGTCACCTCCCTGTGGAGTTAGAGCACCGCGCTTATTGGGCTATCAAGCAATGCAACATGAAGATGGATCAGGCTGGTGAACATAGGAAATTACAATTGCAGGAGCTGGAGGAGATTAGAATTGATGCATATGAGAGCTCCAGAATTTACAAGGAAAAGACAAAGAATTTTCATGACCAAATAATTTCTAGGAAACAATTTTCAATTGGACAAAAAGTTCTACTTTATCATTCCCGTTTGAAATTATTTCCTGGAAAACTAAGGTTCAAGTGGATTGATCCTTTTATTGTTACTAATGTATTTTCTCATGGTGCAGTGGAGATACAAAGCCTAGAGACAAACAAGGTTTTTAAAGTAAATGAACATCGTCTCAAGCCATTTTATGAAGGGTTTCAGGCTCATAGGAAAAAGGAAATAACCCTGGACGGGGTTAATGAGAGGGAATGAAAATGCAGGTCGTCTAGCCTAGGACGTTAAACAAGGGCGCTTGAGGGAGGCAACCCAAGTTTAAGGCGTGCCCACGCCTTATTTCTAGTTCATTTTATTTATTGTCATCTTCTCCAATAATTTACCCTAATTTTCTGTTCTTTTATTTACCCTCATACATGTCTACTCATGCTTCTCCATCAACACCACCACAAGCGCTTCAAAATACCTTGCGATTTGAAGATGCAACCCACCAGGCCAAGAACAGTGCCTTGTCCGATTTTCCCACAGGAACAGTGCCTTGTCCGATTTTCCCGACGCGAGCACGGTTTCACTGTCCACTTCAGCTGCCCATCTTAAATTGCCGTGATTCCATATCCTCGACCATTCAGGGAAGTTAAACTCCTCTTTCTTTTCCATTTGTGCTTTTCTTTTTCCTACACATCGAGGACAATATGTGTATTAAGTGTGGGGGAGGAACTTGCTTATCACTTTGTTTGTCCCTGACCATAGCTTTTATCTAGTTAAATCATTAACTTCTAGTTTGAATTTGTGCAACTCTTCTTGTCTTGAATTGATAAAATATGCTAGATTATGTAATAAACTTAATATAGCCAGATTTATTCTTAATTTTTCGTGAAATAAATGGTTGATTTTGATCGTTCTTCTTATCATAAAATATGAGGCTTGAATTAATGAGGTGAAATATGCTTAACTTGCTTGATTTAAATCTACGTCATATGCATATAGAATTTTCACTAAACTTGCCTAGTCACATAATTATTCACATGTGAAAGTGTGATGGAAATGAGGTTGCTGCAAAAAAAAAAAAGAGAGAGAAAAGTATTATGTTTGATTATGTTTGCTCCGTTGTTCTGCTCTATCTGAGTAACCAGGGGTCTTCATGCGCCCCATGTTGACACTCAGGCCAAAAAAAAAATTATTAGCAGAATATGAGCAGTGCTAGTAGCCACTTAGGATTGTGATGGGCTGAGTAACCGGGGGTAACCACCACAACTGGTCTACTTTCACGTCAAAAGGTCTATGACACCCTGGGCAAGCCTAAAAGTTTTGCAATAATTTAAAAGCACCTCAATTTCTTGTTTATTGCTTGAATTTGTGAGAGATTTGTGACTTGGCAGGTTGAGGGATGATTCTTTATGCATTAACTTATATGAAGCTCATTTGTGTGAATATTCTAAAAATGTTCGAGCCTTGTGCTTTATGATGATAAGAATTATTAAAATCAGTTATTTATTACTTGAGAAATTGAGACTTGTTGGTTATGTTGAGTTTATTATTTTTTTTAGTATGTTGAATCATGGATTAATGAGGGATTGGTGCGAGTGATGGTTGGACTTTGTTGGTTGACAGATTTGGGTTATGCTTGAGGACAAGCATTGGATAAGTGTGGGGGAATTTGATGATGTGTATATTTGACTTATATTTTGATTATATTTGGTGATATTTTGGGCAAATATTCGAATAAATAGAGTGGAATTTATTTGGTTTTATGCATTGTGATTAGGTGATGGTGAATGATGCAATCGCAAAGATTTTGGACGCTTTTGATGTGTTTTTGAGCTGTTGGTTGGGATTCTGCATATAAAAGATCCAATTTCCAAAGATTCGTACTCACGGCTTAAGATCGCGCCGATGCAAAGCTGGCGCAGAATTTGGGGACGTGATTTGGTCATTAATTTCCATATTTTCCAGATCTGATTGAGAGGGATTTTTGTACTTAAATAGAACTCTTAATTAGGGACATTAGGGAGAAGTTTTTGCCTTTTATTTTCTCTTTCCATGTTGGATAGAATTTCTTTTTCTAGAGTTTCTCTTTTTTATTTAAGAGGTTAAACGCAAGAGGGGAGGACAGACTTGACTCCAGAAAATTCAGAAACATATTATTTTCTCTTTTGCGCATTTTGTAGCCATGTGTGGCTAACTCCTTTTTAATCTAGCAAAGGATTATCAAAGTTCAAGTTCATTCAAGTTGTGAGATCTAAACTTAATCCTCCTTCTTAATTTCTGCAGTACTTATATATTCTCTGTTTTATTGTTTACCATTGCTTTGTTGGTTGTTACAATAAGAGCTCGTTGTTCAATTGACAGGGTGATAGTTTGCCAATTGAAATACCCAAACCCGTAATTGTTTAGGTGTTTTAATAATAATGGCAAATAATATGACTTGATTAAAATCAGATTTTCAAGTTGTATTATGAGAATATATGATCTAGCTTGAATAAGTTACGCGTGTGATTTATTGGCTAGGGTTGGGTTTTTCTCGCTTTTCATGCTATTAGCGAATTGAATCCTTGGCGCACGTCGGGGTTATTCGTTAATAAGGGATTAATCACAGGCGCGTGTCCGGTTAATCTAATATTAAGGAAAAATTAGGTTGTTAGAAGCATTTCAACAACCATAACCAGTCTATTGTAGTGTTTGAGATTATTCGTGTGACTCAATGATCAACTTCCGAACTTGAATGAGATTACCTTTGCTAGATGTTGCATAATCTGATTTTCTTTAATTTCTGTTTGCTTATTTTATTTAAGTCTTTTCTGCATAAACCCCCTTTTTAATTTCGCTTTTATTGTTTACTTGGTTTTTAAAGGATTAACAATTTGTCAGTCTCTGTGGATTCGACTCTGCTCACCCTAAGTACAATTTATTTGTGATTTAGAGAGTAGGAATTATTTTTGGTGAATTCGACCACCACCACTAAGTTATATTATGATAATTATGCTCTAGAAAACTCCCTTTGCGGTTTTAGATGAAAAAAAAGCCATGATTGCGATACACTTTGATTTTTTTGCCACTTGTGTGGATTTTGTGTCCATTAATGCCAAAATCACGAAATTGGGTCTTTGCTCTAATTATGGTGTCGGTTCCCCAGTATTCAACCCATTCAAGTGGTTACGGAGTCAACCACTGGGGGTTGCCCCAGTGGCCATCGAAAGAGGTTGGGAGTTCGAATCCTCACCTTTTCAGGAGGGTTAGAGGTGGAGATATTTAGTTTCAGGTGTGGGTTTGACTTTCACGCTCTGAAAAGAGGCAGAATAAAAGTTTGAGAGTGAGTTGATAGTTAGAGTATGACAAGACTAAAAAAAAAAATGCTCTGCAAAAGAGGTTGGGCAAAAGTCTGGAGTCTTTTATGGCTCAAATATTCTCAATCATTTTGTTAATAAAGATGTGTATGCCTTGTGGTAAACTTGTTGTTCACATGAAAGTCAAAAGTAACAAAAGTGACAAACACAATGGTGTGAAAAAGGTACTATTAACAGCAAGAAATTGTGGTCGAGTCATACTCGGTATTGTGTAATACTAGCAAATTTATATGACATACTTTTGTGTTTTGTTGTAGGAAAATCACTATTGGGCAGTTTAATTTCTTTTTATGGGTAAGTAAATTTATAAATTTCTGTCTGAATATTCTGAATAAATAAATAACATTTGTCATACCATACCAATCAGATGATAACTTAAATTTAGACAAACCAGTCAACTTGTTTATAATGAAAAAAGATTTTAACATGGGTGGGCCCAACACTTGTTAATTATCGGCAATGTCCGTTACTCACAACATTATCTCTTTGTGTACAGGTTAATCAAAATAGGTCCATAATATAGCTTTACTAATCTTGATCTAGAACAAATTGTAACTTGTGCTTCGACAAGATGCACCGAGTTAGTCATATTGCAAATTAATAACATGCCATAAAAGCTGAAAAAGTGATATTGATACAAGTGAAAGAATTTTAGTTTGAGTTTCCCTATTGCTATTAGAGTAATGTTCGATGCTTTTGTTCTTCCTTAATGACTCCACTGAATTCCCCCTAAACCGATAAGGCGATGGAATGGGTAATGTCAATGGTCTTAGACGGTGATATCTGATCTTGCCGGTTGACACTATGTGCAGTTTAATCATATTGATAGTAAATCCTCGAGGAACTGTAAACAAGGGCACCTTGTTGGTCTCTCGATGATTGTTGCTTAGCATGTTGAAGCACATTTTTTACTTTCTACTTTTGGCCTTTTCTTCTATTTGCTTTGTTGGGTTTTGAGCTACGAGGAATTGCATGACACCAAATAGTTTAGCAGTCACAGCAGGCAACGTTGGAGGCAGGCCCCGCGTTCGACAATGCATATCTTTGAATGAACGAGTTTGATTGCCAATTTGCCAGTCGCCCCGGCTGTCTTCTCTTGACGCTTTCGCCTCTATGCCCCCGAGCGAGCCAATCTGAAGCGAGGGCTCCTGAGGTCATTTCGCGACCAGTTGGTTGATACCAACCAATCATGAAGTGCGCAAGTTCTTATAAATTTCGTGACCAAAAGACTTGTCCATTATTCTATCCCCTTACGCGAAGTGATGGTTTGATACGTGCATATTTTTATCTCTCTCTCTCTCTCTCTCTCTCTCTCTCTCTCTCTCTCTCTCTCTCTCTCTCTGTTATGCTCTATATGTGGCTTGATTCGAAGGGACAGTTGGGCTATCTATAATCCACAACAATCCATCCCATCCAGGTCCAACGTATTTGCCTTCAGACACAACACCAAGAGAGACATAACAGTACGAGTAAGTTCAACTAGGGGAGAAGAGTAAGTTCAACTGGGCTAGCTAGCATAATTAATCACATCTTTATAGGTTTGTTCATTTGTGTGGTTCCTTGAACTAGAGGAGATAGACGAAGAGTTAGAGGAGAAGAAGACAGCTTCAGCCTAAAGTAGTGGAGACATATGAGGCTTCATCTGCAGAAGTTAAGGTACAAGTGGAACGTCAACACTTCGATCCAACATGTGTAAATTATCTTTTGTCCTACGTCTATACATACGGCCTAGGATATAACAATTGCGCTTGGTATGCCGTGCAACAAACAGGCTCTTGTTAAGGAGCCCACGGAAGCAGGACTAAAGAAGAACTCGACAGGTGAGAACAAGTTCCTAGAAGAGCTTGTGAAAATCGGTACTGGTTTTTTTTTTTTTTTGACTCCTTTGTCACTTAGCTTAGCATATATGCATCGATGTCTCATGTGATCAGTGTGCGCATCATATGTATAAGTGCTTTATTGATGTGTCTTGTATTTCTTTGTACGTGTATCATCCTTATCTATGCAAGAAGCAAGTACACATGATATGATTTTGTATGTACGCACTCTTGATCACCTATATGCATTTAATTATGGCTGTGCAGAGTTTCCTGGGTCGAAGTCAGGGTCAAAAGCGTCGACGAAGTATGGACCAGCCGTGGTATCAGGGCCTGTATTCTTTGTATTTGAGAAGGTGTCCACCTTCATAATCACTGAGAGGAGAAGGATGTTGAGGCACCTCCTGCAGAAGCAGCATCTTCTAGAGAGGCAACTGTGGTGGCGGAAGAGGAGGAGGAGATTGACGTCGAAGAAGAGAAGAAGGAAGAAGTGGCCGTGGAGGGCCCGGAGCCTGCGGAGCCACCCAAACCATAAAAAAGGAAATACAGTTTTGTTGGTTCTTTTTTGGTCTTCAGCTAGTTTCCATGAAGCGTTTGCCTTGAAATACAGTTTTGTACCCCCTTTGACACAAGTGATCATCCTGAGAAAGTTGCACCTAGTAGGATCTAAATCATCAGGTGAGACGGTACTTCTCATCTGTTTGGTATGGTTATGGTTGTGTTGCAGTATGGTTATGGTTGTGTTGCAGTTGTGTTGCCCCTATAGTTGTGCTATGAGTACTTTTAACTTGTATTTTTGGAATTCTTTCGGTACAGTTGTGGATGATATGTAATTGTGCTGTGAAGTGTTATGGCTAGTGTATTTGGTAATGCACGTTCAAAGCTCCATAGCTGTTGATGGGACAATTTTTTAAAAGTGGTTAGCTGTTGTAGCTATGAGCTATTCGTCAAACACCTTGTAAGATAGTAGCACTTCTTTTCATAGTTGAAATTATTGCGGAAAAACTATATCAAATAATCTAATAGTAATCAACTCTAAAGGTGGGGATACTGCAATTGTGAGGGACTAGCCAAGTACATGACTGAAGTTACAGCAATGGTCTATTGATACGTTCACAAAGCTGGCAGGCTCTGTACTGGTAATTGGATTGTTTTTAAGAGCATTTGTAGATACCCCAAGGCTGTAGGCTTAATCAAAGTACAACCGCTAATTGGATTGGGAATACAAGTCCAATGCTCTCGAGTCATGAACAATATAGTAATCAACAAACTTAGGAGCCTGTTAGGGGATTTTTTGCTTTTAATTTGTTTACAATTTACTCATTAAAATTGTAGGACTTACAAATCCGTATGCTATACCTTGATACGCCGTATGTGGAAGATTTTATTTTTACAAAGTCCTATCTGCAATAGCCACCTGTAGAACTGCAAGATGTTCACTCAAGGGTTCTTGTTACTGGCCTGCTGAGCAGCAAACGTCGGTAGAGAAGACCAAACATGTTTTAGAATGGAAAGCGTTCGGGAGAAAAGAGTGTATTGTTACCGAATACCTCCGGATGCTTGTTAATCATTCCCATTAAAGAAATGTTTCCATCTTCAATGCAATTAAACATAACCCAGGACAAACAGTGCATAGAATATGAAATTTTCCGCAATGAAGTACTTTAAAACATGTCGTGGGAGAACTTGTTAACAAAATCCAAAAACAATAACATAAAGTACAGATCCCTCTTCACTGAAACAACACACACCTACAGAGTAAATGACTTTAGTAGAGGGACAACAATTTTTTTTTTTGTGACCAGAGTTTAAAAACATGTTGAATGCATCCCAAAAAGAAAAATCAAAGTACAATTGAATCTTCCCCCAACACAAAACGCATCTCTCCAGGTTAGCTGCATAATGTAAAAAATGTTCAATTGAGATATCTTTCGATGAAATTCAAACGCACAAATAGCTTCGATAGAAGTCCAGCTATTGTCTAAATTCAATAGGAGAAATTAAGATCTTAGAATGATGAAGTCTGCAGCTAGAAAAAGGCCTCATATCTCACTTATTTCAAAATTGCTAACTAGAATATCACTTAGTCTACATCTAGGGTAAAACGTAAAACCGATGTCATGAACCCTGAGCAGCAGCCGCACAAAAAACCCTTACACGAAGATTGCATTGTAAATTTACCAATGAGACTAAAGTTTACAAGGAGAAGACCTTCATGTCTGACAACCAGAGTTTCACAGATATAACAGGAGCCAGCTTCTCCAAATTTATGAAGGGAAATCAGTCGTCAAAAGTGTCCGACGAATCAGCATGTTCCACATGCATTTTTTGAGTAGATATCTCATCTGTAATGAAAATAATATAAGTGATTAAATAAAGAATGAGCCTCCAAACTCAGAACTTATCAACCAAATGCGAGGAAAAATAAGTCATTACCTCACAAAAATAGAATCAGTGATTTCCAAAGGAAATGCAAAGAAAAAGCTATCCAGTAGACTAATCCCTGGTTGACGCTTTGTATCCTCTAGTTTCTATTGCCCACATTTTGTGCCATAAGATTTCGAAAAACCTACACTTTACACCTTGGAGTGAAAATTAGGAAAAGCTTAAGCAAACTACAGAAAATTAGAAGGTGTAAAATTTTTTCAAATATTGAAACTAGACAATACAAAGTGTAAGATCTTGAAGCTAAGGCCGAAGTTGGGAATGATTGTAGTAAGTTTCCCTAATTCAATATAATGTGAGAATTAAAGCACAAAGCATATATCCGTGATACTTCTATCAATTAATAAATTTTTGGCATAAAGGAGAAAATAATATTGGGGGATAAATAATCACTAGCTTTCCATAAGTATTGTGCAAATGCCACTACTGTTATTACGTGATTCTGATTTTTCAAGTTTCTTGCACCAATACCTCACTCTTAAAACGTTATGCTGGCAATCTTTAGTGCAAAATTAACGTTGAATGGAGTAACCAATCTCGAGCAAAAGATTATACAATATCGCTCTACGAAGCACAAAGCAATACCTCCCAACCCATAGATGCTTTTCAAATCCAAATTTGCAATGAAAGAACTCATTGAAGAATACGAATACCCAAATGACAACCAGGTGACCCAAAGACGTTCACATATGCATAGGAGAGGTACTGGGTTGGGGGTTGTGCATGCTTGCATGTGCAGACAGAGAATTGTCCATTAAATTGCTATTGTGACTTCTCAGGTTCAACCCTATGGTAATACAAGTTTGAACGGACTTCAAACTTGATTAGGGGCTACCAAGGTTCATGCTAACGCAAGTTTTCTCCAGCATAAAAACATCAGCCAGATCTTAGCCGTAAAAGGGGACCAAAAAACAAGCCAAAACATATTTTCACGATGAGAAATCCAGAATTTAATGAATCTGTTGCCCGTGAATTTATACACCCTGAGTTTTTTATGGTTCGATATGAACTCTATCACCAATACCAATCCTCAGGCTACTCTTTTGACGCTTGCATGGTAAATCTTTGTTGTTTTCCAAATGCTTGAGTGTTGCACAATTGATGATTGTGAGGGGTTGAAAATTTGCTGGTTTGTTTTGACAGGTATGCTGGTATGAAGATTCTCAGAAAGAGAATGATGTAGAATTTATCACCTAACCTCTCACCTTGTTGTGCCAAAAGGAACTCCTCGCTTACTTTTCTGCTAATCTGCTAGCCATCTACCAGTATTTCCTTTTCCTGATTTCCCTTTCTTTTCTTTTCTTTTTTTTTTTGGTTTTTTCTTGTGATGTGTACTTATGTCTTTGAAAAAAGATGCAATTATAATTAACTTTCAATGGAGTGTCAAGCCAAAAGGAAAAATCTCACTTACGGAATTACCAACACACAAACTGACGCATCCTGTCGTCTGGCCTAACTTTTAAGACTGATTTAAAGGAAAACGGAAACAAAAATCAAAGAAGAAGAAACCCAACAATTCATATGGTACCATTCTCCCATCAGAAAGGAAATCATAATATTTTGGAGAATCCTGTCTCCATCATAGATTTCTTCAATAATAAGACTCAGAAAGATAATTACCAGCAACATCCTTTTCAGGAATCAACCCCTCTTTGTGCCGGCCTTACAGCAACATCTTTCTAAGCTCATTAGGGATAGAGGTTTGTCCTTCAAACCTGTTGAAGATAACCCTTGCAACAGGAGGGTCCAAGTTAATTAGGGCATCTCGCCTACCATCTTTGATTAATCCCTTTGGGTTGTTGTATCTTTTCTTTTGTAGTTTGTTGGTTGGTCTTTGGCCCTGCTCTATAGTGCGTTTGATGCTTTCAAGCCCTCTCTAGCCGTTACACCTTTGCACCTGTTGGGACACGTTGTGTGTCGTTTCATGTACGAGGTTTTTGTGTTTCGGCTACAACCTTTGTATGTTACGCATTGAAAAGTCAATATACATCTTACCTTACCAAAAAAAAAAAAAAGATAATTACCAGCAATATCTTGATCCTCATGGATCTTCGAATCCCTCACCAAAAGTGTATCGCCAGACGTATGTTAAAGTCTGAAAGAGTAGAACATTCCCCTTCTATTTTTGTGTGCCCTTTGTGAATTTTCTGGTTTTCTTTCACAACCTGCACATGTAATCTCCGTATTTAGTCGGGAGAACTACAAATGCAACTGCCAGTGGTTAGCCAAAGCTTTTCTGAGTTAATGCTGGAAAAGAAGAAAAATAAATGATGCAAAGATGTTTCACACTTCATCACATAAAATCGGCAGCTAAAACTAACCAAACTAACGTCATTTCTCCATAAATATCAAAACAGAACCAACAGCAAGTTGATTTTTACAGTATATCAAAATCCATTTTGTCAGCCAGCCTTTCCACAAATTGTCTTAAAACTCAAAATAATAAACTCTTACCAAGAAAAAGAGTGCCCCAATAATCCTGTGTTTCAGCTCAACTTACTCCAACAAAAAGAATAGCATGAGCCATCAGCATTATTAGCATTTGAAATTTATAATGGTTGAGGGGATGCACATTGTTACGCATGGGTTGGGTATCTAAGATATTAAAAAGGTAAAAATGGAGGCACCCTCAGAGATGCAAGCATAAAAGGATGAAATATCAACTGCTTGTATTCTAATCCATCTTATCATGTTGAGAGAGCCTACCTCAAGAGATTCCTGCATCATCATTTTTAACTGTTATATTGATGTGGAGCCAGAAACTTTCAGATTAACCGCACTTCCATAATTTATCCTTCTAGAGCGTTTAGATATCTAGTGGCCTGAATCAAACGCAGTCTCTGTCACGACTCGAACCCCATCGAGCACGCGACATCCCTCTTTGGTCGAATTAGTGCGACATCCCAGGAAAAGTCGCCTACCCAAACGAACCCATCAGAGTTTAATCGCGGCAGAAACATCAAACACCCAAACTATAATTTACCTGGGGTGCTAGGGAGAATAAATTACCAAATCACTAAATCATATACTATACCTCAATTTAAGCACAATATCAATTTGCAACATAAACTTATGCCACAATCGCCAATTCTGAAACCACAAAGCAAAATATACATATTGAACTACTAAACTGCAAACCACCGATATAATAAAAGATTAGTAGCCTGGGTAACGCTACACCAAAATGGGACACTTCCAGACTCTTCCTCAGCTCCAACTAATCCCTACGCCCTCTAGATGGCATCCGCTTTGACTCACTCCCTTCGGAATCCTCGTCCGAATCCTCATCAGGCACAGCTTCATCAGACGACTCCAAATCGGCCTCAACTCGATCGGGAACTCTACCACATCATGATAAGTATGCATAACAATCCCAAATACGCAGTAGTGGCGGCTGCAGAAGGTTCATGGCTCGGGCGGTTGATTTGAAATGGTTTGGTTGATATAACCATGAGACACTTCTCAATAAGTACACAACCTAACCCTTATCTAGGCTACCACGTATTTCAGACAAGTCCAGACACCGAATCAAGTAACACATAAACAACATCCACACAATCGTACTAACAATCACGTGCGATCCTACCTGGGATCTATCATGCACATCCCTGCGTGTCAAACAATAATACAGCCAATTCATTTATATCCATACTCATCCAGCACCTTATCACGCAAGGCAAACCACACTCACACACTAACTCACGCCATGCGTCGACTGTCACAAACCTCACGCGTCAAACCAAATCTGGCTCACTCTCAACTTTTTCACCACTACCGCGCCAGCGTAAAACGCATCAGGCCAACGGTCTTCTGACCTCGTCAGGCATCGTCACCCCGTCAGGCCGGGCATCGTCACCTCGTCAGGGACGGCATCGTCCCGCGTAAATGAACACGCCTCAAGACGGAATCCTACATTCTCAACTTTCCTTCTCTACCGCGCCCGCGTAAAATGCATCAGGCCAACGGTCTTCTGACCTCGTCAGGCATCGTCACCCCGTCGGGCCGGGCATCATCACCCCGTCGGGCCGGGCATCATCGTCCCGCGTAAACGAACACGCCTCAGGACGGAACTTACCCCGCGTAAACGAACACGCCTCAGGGTATCACTTTTCCAACCAATCCTACATTCTCGTACCTTCGTTCCACTCATTTCACACATATTACACGGCTACACATACACACGGCCACTCACAATCTCGCGCCTCACACTCACTTCGCAAATGCACATTCTTGCCACACAAACACCACACAATCACACATGATTGACACATGAGCTCATTTCGCAATCACACCACACACCTCACGGCCATACACACAGGGCACACGACCACTCAATATTCAGCCCAACATCATTTAGAAATCAACCAACAACTACAACCACTTTACAAACACACCATCCACATACAAACACACATTCAGGATCAATTCCCGTCACAAGGGCAGCAACTATTCAACCTTGATAGCCCTACCATTCCGCTCGTAAAAATGAACATACAAAGAATCGGGGCAAAATTGGGCAGTTTACACAGTGACCGAAATCCCATTCAAATAAATAGTAAACGAACTCCAAAAATTCTGAAATTTGGATATGTTGTATAAAACATCTTGATAAACATTTTCCGTGAAGAACTCGAAACCCAGTTCCAATTGTAAACACCTCTTTTGATCACTTGAAGTCAGATGAAAATCAACTCGCTCTAACAGACCGTTTTGTCCTCAAAATACATTTCTTTCAATACCCAAATTACCTTGAAAAGCCTTGAAATTTTTATATGTCATAGAAAAGAAAGTCGCCAACAACTTTTGTGTAGGAATTTTATTGAAAATAGCTCTGGAAGATTTTATAAAAATTCGGCAAGACAAGAAGGTCGGGATGAACAGTATTCCGGGCAGTTTCAACACGAACTGAAAATGGGTTTTCGTGCAACCCAAATGACCTCTAAAAATTCCAAATTTAAAATATGTTATACTTCAAGATGTTGGGAGCAACTTTTATGTGGGAAACTTCCTCAAATTTAGCACACAAAATTCTCTACAAAAATAGCAAATCAAAGATATACAGTAACCGCGAATTTGAGATTCACACCGAACTTCAAAAATTCAAGTTCTAGCTCTAACCCAGCTCATAAATCAGCCTTAACTAGCCCCTAAATTGGTCTCTAGATCACCATAATCCAGCCCACTTCTCAGCCATGATCCTTCCACAATTCCAGCACTTAATTCTATCATAATCAGCCCCTAATCCAACTCTAAACAGCCCCTAAAACTACACTAAACCGTGTCTAAACGAGCCCGTTAATACCCGATGTCCTAGGCAAGGGTTAGATTGCGACTTACCCGACTCTAGACTCACGCGGCTAGAGTGAAACGGGGCTGCGATCGGCACTGCGGCGCGGCTCGGCGGTGGTGACGGCAAGCAGCGATGGCGAGCCGTGGTGATCCGGTCGGGCGGTGACCGGCGTGCGGCAGCTCGGCGAGGGGAGGGGGCTGGTTCGGTGGGCAAGGGAGAGGGAGAGAGATGCCGTGAGATGAGAGATAGAGGAAATGAGGAGAGAGAGAAATGGGTCTCGACTTAATTACCAAGTTTTGACTCAATTTGCAAAATGACCAAAATGCCCCTCTCTAATCTTTTCATCCGACGGTCCAGATTCCATCTTATCTTGAAATCAACAGCTCAGATCGAATCTCATCTAAAAAATCCAAGGGCAATCTTGGAATTTCTCAAAAGGTCCAAGGGCAAAAGTGTCTTTTTCAAATTTTATGGCAAAATTACCAAAATGCCTTTGCTCCATAAAACTAGCCCTTTAGAAATCCTTAGGGATAAAATGGTCACTTTCCTCATTTCTCATTGAAATCGAATTTTTCTGAAGGAATCGGGACAATCCAAAATTACACGTTCCAACCGCAACGTCGTCCTAACGTCTTATTGTGACTTCCTAATTTTTCGATGTCCAATTTGAGCTCAATTAAATAATTAAATTTTATTAAACGCAACTCGAGCGTTTCTCAAACTAACAGGTGGCTCGTTGGGGAAATTCGCATATTCGACCCGTGACTGATAATAAATCAAGCCACGTGCAAGTTCGTTCGGTTCGTGACGATTTCGGTTGTCATTTAAATCACAAGGATCAATCACTAGAGCAAATAGGATTTCCCCGCTAAATCGATAACTATTTGTTACGATTGATGACGGTGACAGGGGTTGAAAATTAGCTGGTTTGTTTTGACAGGCATATGCTGGTATTGAGATTCTCAGGGAGAATGATGTAGATTTTACCACTTACCCTCCTACTTTGTTGTGCCAAAGGCAACTCCTCGCTTACTTTTCTGCTAATCTGCTAGCCATCTACCAGTTTTTCCATTTCCTGATTTCCCTTTCTTTCTTTTTTTTTTTTTGGTTTTTTCTTGTGATGTGTACTTATGTCTTTGAAAAACAATCCAATTACCAGCAATATCTCGAAGCTCATGGACCTTTGAATCCCCCATCCAAAGTATATCGTAGACAGCATGACGGTATGTACCATGGGAGGATCCAACACTCGAAAGTCATCAACTAAGGAACTCTAGATAATGTTGTTCAGAGGCGGTGTTTACTACTCTACTTGAAACTTACATGATAGTGTGCGAGCGATGGGACCACTTTGGATTGATGGTTTTGGACCAACCACCTCTAAATTGACAGCTATGAACTCAATATTACGGAGAAAATAAATTCATTGTTGAGCAATTATATCACGTGACATACTGACGCAATATCACTTTTAATGAACATTTCTTGTTCAGTGCATGTTGGACAAACAACTATGCACCCATTCGGCAATGTTAAACGCAAGCAACTTAAGAACGAGAGAATGTAGCGGGTTTGAATGATGGCTTATATATTTGGACGATGATATGTGATATGAGCATCAAATGATACGCCTTCTCATGTATGGTATGGGGGAGCGCATTCATATTATTGTGGGCCTTGTGGGCCACTTTTTTGGTCAGACTTGTGGGCCATTTGCTTTGTCGTTTTCTTGCAAGCAGTTCGTATTAGAATACTTGTTCTTCCTTGGGCCCAAAAAGGAAAGAATGCTTCTTCTTCCCCACCTCAGGCCTCAAGGCCATTTGCCATTGATCTTGAATCTTTATAACTATTTCTCTATTTTTTTTCTTTCTCATTTAGATGCACTATTCAAGCGCGACGGATTTTGCTGGAGAACTATGGTGTAGCATAGCCTGCATCAAAAAATATTACATCTCTCTGGTAGCATAGCCTGGAATGTCATTTGCAATTAAGGTGTCATAGTTATGCTTGCACTTGAAAATTATTCTGAAGCTTATTAGTTGCACTATAAATTTCTTCATTTATAAGTAGCCCAAAATGGTTCCTTACTTTTATTGACCCTTGTAAAATAGATGTTGTCAAGTCACCTTCATGTTCATTTTTTCTTTTGTTGCTCATACTTAAACTGGTCTAATAAATTACCCATTGGACTGCAAACTAGCCTTTAACGAGGGGCACCATTTAATGTCCAATAAGAAGTAAATTAGACATTATTTGAATTGGTCCCAAAGAAACTTATACTTATTGATGTGGGAGACAGGAAGTGGACATGACATACATATAAGCATACTTGTTATATGGTGGGTTGGGCCAGGAATGGTTCGACCTAAATTGACCCATTAATCCGTTTATGATCAATTTATTTGTAATGCAAATTTCTTGACCCATACCCGATCCATACCCTAATCCATATGGATAAAACACTTCTGTATCTAACCAAATCTAGGAAAACTTGATTCTTATGATTTTAAAAAAAATTATAGTGCTAAAACACTTCTATGCAATACAAATTTAGTAAAATATATTTGTTAAATTGATGTTCTGTTGTTTCACTGAAAATGTGACATTTTTAAAAAAAAAATTTCAGGAAGTTATTTTTCCAGAAAATGACAATATTTTTTGGTGTTTGGCCGAAACCTAAAAATGAATTTGAAAATATTTTTCGTCATTTGGTATGAAAAATCCGATTTGATTATCTTTCGTGCACTTCTTTTAATAATTTTTATTTTATCTTTTATTTTATTTTTTAGAAAAATCGAATTTTTAATTATTTTTCTTTTTCTGACCAAAGAATTTATTTTTTTATTTTTTTATTTTTTTTATTTTTTATTTTTTATTTTTTCCTTTTCTTTATTTTTTTTCCCTTCTTCTTCAGTCGTGGCCGTTGATCAGCCACTGGCGAGGGACATGTGACCGGTGATATTTTGTCCATTCTTTAATTTCAAGTTTCTCCCACCATGCGTAATTTTGATTTTAAGAATACTTCTGAAGTGATTGATAGGCTGCTTTTCTTGAGTACATTGGTGCAACACCATAATGCACAAACGAGCAGTAAAGAAGAAATAAAGATAGCCCATCAAAACAAACAGCTGGTCTTATCAGGACAAGCTCTTTTGATGAGACATTCTTGCATGAATCATTCACAATTGACCGAGCTCTTGATGCATACCTGAACATACATATTGTTAGATGGTTTTTTTTTGTCAAGATATTGTTAGATAGTTAAGAAAGGGAAAACAACAAACAAGAGCCACAAAGAGAAGTGGAAGCAATCAAGTCTTTGGCCAATAGTCATAACTTTTCCGTCCAATATCTCATTGACTCGATTTTTGCATCTACGAAAAACTGTGACCCGCTATTTTCAATTCATCAAATTGGGAATTTTTTTGACAAATAATATTTTTGGTTATTTAGAGGAATGTATCGGGTTAGATGACAACAAATATATTAAAGACCTTCTAGCTAAATTTAAGGCAGCGAAGGATCGGAGTAAAGGAGAAATTTTGCACTGCAAATTGACATTCAAAAGAAAGCTTATTCTGGAGTTAGAAGAAGCCATAACATATCCTATGTTTGTGTTTTTTGTTTTTGGTAAAAACATATCCTATGTTTGTGCAGTTGTCCTATGTTCAAGTATGTATCCAACCATTATACTACCTTTTAGCTTTTGGAGCTAGTGTTAGTTTCTATTTGACGATGGTAAGGTTGCATCTCTATTTTTGGTAAGTCTTTGATACTTCATAACAGTTGCAGCATGATTATATTTTCAGAAATTATCCTATTGGAAGGGATGATGCTACGTAGCTTTCTGCATTGTAAATTCTGGCTGAGATTGGATTTGTTGGTAACCCTGAATCATGCACGTGAGTAATAATTTTTCCATATCCTTTCTCACTAAAGCCCTACTGCACATAATATATGCAGGTATTGCTGACATTTCATTTTCTAGTTGATCTGTGTATTTCATGATTAGTAAGCTAAATGGAGTTCTAAATGGATTTTCTGTGTCTTGAGTTTTTTACCCACTTGGCGAGTCTTCACTTGGGACTTCAATTTTCTCAGTGATTGGACTTCCCTTTTGGAATGTTTTGTCCCTCAACAAATTGCAATTACCAGAGCAAGGAGGGAATGGAAGCTGGATATTCTCTCGCAATATCGATCAATGGCGAGATAGTGATCTAGATGAAGCTCTTCAATGAAAAGTCCCTCACTCTCCCATCCTCTGTCATCTGTTACTTCAATAGCTTGATTGCTAACTCAAATTGAATAGCTCACTTTCCTTTTCTTTTCTCCGCCTTCTATACTATTGTTTAGTTATCTTGATAATACTTAACTTGTGTATATAATATACATGAAACTTGCCTTACATGCACTTGAACCTCTTACTTATCCTTTTAGCTTTTGGAGCTACTCATCTTTTTGGTTCTAATGTCCTCTCGATTTTCCTCGACTTAGAGAGTACTGCATTACAGAAGAGGAGCTTGAAAGCAAAATTGACCAAGTTCTCCAGTCAAGCATTAGAGAGTATCGCAAAGAAAGATTTACCCTTAGCAAATAATTGAGTATGATGATAGATTACACTAGATATGAACAGAGATCCTACCGCTAGTTAATATATATGAATTGTTATGGAAAATGGTGGATATTATAATTAGGTTGTACAAAAATTTCAAGAAGAGCTAAAAGCGCATGGTGAGGAGGCACGTGAAGCAACAGAGATAGAGGTAAATGAAAAGGCAATGTTGGAGCAGAGAATATCTAGATTAGAGAAAGAATTTACTAATGAGGTGACATCTCCTATGTTTAATCTTACCTCAACCATTTTCAACGGATAAGATGGCCTGAAAATTAAAAGTACCAAAATTACCTCTAACTCCATCAAAAGATAATCAAATTAACCAACCAAATCCATATATTTTTTAATTGCCTTTGAGTCTTTCTTTATGTCCAATTTCAAGCACTCGGCATTCTTTGGAAGTAGAAGTCGACATCCAAATCTTGATACAACTCTACTAGGCCTAGAAATTGGCATTGACATCAAATGAAGTACTTGAGCAATAGAGTCACTAGTGAATCATCGCTTGAACATATGACATATTCTCAATATTTAACAAGTTGTAATATTTAAGGCATTCCATTGACTCGATTTTTTCACCTACGAAAAGCCTGTGACTCAATGTTTTCAATTCATCAAATTTTTGAAAAATTGTAATTGAGCATAAGCTTTCCATCCCATGTTCCATTAAGTTGATGTTTTCACTTACGGAAGCCCTTGACTCAATGTTTTCACTTCATCAAATTTTAAAAAAATTAAAAAATTTTGCCAGGAATTTAACCAAACTTTGAATAAGCATAATTTTTCTGTCCAACATCCCATAGAATCAATTTTTGCATCTACGGAAGAGCGTGACCTAACATTTTCAATTCATCAAATTGGGAAAATTTTTGAAACATCATTTCCATTACACAAATTTGGCCAAACTTTAATCAAGCATAAGGTTTCCGTTTGACGTACTATTGACTCATATTTGCACTTAGTGAATGCTCGTGACTCAATATTTTCAGTTCATCTAATTGGGAAAAATTTTGACAAATCATATTTATACGTTAAAGTCTTACTTCAGCTTCAAGAAGATCATATCCATGAAAGGACAAAAAGAAATTCGAATCATATTGAAAGGAGATAACAAATGGACATAAGGATAAGAATAACAATTAAAACCAAAATTAGATCCAAAAGACAAATAAAGTTTTTGGAAAATGGACGTGACAGTGCACAAGTAAACTCCAAACAAAAATGATAATCATTGTGATATGTCTTCTTGTGCAACAGATTGAGTTTGTTAGTTGGTACTTTCGATGACTATAGGAAGTATTACATGAGATCTTAAACTTTCTTCATTTGTGTCTCGGAAGATAATCAAGTTAGCCATCCAAATCCAAATATTTTGTACTTGCCCTTGAGTCTTTCTTTATGTCCAATTTCAAGCATTTGGTGTTCTTTGGAAATAGAAGATCCACTCTACCATGTTCAGGCCTACATTGGCATTGACATTAAATGAAGTACTTGACCACTAGAGTTACTAGTGAATCATCACTTGAACATATGGTATGCTCTTAAGATTTAAAAAGTGAAAAAAAGAATTTGTTGCTATCCCGCTTTAATATTTGGAAAAGTTCTATAGTAGCTCAAGGAGTGAGACTAGGATTGCTGTCAAATTCATAAATTGTGAAAGTCTTTCCTGAAAAAAATTGACCGTATGCAAATATGCAAACATTATACCCATGTACAACAAATTGAACCAAATACTGCATTGTGGCAAATAGGTTAAGCATACGCATATCTTACCAAATAGCATAGTTATTTACTTACAAATATTTCAACAACTTCACTAGCATCCAAGACTGATGCTTGTATCTCAAATATTGCTTCTTGTGATGCCATGCCATCAAATACACAATCATATATGTTGCTTTGTTTTATCATATGTTATGGCAAATATGGAATTACAATGAAATTGAAACTAAGAAAAATAAAAAAAAACACATATATTTACATGGAAAACCTTTGCAGGAGAAATCATGGGAAGAGGAGAAGTAAATTCCACTATGGAAATTTAAGGATTACAAAAGATGGCTTTAAAAACCTAAGATTTTTGCTGTCTTTCCTTCTCAACCTAATAACTTGAGAAAAAGTAATAATATTTTTGGCCGAAAATCACTGGCGTGGCGATCTAGTCAGCACTAGCCATCATACATGGGACGATCGACGCTAACATACACAATTTTTTTTATTTTTTTATTTTTTTATTTTTTTCCTTTTCTTTTCTTTTTACTTTTTCCTTTTCCTTTTTCCCTTTTATTTCCTCTAGTGGCCATTGCCGAGCCTCGTCGATGGCCAGCAGAGGTCACTAGCCTCAAGCAAGGGCCGCCCTTGCCGGCCTCGGCCAAGGGACGCTCACGCCTGGGCTAGCAAGGGCCACCCTTGCTGGATGGAGCAATGGTAGCCCTCACTTAGGTGGGCGAGTACCACCCTCGCCAACCTAGGCGAGGTCGACCCTGTCTAGGTGAGGGAAGCCATTGCCCAAGGCGAACAGAGGTTGTCGTCCATCAATGAGGCCTCGTGATGGCTGGCAGAGGGATAAAGGGGAAAAAAGATTTAAAAAAAAAGGAAAGAAGAGAAAAGGAAAAAAAAACTAAAATTTGAAAAATTTGAAAAAATTGTCCATGACAGTGCTGGCCGTACTACGTAGGATGGCCGGCCCTGACTAGACTGCAATGTTAGCGATTTTCTGATCAAAATTGATTAGAATAACTAAATTGGCAAATTATTAAACGGTTTAGGACTAAGTGGCAAATCATCAAAAAATTTAGAATTAAATTGACATAATTGAAAAAGTTTAGGAATGGATTAACCACCGTACAATAGACTTATGACTTTTGGATAATTTTCCCCCAAGCTATTAACCTATGTTGCAAATGTCACTAAGGTTTTCAGAAAACTACTAATGCTCTGATAAATTATTCTCATGGATCCTTTACGGTGTCTACATGAAGATGGACCATTTTCAATTTTATAACTTAGTGAGTGCGTTAGATGACTAAGTGCAGAATAGTACCCTAGAATTTTAAGGGAAAATGGTAAGCCATTGGAGTCCTAGTTACTAATAGTTTCTTCCAAATAGACCTAATGATAAACTTGATGACAGCCTAATAGATCGAAGGGCCAATACATCTCTCCACCACGTAAGAGGGATTGGATCATGATGGAGAGGACTCCTCTCAAGGAGTGAAAAGAAGAGGAGGCTTTTGGAGGGTGAAGTCATTGTTTGAAGTGAATGACAAACTTTGTTTGTCTTGCTAATTTGTTACGGATTAAAAGTGAACGTAATTATAATATGGATGGGTACAGAGAAAAATGTGGGGAAGAAAATCGTATCCTTACTATATATTTCATCATGAAGAGTACATAAAGTGTATATAGCTATAAAAGTTCATAAAATAATGCAGCATCAATTAGGATCAATCAAGAATTCACATGATCAAGACATATATGTACATAATTTCACAGCATTATGCAAAATATTCTAGATATATGCTTAATGAGAGATAGGGCAAATCTTCTAACTTTTTATAATATTAACATGATCATTATATAAATACGGATTGGGACTTGGACGGGGTGTGAAAGGACCAATGGAGCAATTTGTCCCTAGCGTTTCTATTTGATTCTTTTCTGTTTAATAGATAAAAGAAAGGGTCCTTGGTCTTGTCAGTAACTGACGTGGTTTCGGCGACATCCGAAAGTTGATGAAGACATTTTCTCGTCATTTATTAGAGGGAAGAAGCCTTTTTTAACTTGCAGTTGCTCCGATGATGGTAATTTTGTTAATATGTATACCAAGTGAACTTTAACATTGAGACATTAACTTATCAGGCGAATATCATTATGATTATAGAACCGTTAACAAACGACTACTATTGTTTTGGTTAATGGAGAAATCCGAATTACTAACTTTGTATTTGAAGAAGGCCTACAAGGTCCATTGCAACTGAAGATTATGTTGTTATATTAAGTTGAGAATTGGGATTACCCAACATTTTAAAAGAAATTGAAATGTCATATAGTGAATCATCGCCTTAAGTTGAACATCCCGGTTAGATGGAGCCCGGTGAGCTTTCGCACACCTTGACTAGTGCACCTCTTTAGACGATTTTAAGGGCTTGCTCCCCCTTATTGACCTGGTGCACTACAGATTTTATTCTCGGAGTGCTCCTAAGAAGGCTTAAATCTAAGATCACAAGAAGAGCAAACTTTCTTACCATCCGACTCAACACTTTATTGATTCATTATTATTCTATTTACTTTAAAAAGTCTTACCTTTTTTTTTTGGTAAGGGAAAGTCTTACCTTTTAATTGGTATGTAACTCAAGAAAAAGAGAATTTAGTAGGGCATAGTCAATCATCCGTGTTCTATTTCTAATATATGGACCTTCTATCGATTGCAAGCGACTCATTTAAAAATTGTATGAATTGGCGGTCTATTAGCCTTTGATTTCTTGATCTTGAGCCTTTGCTCTATCAAGATTTTGTGGTTGGTGTTGAAACTATATATTGAGTTTAAGCCTGAAAATTCATGTCCAGTTAATTTGAATCACGGTCAAGTCCAAGTCATTGCATATGATGAGCATGCAGTCAGGGCTATCATATATCTTTAACTCCACACGAGACGAGGACAGCTTGGTCATTGTCATGGAATGTTTCCACTACTTCTCTCTTCCTTTCTTTCGCTTTCTCGGGTTCACAATCAATCAGATGAAGACTTGGTTTTCTGATCGACTATTGTAATGTCAAGATCAAATAAGGGTGCACCCAAGTATCGATCTAATGAATAGCATTAACACGTGACAAATTTTATATGGTGAGAACGAGCTAGATAAATCATTAAACTCGTTTCTTTAATTGAATATTCTCATAATATGGAAAGTTGTCTAGTCATGCAAATTTAAAAAGTTTCTCCAAGTCATAGATCACGGGCATAAAACTCATTTGGTCTACATGACTCCCATGGATTCTATGGGGTTTTTAAAATCTTGTCACAAAGAAGGGTAACATGTTTGTTCTTTCACGTAATTCTAAATATTAAAGTTTCACATATACATTACTAGGGCTGCGAGGCCTCTTAATTATGTAGATATAGTTTGATTTAGAGTCTGCAATATGTTAATTATACGTATGCCGGATGTATTTCTCATCAACACTATTCGTGATTGAAGCCATATGATAAATTTATCATTAACACATGTTGAATCCTTACATCATCATATAGTTTAGATAGATCAATTTAAGATGAATGTGACTTAAATCAAAACGATATGGTCATCTTTTTAAACGTGATTAATTTCTTGATTACTGAAAGACTAGCTAGTCCTATAATTTCATGTATTCTAGTTAGCTCCTTGATGGTCATTGCAACTTCAATGCAAAAGATATAAGAATAACTCAAATGTGTCTTTTAGTTCGTGCACTCTACAAATTCCAAGTGAATGGATAAGTGGTCTGACATTTTCGATTTTGACCAGAGCTTGCAAGAATAACGTTAAGATACAAAATAAATACCGCCCCATTTTCTAACGGTTTAAGCTTTTAAGAAAAATGGTCTTGCTAGAGATGATGAGTTTGATTTACAATACCCCCTCTCACCAGTTTTTATACTATACATATGTGCTCTTGTGTGCGGTCAACTTGACAAAATATTATCATGCGAAACTCTTTTCAAAGCCCAATCATATGATGTCGCATCAATGCAACGCTTTAAAATGGATCTTGAGGATAGGTCGAGAGGTAAAAGTAGTAGCATTTCCTTACTTTCTAGATTAAGTGACATTTTAACTTAATCGAATCATTTAAGTCAATGCTAATTGAATTTATTGAGCAAACTTATCTCATTGGGAGCTAAAATTTTTAAATTTCAGCACTAAATTGGGGCTATCAAATATGGTTGCAGGTGCAGTCAATTTCTAAACATCCGTCGGCCCCAAAAGACCCAATGGGCTTATAAATGGAGAGGCCCATCTCAATTCTTCTCAATCCGGGTTGGACCATAATTGAACATCAGCCGACGGGAGAAACAATGACCAAGAACAAACATACACAAAATACTCGCCTTGGAAATTCTGAAAATGAAGTACAACTCTTTGGTATTTATATCCCAACTGACAACATTGCTCATCATGAAACAATGTTTGATTCCATTATTTTTTGGTGTAAATCTCTGGATCGATAACCTTTTATCAAATATAAAAAAAATGAATCAATGTGAATGATATGATTAAAGTAAGAAAATTATGATATTATTTTAATATTACATTATGTTTTCTTGAATTGGAATATTATTCTTCCATTTTGTGGAGTAGGTTATTTTTGAATCTCTCCTGTCGTTGTTTTATCTTCTTTCTCTTCCTTCTTTTTCGTGCTTTTTAATCTTTGTAGTCATATGTCAAATTTATAATTTCATTTTTTTTTCTGTTTTTTCTGATTCTTCATGATTTTAGCATTAGAATTCTTGCGGTCATGGTTTTCTAGGTTTTATCTTCTCCTTCATTCTTTCTTTTCCCTTGTTAGAAAGTTTAACACAAAAGTAAATTGATAGGTGGATAGAGACTACATTAATATGAAGAGCATTTAGGACCTCATGACCTCCTTTTCTGATACCATGAAATATTTTGTAGGACTAGCCAACTATTGTAAAAGTTTAAGCTGCTAAATGAAGGAGTGTTTTATTATTTAAATATTCCAATACCCCGCTTCTTTCAGCCTCTTGTTTTCTCCACCATAGCCGCTGCTTAAGTGACCGCCATTCATCTTTCGACCCAAACACCCATGAACTCCAGTAACAGGATTTAGTCACTTGGGAATGAACGGATTCTATAGAGAAAGATACAGGATGTTGACATCATATTACCAAATGCACTATATAACTTCTTTTTTTAATTAGATAACCTTAATTACTACCGAGAAGGTCCATTAATCAAAATGCTGGCCTTCACTAAGCATTAGTTTAGTGAAGGTCCATTAAATATCCTAATATCCCCAACGAATGAATCGATACTTGGTTGCCCCCCATATGATCTTGACATTACAACAGTCATGAACCCAAGAAAACAAAAGAAAGGAAGAGAGGAGTGGCGCAAACATTCCACGAAAATGACCAAGCAGTCCTAGTCTTGTGAGGAGTTAGAAGATATATGATGGTCCCGATTGATTGTCATCAACAGGACCCTATCAATTCTTATTACTTGACATTATGAATCCCATTCACAAGGCCAATTTTTTTTAAAAAAAATTCACCATGAGACTATTCTTTCTTGTAAGTGTCGGTCCAATCAAATTGGCTACATAATGGGAACTCACGGGGCATTGCTAGCTTGAGTAGACATATATATCTGCCCCGTCTTGCATGGGGGCCGAGGGAGTGGCAGGGCACGTCCATTTGCGCCCCAACCTATGTTCATACGTACATGAATAAAAAGTAAATTGCTTGATTGGATATTATTGACACTTATTTTTAATTGCCCAAAATTAATTACACAAAATTTAAAGGTTAATGTCCTTAATTCCTAAATCAAAAAATTTATTTAGTTTCAATTTCATTGCATATAGACATAGGTACATTTTGCACTATTAGAATGAATTTTTCTTAAAAAAATTAATAATCAGGCTGGGCGCCGGCCCGGCCCGGCCTCCTGTTCCCCTCTCCTTCCCAGCATCACCGTAGATGGAGTGAACGGTGGAATGGCCTTCCACCCAAGTAAATGAAGGGGGAGGGAGCATTCACCCTTCAATGCTCTTGCCCCTTCCTCTCTCCCCCCCGAGCGACTCACCTCTCTCCCCTGCCAAGCATGCCTCTGCACCGGCCTAAAATTGCCCCAAAAGTCAATGGGACAAGCTAGGCTAGGTGACGAAGATGCAGGGCGAGTTAATGGAGTTGAAGCAAGTGGTTTTTTGCAATAAAAAGCCAGAGAAGAAGCGTGGAACCGGGTGGAGAAGAAGAGAAAAACAGGGGGGGTTCTGGTGAAGAGGAAAGGGATGGTGACGGAGCCCGACCCGGAGAGATTTTCAGCCAGCCAAGGAATACGTCGACTGTTACAAGGTTCCCAGTGGCCACCGTGCCGGAACCGTGACCGGTGAGCGGTCGTCGCCCCCCTTTCCCAACATCGAAGGCATGCATGCTAGATGTTTGCGAAAATGATCGAGTGTGGAAGGGGAGCTTGGCTTGGAAAGAGAGATCGAGAGAGATCTAGAGAGAATACCAGAGAGAGATTGAGCAAGACAGAGGGCCACAGAGTTTTTCCGGCGACTGCCGTGCTCGTGCCGCTGTCGACAGCTCGCGGCCGACTCCCCTGTTTCTCTCCCGCGGCCGGTATCCCCTGATCTGTCGGGCCCCTGTTTGCTCTGTTTTGGGCGTCTCGGACCAGAGCACGCGATCGTTCCGTTCGCACAAATTCCAGCCCACGTCGCCTCCACGCCTCCCCCGCAACCTCAGACGTCGCGTGTCGAAAGTCTCGGCTCGGAGCCGAGCCCCCGTGGAGCCGGAAATGCTCCGTTCTTGATGCGCCCTCCACCCGTTCGTTGAAATGCCTAAGTGAGATCCGTAAACACGTTCTCTGAATTTGGGTTGTTGCTGGATTTTTGTTCGTTTGTTTTGTTTGCCCTTTGCTCGTGCCTCGTCAGGTTGCGCGGAGGGGCGACGCTCGTGAAGGCACGAGGCTGGCTTGGCCGGACATGACTCCGCCATTTGTTCGCGGCCGCGTAGGCCGACACCACTGCAGCGTAGTGCTCGACCAGAGGAAGGGTCGATTTTGTCGCGGTTCGAAATAAAAGTCGGGTCTGTCGTTAGCCATCTCGAGGAGCTCACGGCTGCCGGAGCTCGCGCATGGACGGGCCGACGCCGCTTGTCTCGGCCAATCCTGTCCTGGCTGCACAGGAGGCCGTCACTGTGGCGTTGAGATTGACCTAGTCGGGTCTGTCGAGTAGGAGGATCGGAGCCTGGATCGGGCGAAGGAGCCGAGCTGGTTTCCAATTGTTTCTCTGGGCTAGGCTAGATAATTAGAAAATGGGTTGACTTGGGCTTATTTAGTTTTAATTTATTTTTGGGCCGGGCTTTCTTTGTTATGTGTTTTTTTAGTCCCAGTCCAGTGTTGGGCCCGAGCCGATCCTGACCCAGGTCGGATGGACGTTTATAATATATTATATTAGTATAATATAATATTATTCTTTTTAATATTAAAAAATATTTTTAAATTAAAAATATAAAAAAATTCAAAATTTCCGAAAATTCAAAAAATGAAAACTAGGCTTTGGAATTGCCCCTTCTTGCATGTTGTGTGTGATTAATGCATGTTTAAATGCATGTTGGTTGATTGGCTTGTTAGAATTGCATATTTAATTGGACATTGCATGTATCCAATTAGAGGCATATTAGGCTTTTGTTTGCACACTTCCAAAGTATTGATTGTCATTTCCTTAGTCTGGTTAGGATCAAAACCCTAGGATCCACAATCGATAGGAAGACTGCGCGAACAAATTTAAATGTTAAATGAACAGAATAATAAGTACCGAAAGGGCACTAGTCATTCAACTAGTTTAACCAAGTCACTGAACTCATTTAATTTTTGGTTCACATAAGTAAAGTAATTCTTCCATTACTTTACCTTGGTGTCTAATCGACCTACCATAAATTGATTAGTGGCGGCTCCTAAATAAAAATCACTTACAGATTAAAAACCTAAATCTTAAGTCGCGATACAATATGAGTTTGCGAGAGGCCGAGTTAAGTCTCACACCTAGACTTGGCGGGTACCAGGTGAGACCTCCCTTTTTATGATAAAAATCAGAGGTCGATCACGATAGATACACATCTCATGCTTGAAATGAAGTTCTCTTGTGAATATAGAATAGGTTATGTTAATATCATTGGATATATTGTTTGCAGACTTTTATTGGTGTTGAATATAATTCAATTATTTGAATTTTCACTCACTACCTATCTTATCACTCAATTTACCGGTTTTTAGATTTGCCTTAACTAGCACATATGTAAACAGTGTCACATGTATGATTATAATTTGACTATTCAACAATTAAACAAAACCTTTTAATTTCATATATTCGTATGAAAAAAGAGTTATAAATTAAGATTTGTTTTTTTTCAAGAAGGTTGTGGGAACAAAAAGAATGAAATTTTAATATAAAAATGTGCAATAAATAAAATATAACTTTCAATTCATGTATTTGTCCATGGATGGAACATTTGTAAAAGAAGAAAAAGATTCCGATTCCTTGAAAATTAGGAAGTTCTTTATACTTCATAGGGGTTCCTTGTTTGATTCTAAATGGATTTGGATGATTTTGAGCAGAGAGCATAGATATGAATTTTAAGGGTGAGGATATATGCTCGTAAAAACAAGAAATTAATTAAATAACCGCTGCTAGATATCAGAATTTAATTATATTTTTATATAAATTTCTCTTTACTTTATCTATATTTAGATTTAGATGAAGTGTGATAGTTTTGGTCATAAGAGAAGTGGTCACCGAATTTGAAAGCCGGCTTCATGTACCGTGTAGAAGTATAAATGCACCTAGTATCACTCAGGTTTTATCGAGTTTATCCATAACATTCCCAATAATGCAGCAAGTTGGTTAATCTTTTTCTTCACTAGTCAATGTCAACCAACATTCGCTGACATAACTAACTCAGACTAGGGTCATTCTTTTTCTCCGAAATCGCCACCAAAACGATGCATGAAACTTAAGCGACCATTCTTAGTTACGTTATCAATTTCATGTACGGGTCATTCACCAAGTGAAATGAGGATATTTGAGAAAAAAATTATCGATGTCCCATAAAAATAGGAAGTACTTTTTCTTTATATAAAAAATTAAGATTATATAGATTAAAGACGTTATATTGTCTGGTGAAAAGTAAATAAGGAATTTAACCTAAAAAGAGTGAATTCAACTCCGCTTACATCATCACATGAAAAAGACCAATTATCCGTTACTTAACTATTATGTGATAAGGTCGGACCAAAAAAAAACTATTATGTGATAATTACACTTATGAGGTGTGGTTTGGATTCATTTTTTTTATCGATGAATCATAAAATCGTTTAACTTGTTTTTAATTTATTAAACGTTTCTCAATTAAAAACAATGTTTGCTTATGCCAAATGGTAAGGTTTTGTTATATGTTTGATTATGCCAAATAGTAAGGTTTGTTTAACATCATTGCCATTAATACATAATGGTTGTCATGTCTAATTGCTAATTATTTTTTTTTATAATTTATTGCTCAATGATTCAGCCGTAAGTTATGTAGCCGGAACAAATACCACCTTACAACTAGCCAAAGTAGCAAAATTTAAAATAATACGATTAATGATACTAGACATAAGCAAATTATAATTATTAAAAGGTGAACAGAAATTTCAAATGCACTTAAAGCTCTTACCACGTTATACGTGAGGGATGGTTACGACTAGTAATGATATGAAACTATAATTGAATTTGTTGTTTTATCCCGCACACAAAAAATTGAGTACTAATAGCTCTTATTTATATTGTGGCGAAAAAGAAGAAAATATAGGTTCTGAAATGGAATATTATTTTGGCGTGAAAAACTTCTCTCCGTTATTTTTAAATTAGATATACTAAGAATTACTTTCGTGATTATGATAACAAAAAATTGCTACTTGTAAAACAATAATTGTGTGTTAGTTTTTATTTTTAATGTAATTGCTTTTGTATATAATCAATTTAACGGTTTTTAGATGAAAATTAATTTTCTACTTTGAAAATGAAAAACGTAACCAAGCCATATCGAATGTGCCTTGGAGCGGAGATTATTTTTCTTTTTCTATTTTTCTTGTTTAATGATCAGGTGGTGTCGACCGGCTTTTGTGCACCTTAATTGATCCACCACCATGTACGATTTTAAGAGCGCACCCTCACATCCGAGTGGTGCATTCATGATAGCAAAGCAAGCCTTTCTTCTTCTTTTTTCCACATTTTTTAGATAAATGTGTCATTTATATGTATGTCCTACATTATTTCCAAGAAAATTACGAGATATAATAAAACTGGACTATTTTCATAAGCAACTGTTACGATAACAAAGTAAATTGAATTGAACTGAGAAGAACAATATCATCCCGTCTAAGATCCACCGGAGGCAATAAAAAAAATGCATGACAAACAAAATATTACAATAGTTGATGATTGGTGTTTAGGAGCATAAGGAACTTAAAAGATTATTACAAAAAAAAAACATGTCATAAGTTCTCAATATAGCCAAAGGACATCTGCACCAGACATTTGCAGTTCATTGCTTTTAAACAAATATTTCCCCAATTAAGACCATATATATGAATCCCAGTGACATAATATTATTTGGTCCATACGCTTTTATCCATCACAAATGTGAAAGACTATTGAGTTAAATAAAAACTCCCTATGCCCCTTTGCAAAGAGAACAAGGAGCAAACATTGGAAGATCTTTGCTCATGTTCCTCATACACTTCCAAACATTTGTTGGCCTGAACTTTTATTTTCGGACCCGAGCAATGGTGAAGGAACTTGCTTCATAGGCTATTGTGGTGACTTTGGATTAACGCAATCATAAATTGATTGTTTTTTGGGGGGAGTTAAGCAACTTTGTCTTCGATGGTTGCCAAAGGGACACAAACAATGATTTTTTGTAATAATAAGAAATCGAACCAACACCTGATTTAGAGACCCAAGTCTTAGGCCCCAATATGGGCTGAAATATCGTACCTATGATTTTGTAATTTCACATAACAATAATGGACTCATGGGATAGCTCTGGACACAAGCGTTCCAACGGCTCAAAGAAGCAGGTAAATTTAGAGGTTCTTTTTTATTAAGTGTAAGGTAATTTTAGGGGATGCAAGAACATTGGGGTGAAGAAATTTTCCTCTTCGAAATAAACCAACTAAAACATTACCTCGCTAAAGAAGCAGCTTTTTTGCAAGTACCATGAAGTTTTCTCATAATTTCAACTACAGTAATCCAATTAACTAAGAGCCGCATAACACTAAAAAATTACTGTAGAAGACTTCCCTTCTTGAAAGCTGATCTGATGGTTTTTGCTGTCGTCCATCCCTTTCTTTATTGAGAGGTACCACACTATTGGTACGCAATTTACATCTACTCTTCCTTGGAAAAGCTTAAACAAATTCTATGATACAAAAATATTTAAGACAACCAGACACTTGATAAAAAAACACGGGGAGAATAACCTGCATGAGCATTACCATCGATCGTTGCATGAACAGTGCTCGCTTGAAGTAGTGAAATCCCGAAGCATCCCTCAAGAGGATTTGTCTAATTGTGATGGCGGAAGTTTACTTAAAGAACCGATGGCAGTCCTCACAAAGGCTGATGTTCTTTACAATCTTGATGGGTTTCCCTGGTCTATTCATCAAAAGCCCGAATGCTCAGCAAGTTTTGTTCTGTGATTGAACAAGAAATCCTTTTTGAGATGTTCTGCAACTTCATGAAGAACGAAACTTGTCTCAGGCACATACCCAGCTCTTCGGCATTCTGAAATTAGGATTTCCAACCCACTATAGATGTCCTTGGCTTGGGAATGGGACTTATCTTTTGTATAAAATGATATAGTCTTGTTCTGTTGGATGACCAAACTCCGTGAAGGCTGTTTCTGAAACCCTCTCGATCTCATTTCTTTCCTCACTGCTTCAGAGCAATGCCATATTCCAGATGCAGGGTACAGATTTGCGACAAGCACATAGGTGGAAGGATCTCGCGGTTCCATCAAAAGTAAATGCTTTATGACTCTTTTACCGAGAATTGCATTGGAATCGATTCTACATCCATCAAGCAAAGCTCGCCAGACTGAAGCCTCTGGTTCAAAGGGCACATTGCTGATTGTTTTCTCTGAAAGCTCAAGAAATCCCCAGAATCCTAAAACACCAACAAATGCGTAATGCTCCTGGGAAAGTCCTACATCAAATTCTGTTCACACGGACGAAAAGAATCTATAACATTCATCAACTAGACACATTTTAGCATATTTATAACCTGATATAACTAAAAGGATGCTGATCTTGTCAGGCTTTATCCCTGCATCGTGTAAGTTTGACCAGACAGTGAGGGCATCATCTCCCCGCCTATTAATAATGAACCCCGCAATCAAGCCTTTCCATGAAACTACATCATGAGTAGGCATATTGTTAGACTTTTTTAGCAGCATCCATATTCCACCACTTTGAGTACACACTGATCAACGCATTTGCTACCTCTAAATCTGAAAATAATCCAGATTTGAGAACACGACAGTGAATCTGCCCACCCATCTTATCAGACCCTAAAGTTCCACAAACACAAAGTATTGAAGTTGATGCAACTTCATCAAGAATATGCTCCCTTCTACTTTACAACGGCAAAATAGCGATATTTCCTCATCCGGCAGCCCATTACGTTAATATCCACATGTCATAGAAGTACAAATGATAGATCTATTCCACTCAAAAGGCCACCATTTGAACATCTTTCCAGCATCCACCATCCTCCCACAATGAGTGCACATATCAAGCAAAGCAGCTTCCACACAAGCATTTGCCAGGAGAACAAACACGATAATAAACCCTTGCAACTGCTCACTAAGTTTCGCTGCCCCAAGCAACCCACACGCCTTAGCAACAGTAGTTAAGTTGTAGTCAGTCAACTCCAAGCCCTCCTCCACCATACTAATAAATAAATCTATCACTTCAAAAGCTTTGTCATTTGCACAAATTCCTGCCAAAAGGGCGTTGTGAGAAACACAATTCTTCTCTGGCATTATATGAAACATCTCCATAGCCATATCAATCAACCCAAACTCTGCATAGGCTCTAATCATCTCTGTCCACGTGATAACATCCCTCATGGCCATCTTCTCAAACAAGGCCTCCACATCGTCTATGGTTCCACATTTTATGTAAAATCTAATAAGTGCATCGTTCACACTCAGTAGTCTACATACCAATTCTGATGGCATGAGCATGAATTTCTTTTCCTCCAATTAAACTACTAGTATCAGTACAGGCATTCAAAAGTGCAGAAAGAGTCATATTATCGACTCTAAAACCATCAATTTGGTCCATCTGTCGAAAAGATTCAAACGCTATTTGGTACATTTGGGCCTTCACCAATCACGAAACTAAAGTATTCCAGTAAGCAATGTCTCTCTTAGGCATTTCGTCAAACAATTCAAGAACAGAATCCAGACACTCGCATTTATTGTACATACCCATAAGTGCATTCGAAACGAAGACGCTTTCTAAATAACCCCTTTTAGCCACCAAAGCACGGACTTGCAAACCTAGCTCTAATTCAGTCAGCCGTACACAAGCGGTCAGAATCGCAACGAGCTATACTCATTTGGCTGAATACTTGAACTCATTTAGCTCCAATTCACAGGAGCATTAACACATGTTATAATTGTGCTTCCTCTATGACAATGGTTCATTCAGTAATCTTATTTATTTCTACTGTGTAGATTATTCATTATCTGTAATTACTGTTGAAGTTAACTTGTAGCACTAAATGTTCTTAATCAGGAATGTTAATCATCTCCTCACAAATAAATTGACTAGTCCAGGCAAAGTAAAAGAATTTGGTTCATAGAAGTTCTTACGGTGAAAGGTTTAATTCCTGGATGGGATCTTCCTGGCATAGTAAACGTGTGAAAATATATACAAACAACCTTTTTTGGCTTATTGTTTGCTGATGTATTTTATCCATAAGTATATTATTCTTGTAATCACTTGTTCGAAAACTGTACACCATGGATTAGTAAATGCTTAAAAACTGTATATTATTCTGTGTCATTTTTAACTCATCTCCTGAATCTAGGACTTCAATTATGTGAAAGGATCTTTTACTAACTGGCTATTGAAACGAGAAGCTATTTGGGCCTATACGTCTCCTGGAAATGTTGTTACAGAATAAGTTTCAAGACTTCTAGAGAAAGTTATTGTTCTTATTGGTATCAATGCCAGGTTATCATGATTGAAATATTTCACACCGCTTGATAATGGTTTATATGCTCTTTATGTTTACAAGCCTAACTTTTGCGTTGGACTTTATGGTTAACTTCAATAACAGTACACTCACCTATTGACAACTTAACTGGTATGTTCTTCGACATCATTTAAACATTCATGGAGTAGAGATGCATGCTCAAATTTGTTGTAGCTACTTGTTTAGTCAACGGGCAATTGCAATTTCTTTTGCTAGGTTACGACCTATCTAAGATATCATCTATCATTATATTTCTTGCAAAGTGCAAAGTTGGCAATAAAATCCAGACATTTCTCTTAAATGAGATACCCAAGTTTGGTGATAACCTATTACACCATAAAAAATTACAAACAAGTGGCGCTATAGTGGTAACTTTCTGTTAATTATGTTTTTCAACAGCATTCTAGAGGTATTTGCCAGCGGTGGAGCTCATGGGAGAACGTAAAGAGAATATGAATCACAAGACTCTGGAGTATTCAAAGAAGGCCATGCTCAAGAATGTTTGTTCTGTCAGAACTATTTTTCCAGCTTCAAGATCCTCTTCCAGTTGCACATGCATTTTGCTTCATCAATCACGTTCTGTTCGATCCAGAAGCAATACTGTGATGAGCATTGGACAATCTAGTTCTGAAATGAGTATGTCATGTTTCTTTCTTTGAAGGAAAGAGTGCTTGTTGACACAGTGCAAGGCTAGGAAGAGGGGTGTGACATCCGCATCTTACAGCTAAACGTGACATACTCTTTACAGAACTAGATTGTCCGATCCTCTTCATCACAGTATTGCTTCTGGAGCCAACAGAATGTGATTGATAAAGTAAAATGCATGTATAACTGGAGGAAGATCTTGAAGCTCAAAATACAGTTCTGAGAGAAGAAACAAGCCTGGTGTTGGTGTTTGCGGAAGCGTGTGCAAGAGTGTGCGTGAAATATGGCAAGGGATTCACGAAGGAACAATGAACAAAGGCTAGATGAAAGTGGCGAAAAGAGGAACAAGGGAACAAGCAAGAGAGGCTATTGTTATTAGTTGGTGTTACAAAGGAAGGACAGATTTTGTTGTCTGGTCTTCTACAAAATGGACGCCCACTCGCCTATTTATAGGCTTACCTCACTGACTACTCCACCGCTACTTCTTGACCAACTTAGACAGCTGGACGACTAGACATTCAGTAACTTTTCTTTACCTAAGACTTCTACTGCTGGCTTTTCTTGCTTCCCACGTGTAGGACTAGAGACTTCTACACAAAATTAGTGAACTCCGGACACTACTTTTGCCGCCCAAGCACTAGATTTTTTTTGCAGGATTTTTCTAGGCTTTTCTACAAATTGGATCAGCATTTTAACACCTGGGTATGGCCTTCTTAATTTGACAACTCAAGAGTCTTGTGATTCATCTTCTCTTTATGTTCTCCCATGAGCTCCACCACTGGTGAATACCACTAGAATGCTGTTGAAAAACATAATTAACAGAAAGTCACCACAATAGTGCCAAAGCTGCATCACCTTGCTCAATGGCTCCCATGGCTTTGATGCCATTGCTTCTTGCATCCGTCTTTGTTGTTCTTCTATTACCTCCATTCCTTTCCGTTCTTAAAAATATATGTCAGAAACCTCTGGTTAGATGCACACCCTTTCTCACTTTGCACTAAGTTGTCTGCAGGTAGCAAAGGAAGTTACCAATGCAGCCCTGTCCTCTTCAGGGTCAACGGCCCCTTCAGTTTCATCCCCATGCAGCAGTTGCGGAGAAAATGACCCAGCCTCCTCTTCTGACTCCATCATCTCTTCTTTAGGTAAGGGTTCTGGGGACATTGATCCTTCATCTAAACGTCAAAACCGTGGGAATATTAACTTAGTACCTTGTCTGAACTGAAAGGCGAAACAAGATTTCTATAGAAAAGTTATTAGTAGACAGACATACCATCATTCACACCTTCTTGTATAGGACTGAGGACATTAGCAGTTTCTGGATTATCAACGACATCCACAGGCTGCTCCAGATGTTGAAGATGCTTACGCAGCATTTTCGCATGAAATTCTTTCAAAAAGGCCTATGTTTCATTCAGCAAAATTAATGTACCAAATATACATTCTCAACAGTGGAAGAATATCAAAATAAAAATACCTTTGCATTGTATATGTGGATACGTTTGTGGCTAACTTCCCAAAATTCCACGACCTTAGCTGTGCCAGAACGCAACTGAGTCTCAACACCAGCATTTATATCCTCCAATTCTCGGTAGGTCTTTTTATGCAGATAATCCCTCACATCTGCTTCGGTGCTAGAATGGATTCCCCTTTCTTCTGCAAGCAACTCAGCAGGAGGCTCCTCCCTGCGCACTCTAGCTCAATCGAATGTGTACTTTTTCCTAGCTTCTACCAGCTCCCAATTGCAAACCACTAGAAGTGCCTGCACAGTAAGAAAAATGTAGACCCAGAAGGTAAACTTTTCATATGCTACTCTGAATAATCCACCATTTTAGACACTACTTTCAAGTAACATCCTTGCACTGCTCAAAGGCCAAACAACCATGTTAAGCGTCAATGATCTCATAGAGCTTATGTAGCACTTCCATGACTAGGATAGATACAAAGATCAAGGATGCTGAGAAGTGAGTCACATAATGACTACTAGACACTAAATGAAAGATCTCTAAACCATTCACATGAAAATAATAAAAAAGCATATTACCTTCCATTACTCAACATGTGTTGGTGTCTTGGTGTCCAAATCGAGATGCATTTTGATGTCGCCACGAAGCTCTACCATTTCTTTCACTGTTGAGCCCCGAATCAAATGCAGTGCCTTGGATAGTAAGCTACCATAATAATAAGCCTCTCTAAATTCAATTTATCAAAAATTTATTTTGAATACTTTATTAGGATTACAAACAACGCAATGAGTTCTCATTTTATACATTTCTTTGGAAATACCTATAGGGATATTTATACACCATAGTTTTAACAACAAATTCACTTCATGGGCAATTAAAGCACAGTCTGTATGGTCAACAGTTTATGATCCACCTCCTATCAACCACTGAAGTCGAGTATCAAACTGCTGAATCAAACCCCAAACTGAAAAAGATGCACTTCCAAAGCAGCTTAATTGTCTGATTGAAATAAAATAAAATATTTAGAGCTTGTTTGAGGAGCTTTTATCCACACTTTTTTGTGGCTTAAGACTTACACCAACAAGTTTTCTGGCACCAAAGACTCAGAAAGAGAAGCTAGGGCCAGAAGCAACCCCCTATTCCCAAGCTTTGGATGAGAAATATGACTTCCAAGTGAGTGTGAAATTACCCCATAAATTGCAAGATCGTCTTTTTTATTATTTCTTCCTTTTTGTTGTGTCTTAGGAAATACAACAATTTCAAAAGTTTCAAATCCTAATTCTTCAATCCAATAAAAGGGCAAAAGTACACCACAAGTGCCATAACTTGTGTACGGCGATCACTTTGGTGCCATAACTTTTTTTCTGATCACTTTGGTGCCAAGTCGGAGAAAAAGAGATCACTTTAGTGCCAATTTGGCCGGAAATCCGACATGGCATTTTTTTATTAATTTTTGACGCCGACGTGACTCACCGAAGGCTGAGTCAGCGTGTACAGTTAGCATTTTTTATTTTAAATAATTTTTTTCAGCGTGTACAATCAGCATTTTTAATTTTAAATATTTTTTTTCCTTTTTTTTTCTTCTTTCCTTTTTCTTTTCTTTTCTTTTTTTTCTTTTCTCCCCTTGCTGGCCGGCCGGTTGTCGGTGGCCGGCCGGCCACCGGCGAAGCCCAAGAAGGGCTGGGCGAGGGCGGCCTTGCCCATGGCCGGCAAGAGGCGGCCGACCCTCGCCGGCGACAGGCGAGACCGACCCTCGCCGGCGACAGGCGAGACCGACCCTCGCCCGACACCGGCGAGGGAAGCCCTCGCCTGGGCGGGCGAGGGTCGCCCTCGCCGGCGTCAGGCAACCCTGGCCGGCATCGGGCGAGGGTCGCCCACGCCCATCTCAGGCGAGGGCGAGGGGGGAAAAGAAAAAAAAGAAAAGAAAAGAAAAAGGAAAGAAGAAAAAAAAAGAAAAAATATTTAAAATTAAAAATGCTGACTGTACACGCTGAAAAAAATTATTTAAAATAAAAAATGCTGACTGTACACGCTGACTCAGCCTCTGGCGAGCCACGTTGGCGTAAAAAATTAATAAAAAATGCCACGTCGGATTTCCGGCCAAAATTGACACTAAAGTAATCTCTTTTCTTCCGACTTGACATCAAAGTGATCCGAAAAAAAGTTATGGCACCAAAGTGATCGCCGTACACAAGTTATGGCACATGTGGCGTACTTTTGCCCCAATAAAAGTCAAAATGAGGGAAAAGAGGAGGACGGGAAGAGGACTTAAGGCTAAAATTCAATTTAGAATGTAGCAGCAGCCAAGTCAAAGGCAGCTTAAACAAGCTCTTCTCAGCTCAAATCCATGTAACAGCAAACATGATCTTCAAGCAAAGTGAAAGAATCTATCAAACCAATCTTCTATATAAAAGAGATGCTGGTCATTAGATGCTAATCAAGAAACTTTAGACAATGATAGGAAATAAAACCATGGTAAAAGATAATCAGTTACCATAAGAGGAATAGGTACGTCTGTCAATTGTTAGAATAACATGGACTGCAGACTCTAAAGGTTGATACGTCTGTCCATCTGCTGACATTTTCAGGTCAGCCACAGATGAGCATGGAATATTGTTACTTTCCAAAAACATGTAGGAAAATAATTCGGTGAAGCTATTCATGTACATGGATGGCTCAAAAGTGAAAGTCAAACAGCTTTTTAATTAGATGTATAAGTACTTGTGTGGGACAAGGCATAAAGAAGCGTAGGATGTGTTTAATGCTGAACGAAAATTTTCAGCCAACCCTTACTGAACTCCCTCTTTAAAAGATTTTTGATCTTAAGCATTTTATCTCAAATAGAAAATCTGAGTGACTTTCACCGTTCGGAGGCTCTTTAAGAGGGCATCTTAACAGGGACAGTAAGCAGAATAGAGGCTACAGGCTGGCAGATGTCCTTATAAAAGAGCATGTGAATTAGTGAACCGTGAATCAATTTATCACTCTTTGTTGAGACGATCGAATGCAGGAGCTATGAGCTTTTTAAGTCAGCAAGTACCTCAGGGCTTTGAAAGACATTTGCTTTATCAATGACAACAACGAGACAAAACCTGTCATGTCCTATTCCTCCTTCAATTTCTAGACTTGTTTTGAGGGTGGGGAAAGTTCTATTCCTTGAGCCAAGCAACTAGATGTATGGTGAATAGGTTAAAGACTTTAAAGAAGTTGAGTTTCTATTAACAAAAGATAAACTTTTCGTTTCTAATCATAGTTATTAGCATACTCTCTTTTCATAAATTTACATAGAAGAGTACCTCTTCAATACCTTGTTTACATAACAAATCATATAGCTTTTCAAAGAAAATAAAATACAAGTAGGAAAGGCAAAGAAGCATAGTGTCTGTCAGAATAGGCAGTTTAATCTTAGAATACATTAAATTTTCACCGTGCAGACCATGAAAGGTTCATTCAATTCAATATCCAGATCATCTGAACCATTGAAGTGCTTAAATAGAAAATCAATTGCTTTTGCATGCCCTTCATGCAATCTGATCTCTGATCTGACTTTGCTTTGATCAAAATGAAACTGCAAGAGAAAATGTGTGAAAGACTAACCATATTGAGAAAAACAATTGTCAAAATGATGCCTCTGAAGACTAGACCACAGGAGATGGGGAACTTGACATAGAGATTAGCCAGTAGCCATAACTCCTCTTCTTTCTTCTCCCAATCTTGAAACTCTGCTCGAGCACGCTCTCTGGCTATCATTGCCTGCAGAAAGCAGATATACAGAAATTATCTCTCAAAAGGTCCCCTCGGGAAGCAAATGAGCATGAATGAAGGTAATCTGTTTTGTCTTCGTCGAGTGAGCTGAGTTGCGAGCGTTGTGAGCTGACAGAGCATGCGGAGCCAAAATGATGGCCATGGTTGAGAGCGAAGAAGCTTTCTTCAATATCCGCAAAATTTTCCACTAAAGTCTGGAAATGGCAGGATTTTCTCCTCACCTCACACCCTATCATGCAAAGGTTGGTTACAACCTACAACTGCGCAACATTTTATGCATGGTGCAGGATCGATTTTTCGTGCATATATATATACATATATTCAACTTGGGTCCGACATTTCGCATTTTAGCTCGCTTCTTACTAGATGTGAGAGCAAGGTTCACCATACATATTTAAATTTCCATACTATCAAGCACAATATAAAAAAGAGGGAAAAGAGTACAAAATAAAAAAGTACGTCTCAATTGCCCCTCCATCTACCTACGATCTTATTTGTGCCTTATCTTAAATTAAATTAGGCGAAACAAGATATGGATTGACTTTTCATACTAATTGAGATACAATGAAGCATCTCGAATCCGAACTGTCCATTTAGGTTCTGACTTTTGATAAAGAAAACTCTACCTTATAACAACGTCTTGCCTAATGTGGCATGAGATACATTCTATAAGTTCGACTTTTCATTTAACAAGTTATATTAATCTCATAATTTGTCCGTCCATGCACATTTCGATCGCTGACTTGATTACTTGATCCTCATTTTTCCATAGGTGAGGAATGTATTTGCTTCCTCATATTTAGGAAAAAAACAAAAAAAGAGAAATTTTCATAAAAAAATTTAAAACAGAGGAATTCCGGAAAAATGGTTAGTTGTGGAAAAATTTGAAATACGTACGCAACCAAACGAACGAGGAAATGAAAAACAGTGTGGAAATATTGCCGCGTGACTGAGCATTAATTTCCTGCCAATTGAAATCAAAACGGGTTTTACTTTTTCTATTTTCGGTCTGCGTTCCTTAAACTAATAACGAGGCATCTCAGCACATTTACAAATTTACAAAAAAAAGTATTTATTATAATTTTTTCCATTTTTCAAATAAAATATTTTTATTTTTAAAATACTATTGATGACCCTTAATAAATGCTCCGAGCATTTTTTACCATTTGACTTTCTCATAAACACAATTTACCTTAGATAGTAATTTTCTAAGCTAATTAAATAAACATAATAACGAACTTGCATAATCAGGAATATGCATAATCAACTTGATTTTATAATGCATAAGAATATAAACTCCATGATGTAACGAGTATGTGAACTTGGCTAACGGAGTGGATACAGACCCGAAAGATTCAGAACTTAACTCCGGTATTATGTTAGAAATCCAATCCAAAAGAATAAAATGATAGGTGGAGGATAACCATTAAGAGCATATCAACCTCATTGTCTAACGATATGAGATATTTCAACATGTTCATTTCCCCTTCGATCATTTTAGAGCATGTCCGAACATGTTTTACACCCTACTTTTTGCTTAATTCAAATTCTACAATGCACACATTTTGACTTTTTTTTAATCTATAACATCCCAAAGTTTACGATATACATATTTTGATACGTAGATTCACTTATAATTCTTTTATGACTTTTAAAAACTAGATAATATTTAAAGTTATGGTGGAAAAAGAGGTTGTTCACTTTATCTGAAGCATAAATAAACATGCTCTAATGTACATCGGAACGATCGAGCATGAAGAAGTTACAATCTATTTTTTTCTTTTTTTGGTGGAAAAATATCAAGCTGAGTGTTGGAACAAACCAATAATATTCAAACACTCGACAAAATATATTACAATAATAAGGTAACAATAAGCCCCCGCGTGTAAATAAACTTAGATTGAGTTTAAAGAAATAAGAGTTTGTAGGATAATTAAACTATGCCCATACTGCAAATGCAAATATGATAACGTAGGAAACTTCTGTTTATTTACTTGAATCCTTGTGGGTTACACTATTTCCTAATATAACATCGGTTTAATAACTAGTCTAAGGAATAAGGCCACACAGGATCTTTTCGGAGGATTGAAAAGGGGGAAGACTCGATGAGGATTTTATCCTATCTTATGTGTCTTGTCTAAGATAGGATGAAGTCGGATATAAAGGAAAGAACCATTGATGTAAAAAGTAAAAGGCCGAATGATCAACATGGTAGTTTACCTGGCCATCTGCGTGTAACTCTAAACACAAAACTAAAATCAATATAAAAAAAACAATAGGAAAAATCAAATTTGGCCTCTTCTCTCTCCCTCCCCTCTCTCTCTCTCTCTGGACCACAGATTCGCCCCGATGTGTGGGCATTGGTGGTGCGTAGTCTTCGAAGGTTGATCAGGCTTCACCTCAACAATGGTTGTTGGTGGTGCGCAGCCTTCCAAAGTTAACCTAGTTGTCTAAATGCGTTTTGAAAGCTAATCTAGCTTTCAAAACGCATTGACACAACCGGTTCAATGCCCTAAACCACTCGTTAGTTAACATCGCAAAATCTGGATCGGGACCTTCCAACTTTGATCTGTCCTTGCTCTTTGCCGCGTGAAATCAAGCGAACAGCTCAATCCCCAGAACAATGCACACAATTCTTATAATGCGAGGAGTGTAAGTTAGGACTACGAAACCAGTGCATATGATAGATTTATTTAATTATGAGCGATCTCATTTCTCTAGTAACTTTTCTTGCTGCACTCGAAAAATCTCACGCGTGCCCCCCATCTCTTCATTTGCAAGAAACACATTATCATCATCGCACCTTACCAAAATTCCCTCCTACGATGAATGAGATGATCATTCAAGGGAGGGTATAACCGGTACTGGAGAGCTTCAACGGCCCACACAGAATTGATCATAATAAAGGGGTATGATGAATGATCATAGTCCCCGGATCCTAGAGTAATAAAAAGGCCTGGTAAAAGCCTAACCGGTTGATCGAGACCTCCTTCTCATCCTTATGCTATGCGATACCAAAATTTAAATAAATAAAAAAAGATGGTGTAATGTATTAATGTGGAGTATGCTAATCAATATGGTGATTAACAAGTAATCCTATGTTAAGCTTCAATGGGAGGGACAAGTCTATTATCAGGGATAGTTCCAGGAAAGAAGGATACGAAAGTCGATAATCTCGGACCTCGATCTAGAGGAAATGTTTACTTCCAGGTCCTGAAGATAATTTTAGTCTTTTTGTAACTTTTATCAAGCATGTTTTAGTTATTAAATTCCTACCTCCTAAAACATCAATTGAACATCCGTATAGAAACTTAACTTAGAAAATTCTGATCTTGAGACGAAAGGAAGTATGATGTATGGTGCAGATGTGATTTGTGCAGGGTTATTTTACAATTTAAGTGGAGTGCCTTTGTTTGGTAAGTAGTAATTAGTTTAGTAGAAAATAACAAAATCCCAGTGCATGGAAACGATGCAAAAGATAGAGGAGCACTAGAAGAAGTTACTACATTAAAAAACATCAGTGAGAAGTGATATTTCCTGAACCTAAAAGTTTTGTTCCACACCGTTTTCAAATTGCATGTTTTGGTTAGATTAATTTATCCTTAAAACTCATTCATGAAATTAATGAAAACTCTTGAAAAACTGTAAAGACCAAAGATAGGAGTTTGCTAGCATAGTCCTCTATTCATGAAATGTAACTATTTTGCTCCACACCGTTTTCAATCTAGGATTGTTATAAGAGAAGATTGTTATTTATCACAGCAACCAAAGTGCAATACATTTGACCAAAAACCATGTGTATCACAAGCAGATGAAGCATGATGATGTCACATACAATTTTGTAATTGATATTGAGTCACAAGGAACCCTATTCATTGAAGAAAGTGCACACATTATATAATCCGACAAACATTTTATCCGAATGAGATGCATCCTTTCTTTAAAAGTGGTAATGTAACTGAGTGATAAAAACATCAATGATCTATTGATACGTTTACAAAGTTGACAGGCTCCGTACCGGTAAATGGGTTGCTTTAAGAGCTTTAGTAGATACCTCAAGGCTGTAAGCAAAATCAAAGTACAACCGTCAATTGGATTGCGAATCCTAGTCCAATGCTTGAGTCATGAACGATACAGTAAATAACAAAACTAGGAGCATGTTTGGGGATTTTTGCTATGTGGAAGCTTTTACTTTTACAAAGTAGTATCTACAACAGCCACTTTTAGAACTGCAGAATGTTCACTCAAGGGTTTTTGTTACTGGCCTGCTAAGCAGCAAACAACTTCAGTAGAGAAGACCAAACATGTTTTAGAATGGAAAGCATTAGGGAGAAATTTGGTATTGTTAAACAAATGCCTCTGGATACTTGTTAACCATACCCATTAGAAAAATGTTTCCATTTTCAATGCGATCAAACATAACCCAGGACAAATAGTGCATAAAATATGAAATTTTCCTCGATTAAGTATTTAAGACATGTCATGGGAGTACTTGTTAACAAAATCCTAAAACAAAAACATAAAGTATAGATCACTCTTCATTGAAAGAACACACATCTACAGCGTAAATGACATTGGTAGAGGGACAACAAATTTTTTTCTCTTTTTTGGCCATAGAGATTAAAGACATGTTGAAAGCATCCAAAAAAGAAAAAATCAAAATACAAGTGAATCTTCCCTAAAACAAAACGCATCTCTACATATTAGCTGCATAATCTAAAAAATGTTCAATTCAAATATCTTTTCATGAAATTCAAATGTACATATAGCTTTCTGTTGATACCTATTTTAATTTTTGCCCAAAATTAATTATAAAAATTTTAGGGATTAGTTTCCTTAATTCCTAAACCAAAAATTAATTAATTAATTATAATTGCATTGCATATAGGCATTAGGCACATTTGCATTAATAGGGCCTATTAGACACATTTACTTAATTAATTTTCCAAAAAAACTATTATTAAAATTTTAAAAATTTTAAAAATATTAAAAATATTTTTAAAAAAATTAAATGCGGGTTGGGCTGGGTTGACCCGGCCCCCACTTTTCCCCCCCGCTGGCCCAGTCCACCTCTTTTCTTCCCCTTCGCGCGAGCTAGGCCCAGCCTAGCCCAGCTCCTTCTTCCCTTTCTTTTCCCCATGGCCGGCCCCTTTCCCTCTCTCCTCTCTCCTTTGTTCTCCCCTGTCCCAACCACCGCTTGGGACAACGAGAGTTATCCGCTCCACTGCGCAGAGTTGACCATGAAAGTCTTGCTAGGAGTGGTAGGCCGGTGCAGTGCATTCAATGGAGCAGGGTAGGCGACCGGTGACCACCATATAAGCCGGAGAAGAGAGAGAATAGCCGGGAGTCAAAGAACATAGAGAGAGAGAGAGAGAGAGAGAGAGAGAGAGAGAGAGAGAGAGAGAGAGAGAGAGAGATTTTCAGAGAGTTAGTGAGAAATAGGGAGCAAGAGAGAAGTCTTGGAGTGTTTTGCAGGTCCCAGTAGCCTCGCCATCTCCCGCGAAGTAGCCGGCAAGCCACTCAGAAGTAGCCCAATAGGTAAGCAACGCCGACCCCTGTTTTGGTTTACCAGTTGGCTGGGACTCGCGCAGGCCGTTTCATGCGAATCTCGGCCCATACCGCCCTTACCCTCGGTCCAGACGTTGTGTTAGAAGGTGAGTGGTGGCCATCGGAGGACGTTGGAGCCTCGGAATAGATCAAAATCCCCCTATTTTGGTCATGCTCTCCATGTGTTCGACGAAATACCCGAGTGATGTCATTTTATTTTGGCCCTCGACCGGCAGCGTTGGGGTCTGCAGGCGTACTGGTTGGCCTAGGTTGGCCTTGTGGTGGTCGTCGGAGGCTAGACGAGGCCAACCCTTTGCCTGGGTCGGCCGGCCCGTCCTCGACCGCCATTTAGGCTCAAAGAGCCCTGGTCGGGGCTCGTCCGGTGATTGGCCTGGCTAGCTCCAAGGTGGCCGGCCAAGTGGGGGTTTCCTCAGCTCGGCTAGCTAAGGAGGCCGAGGCCTATGGCCAGGCGAGACGGCTGGCAAATTGCCGGATCTCGCCCGGCCGCCATTCTCACGTGCCTATGGATCGACCTACAGAACAGGTCTGAACCGGCCCGCAGACCCGGTTAGCTAGTCTGCGGGCAGACAGGGCCGGTTTAACCGGTTGAACCGATTGTGTTTTGGCTTTTTCCACCGGACCAGGCCCGATCCAGTCCAAAACCCGGGTCAACGCATATGGATCAGGGTCTGTTGACCAGGGTCTAATTTGACGCAACCCGGGTCCCCCGACCCGACCCGGTTTATTATTATATTAATATTTTTAAAAAATATATTTTTTAAAAAATAAAAATAAATTAAATTTTTTTCTTTTTAAAGTATTATTATTATTATTATGAAAAAATAATAAAAATAAAAAAATATATTTTTTATTTCTTTTAAAATTAGGAAATAGTTTAGAAATTGGTCTTTTTGAATATTTTCCTAAATTATGTGAACCATTTGATTATTAATCAGGTTTGAGTCGGATAGGCCTATAGGGTTATATGGTAGTATTTTACATGTCATTTTCCTACTATTGTGTTATTATGCACGTTTGTTTTTAATTAAAATATAATTACATAAATTGTCATGTTTTGAATGTTGTCGCCTTAGTTAGGGCTAAAACCTTAGGCTGCATATTTAGTTTGACCGCTAATCGTTAATGATTATGCACTCGTTTGATCACCTCACATGTTAAGAAAAATGTCCTATAATCAATCCAAAATGCCTAACAAATATTTTCTAAAATGAATAGGGTAAAAGATACCGAAAATGCATTAGTTACCCAACTAGTATAATCAAGTCCCCGAACTCATTTAATATCTGGTTCGTAAGAGTAGAGTGATTCTCCTGTCACTTTACTTAGGTGTCTAATCGATCCACCCCAAACTGATTAGAGATGACTCCTAGATAAAATCACTTGTAGATTAAAAACCTAAACCCTAAGTCGTGATATGGTATGGGCTTGAGAGAGTACGAGTTAAGTCCTGATCCTAGACTAAGCATGTGCCAGGCGAGACCCCCTTTTTATGATAAAAAACCGGAGGTCGATCATGACACTTTCGATAGAAGGCCCGCTATTGACTAAATTCAATAGGAGAATCGAGATCTTAGAATGATGAAGTCTTGTAGCTAGAGGTAAAACCTCATATCTTTCACTCTGATACATTTATTCGAAATTTTTTTTGTGACACTAAAAATCATAAACTTGCATCCAAGTGACATATCTACCATTCGTTAAGATTTTGTTAAAAATCATCATTAAAAATCTAATGTACGGTGCCATGCAAGCGCCACATAAAAAAATTAAAAATAAATATAAAAACTAAAAAAGAAAAATAAAATCCTAAGATCGCCACTTCTTATTTAGTTTTTATACTTATTTTTAATCTTTTTGCAATGTCTATCTGGCAAAGACATTTAGTTGGTCTTAAGCCCATTATAATTGGGCTATTCTCGTGATTTCCTCGGGATGGGCCATAGTCAACTTGATGTTAAGAATGCCTTCTTGCACGGCATACTTTGTGAGGAAGTTTACATGTGCCAACCTTTTGATTTCTCTCATCCTGATTTCCCAAATCAAGTGTGTCATCTTTGGAAAGTTATCTTATGATTTAAAACAGGCTCCACTTGCATGGTTTCATCGCTTCAAAGGCTTTTTATTATATTTGGGGTAGACTGGACTTGCCCAAAAGAATAGAGAGAATTTGTCTGTCTTTTCTGCCCAGTTGGGCCTCAAATTTACTGGATATGCCATCGGCCTAAAGATTATGGGCCAAAAAGTTTGAGTTCACGTTCCGATTCAGGGAGATATTCAAGTCGGGTCAAATTTAAAGGTACCAAACTCAAACCATAGAGGGATCAGTTCAAATCGGATAGACTCTAATGTATCCAACTCTAGAAGAATCGTATCTATTTATTGAAGAAATTATGGACATAGTATTTGAAGCCAAATCAATTTAAAAATTTTTCTTATCAATTTCACTATTTCTCAATTATCAACCAAACTGATTAACCAATAGATTGTAATTTTGATTTGGTTTTGCCTCGTGAAGTTTGGTGTTATTGGTTCCTGACTATCTTAAACACCCTCAGATGAAAGAAGTGCAATATGAAGTGGCTGGTCACTTTCAATATGTTTAGTTCACGGAAATGAAATTAAGCAAGAAAGGAATTTCTATGCTATATAATCAAATGTATATTCGACTTGAATCGGTTGCATCATTATACATTCCTTTGTTTGATCGTCATATAAACAATGGTTTTTTTACGAAACTATACATATTATGCTTCCCAAACTTGCTGACTAAAAAGAAATTAGGTGCCTCAGGTAAGCAACATGGTTATGCAATTTTACATATAACGAAAAGCTATGTCCTACCTAAATGAATAAATTTAAAGCAACGAAAGAACTCGATCTTTCGTATGGCCTCGTTCCATTTTGTGAACAACGAATCCTCAAACGGATTCTCATTCCGAGCAATAAATTTCTTTGGAATATGATTCATTTTCATGGTTTGGATGACAAAAGATTTTGGCTAATGACAATTCCACAAATCGTGCGACGTCATCTTCTCGTAAAAGAGCGACCTCTGGTATTGTTATACGCACTGCGATAATTTTTCAGTCTGCTACAGATAATGACTCGGCGTCCTTTATATCGGTTTAGGGCTCTCCTCATGCTCAAACCTCTATTTTTTGGATTTCCATCTTTATGAACAGAACACAAACGATCCTTACCAAAAAAAAAAAAAACAGAACACAAACGCCGGATATTCTTAGATGCAGTTCAGCTTGCGGTCAAAAAAGAAAGAGGGAGATGTAGTTGAGCTGTCTAGCCGATTTCCTATATTATGAAATAGCCGAAAGATAATGCGGGTTGCACGCCGGTTATTGCAGAACCTCGAGAGTGATGATGGCCAACGTGTCTTTTAATCAGGCTTGGGTCTGGCAAGACCACCCACCACCTCCTTGACGATTAAAGAATCTCAGCTTATTGATTGATGAATGGAGAGTTTTCAAAGTTAGCGAATGAGATAAAAGATTGTGGGTCGTGGTACCTACGAAACTACGGAAATCGTAAGGAAAAAAGTTAGGATCTTTTGAATTCGGGGAAAAAATTACGTTCTCATTTTAAACTTCAAGATCACAACATAAGAAAGTCGTGGCAATTAAATTATTTCATAATGACTTGAATCCCAACTTTTTATTATAATTAGTTTTCAAACACGTGCTTTGTACAAGATACATTTTAAAATCTTTCTATTGAAAAAGGATGGCCAAAAAAGATTGATTAAAAAAAGTTTAGTAATTCACGCAGTGTTATTGTCTTTTCTCATCCCGTGATCATGTATTTACCAGTCGATTATCGTACATTTGCAAAGCATAATCTTGCTTCAACATTGACAAACCAAAAAAAATAAAATAAAGCTTATTTGGCTGTTTGCTAAGGAGATTGATCTGGCTTTTACACACTTCGGAGTTGTATTCCTATCTACTTCAGTTTTTCCATAGGCTTTTGAAAGGGAGAAGTGATATTTCCTCAACCCAAAAGTTTTGTTCCACACCCTTTTCAAATTGCATGTCTTTGTTAGATTAATTTACCCTTAAAGCTCATTCACAATACCCATGGAAAATTCTTGAAATACTGTAAAGACAAAAGATAGGAGTTTGCTAGCATACTCCACTTTCCACGAGAAGTAACTATTATTTCCTTTTCTTTTTTAAATGCCATGAATTAATTCACGCTTTGAATAAAGAATTATAATAAAAGATAATATAAAATTTCTTTGTTCTAACTACCGTGATAGATTATTTGAACTAATCTTCAAACGTCGTCCAATTAAAGGGCGCAACACATAATTAGCTAATGCCTTTTGCTTCCTCTCAAGCTTTATAATCTTGCTCTTTCTCCAGTGTATGATGTCTCAAATGCTCTCATAAGCAATCCATCCTTTTAATAACTCATTCCATTCAAATCAATGCCCTTCTATGTCATCTTTAGCATTTGGGCATTTTGTAATAGGAACAGAGGAAGAGACAGGAGAGTGCCAACTTCAGACTATACATTAATTACTTAAAACAAGATTTTTAGAAAAGACTCTAGTAAGAAAAAAGGCAAAATAAACTAAAAAAAATAAAGAAAAACATAAAATAAAGAGATGGTGAGCTAGGATTCTTCCCAGTCTTTTTGAGGCTTGTGACTAGGGGTAGAATATCCTACGATGAAACCGTAGTCGCACTCACCGTTCCATGTTATTTTGTATCATTGTTAGAGTATTTAACGTGATCGTAACATGATTTTTTTAAGAATAATTGAAATTGTGTCAAATCTTGATAATTTTGACTTTAGCTTGATCGTGCCACAATTTGTCGAACTTAAAGTTTTTCTCAACGAATTCATGTTATATTCGAATTCTGTGCTCTCGTGTATTTTAGAAATTATCATTCTTACTCGCGATTCTCTATCTCTCTCCTCATAGTTTTTTTGAGGGTTTTTCTCAGTTTTTTTTTTCTAGGGTTTGATTGCAATTTCATTGGCAATATCATTCACCTCAAAGAATGCCCCAGTGTCTGTTATTATGGTGACATTCCCAGGAAAAGTGAGAGAGAACGAGTTTTGCTTAAATTGAGAATCGAAAAAAAAAATTAATAATATAATACTATGGTAAAATGATGCACTTTTAAAGTGAATGACTTGTCCAATGACCCTTTATGGGTGAAAATGAGCTGGTCTTGAGTAAGTTTCTGATGCATTTTGCAGGTCCCCAGAAACGAAGAAAGAATCACCCCCATGCTCGCTCTCTCTCTCTCTCTCCACTGTTCTTCCGTATCATCAGCAAAAGAAAAATAGAAGAGAAAGTAGGAAAAGAATGGTAATGTTACTACTTGTTTCTGTACTTAGGAACTCCAGTCCTGATCCCGAGAGCAATGATAGGGACTACTTCTTGCTCGAAAGAAGTAAAAGAAGTTCAGCTGTATCTTGGGCCATGAAAGGTCCTTGACGATTTGCTTTTCCTCATTCCCCAAAAAACTTTCCAAGAAGTTCAGTTTTTTTTTTAATTTTTAAATGACATTAATAAATTCACGCTTCTTTGCAAAGAATCCTCTGAAACTTTAATTGTGAAACTTTCATAATGATGGAAACAGTCGAATTTGCTATTGCCAATATTTACCAGTTACCTATATATACACTCGGGGAAAAAATAAAGCAGAATTATACAATTATGATGAAGTCATAATTGTGATTAGTTGGGAAATATTCAAGCTGTGGATCATTATAAGTAGAGCCGACATACTTAAAACTTCAATTGATATCTTAGATTTTTTAGAAAAAACTTAGAAAAATTATATAATTATGATCAAGTCATGTGTATGCTAGTGTATTCAAGCCCAAAAAATGTTTAATTTTTACAAGAAGTCGCTGAAATTAAAAGTTTAATGCTTATTTATGCTTAAGTAGCAACTTTAAAGGCAAGGAGGTCCCAAGCAATAAGCTAGGTCTACAATTAACCTCACGCGTTAACGTAATCAACTAATAAGATGTATTCAAACAAGAGTCATAGTCGAGGACACCAAAGAACAACGAAATAAAGTGGCGGTAAACGAAATAGAACGGAGACAAAATGATGCGAAAGCAGAGTATCACATAGATTATGGATGCACATCAATCACAAGTAGCAACCTAACACACGTGCTGTGAACAAAAACTAATAACCAAGCACGGTACTTGAGTCAGGACTTTGTCAAACATGCTAAAGACAAGCAATCGGGAGCATGACTGCCAATTAAATCTAAGTTTTGGAAATTGACAATTCCAACATTTTTTATTGAAAATCGAACAGCATTTTGAAACAATCAGCTCACATATATATTTTTTGGAAATATCTCCCGACCGATATAATGGAGAGAATTCGGCACACTCGTCTTTCCATGTCTTGACGAGTTGTCTTTACGGTCACATTGCGCGACAGAAGTTCAAAGCAGCAACAAGTTAACAACCCACAAATCGCACTTCCAAGACACAACAGTAATGAATGTGGCACAATTCATTGAAATAGATCTCAAAGATCCCAATGGTGTTCGACTTGAAACTTAAGAAGATCATAGAAAGAGAGAAGTGAAGAACAGAGCCTAATACGCAAGTGGAATAATTATTGCGAATAAAAGCTATAGTCATTAAAGATGGCAAGGGAAAGGCCAAACGGAATCCTTCTCCACAGAGCCTGTTGCCTGACGATGTCAAAGTGAATGTGAAGCTTTTTATGGACCAACTAAGTATAGGAAATACCGATATTTTAGTGTATATATACAATCCAATAAATTAAAGCCAAAAGAAAACAATATAATCCCAGTACATGGAAACGATGCAAAAGATAGAGGAGCACTAGAAGAATTTACTACATTCACAAATTGATACGCGCCAAATGGTAGTCAAATTTCTCGTCGAAGATTGACTGAGTTCATTTTTGGAGGCAAAATTTTTGAATTGTTTCTCAAGCATTTGTAATGAAATATTAATTTCTCTATGTTGACACTTAAAATTTTGGCCACCCAATTAGATATATTTGCAGAGAAGAATTACGAACCGGACATCGACCGCTAAGCAAAAATATCGATATTGCATGGTCTTACTTTTCCGCATTTACAGATTAGGGGACATTTCTTTAGAATAGCATGTCCGCTGCATCGAACATCAACTTGTGGGCTAGATCACGAACTTCTATGAACCGGCTTGTTCCGTGACCAGATCAGTAATTTTTCACATAGTTTGCCCCACGTTCAATGAATTAATAACAAATTCCTAACCATAATCATCTCCTTTGCTAGCTATCTAAAGATTAACTCCGACCGACTACTTGCGAAGATGTAAGGAGAGACGGGGTCGTCAGAATCAGATGAGAGAGGACGTTGCTTAGATTTTCAAGAAAAGAAGAATGGGTCCAAGCAGGGGCAGAGGCACGGGCAGACAGGCTTTATAAGAAAAGAGGAAAGATGATGGCGTGCGAGAGAATACAAGGAAAAGGAAAAGAGGTGGAGCTGCTGCGGCACGGCAAGAAAAGAGAGCTTTGGTGAATATGTGAAAAGTAAAAGACAGTGACATTTGCACACAAAAAGCCGAAGGAATAAGAAAGAGAGAGAGAGAGAGAGAGAGAGAGGGAGGGAGAGGACTTGCACGAAAGGGGGCGGACAATATTGGGGATTCTGGTTTGGATTATAGAGAAAAAGACAAAAGAGACAGCGCTCTCTCCTTTGCAACTTCCAGTCACACCTTTGTCTCCCACTGCCGTTGTGTTCTTCACGTCCGCCTCGCCGCCAGACCAGCAATCGGGTGCCTCTCCCACCAGCGACCGTAACTTCCAGGCGAACTCCAACGACACCGGGAGAAACAATGACCAATTTAATGAATATTGGCAACCCTTTCTTCCTTGGTAACACCTTTGATAAATTCCTTCAATGTTGTCACTGTTATTATTACCATTATCCAAACCTCACAAGTTATCATGTCAAGTGTGAACCCTTTGTGCATGTCCTCGTTGAACAAATAACAGGGGCTCATTTTCTGACCATGCTTACCTTAGTCGCTGCAACATTACCAGCTGGTGTGGCTCTCTCCACTATTTGATGAGGCTCCGCGCTTCATAAGAGAGAAGAGTGAAGCATTTTATAGCTATCAAGAAGCATGATCGTAATCAAGGCCACACCATGTTACAAGCCACTGTAGGTGTGAGGTTCATTTTTAGTGTCCTTAGGGATATGAAATGTATGATCGACTTCAATGGGGTTAATTCTATTTTAAACGATTTGTGAATAAGAGGGAGGGTGTATGTATAACTCATATTTGCATATTGAATTTCGGATTACTAGCCCCATCACTATTTCTATATGATGAAAAAAAGAGCGAGGAAAAGCCCACCAAGTTTATCGTAAATAATCGGCATCGGAGCCTGCTACGATTTTACAAGAGTATTTTCGAGATAGCTTTTAAATTAGAAAAGTCGTTTTTCTCTTCAAAATATATATTCAAGATGAAACTATCTCGGGCATCAGTGATTTCTATTGTAAAAAAAATTGGCAGCGTGCATCACACGCAAAATAAGTCGCGCCAGGATCACTGACACTCCGTGCGAAGTAGAGAACAAAACAGGTGATCATCTTAATGGCGGTCAAACGCCTCGTCAAGCAGCGGAAAGAAACCGAAATAGTCCATAAAGGTGGGGGCCGCTTTTCTCAATTACAGAATCCTCCAGAGCATTGCGACGTAATTACCAAAATGCCCCTGCGTGCAGAGTTCGGTCGCCTTCCCACTTTCCCTCCCTATAATGGACTTAATGCTATTAAGCTTTCTGGATTTCTATCCGCCTGTATTAGTTTTCACCTTCTTTTTTTCTTTTTTCTTTTGGTATAAATATAAGTATTGTAAATCAAATGGAGTGCATCAGCCATAGGAGTATTTTCCAGCATTACAAATAGAGCTAATAATTCGAAAATATGGACTTAGGGAACCTCCATATAGTATGTTGTATGATGTGGGAAGGTTTTTGCTCTACCTCTAACATTTTTACGTACATTAGCCAAAATAGTATGTGAGTCAATTAACTTATTTTGAAACCGCTTATTGTTGTGCTCTATCCAAATGCAATATATGGTTGCTAGGAAGAATACCTTGAGAAGTTTGGCGGCCCGCCAATTCTTTGCCTTTTGTTACCCTAATAATCTAATGGAGTTCCTCATTCCATCCTCCTATAAAGCGCCTAATTCCGTGTTGTATATGCTGCTTGTCTACCCATATTGGAAGAATGAATATATTCAGTCTTCTATACCAACCCTATAGAAATTACACTGGGTATCAACCGAAGGTAGCCACAGTATTCACCTTTAATCTCTCTGTGAACTCGGTGTTAATTTGAATGAAACCGGGCAAGTAAAGTCCGTACATATTAGGGCGAGAGCATTTATGAGTTCATTGAATTTAAGAGATCTTTTTCTCACCTTTATGAAGACTCAGATATCATTTAGTTAATCATATATATTTTTTTATTGAATTATGCATCTGAAAGGACCCTTGACGCGCATGAGTGTAGAAATTCTTCACATTTCTGGCATCCGTCAAGATTTACCGACACGTGGGACTAAGTGCCTTGCCTTGATCTTCCCTCGCGTTACATTTGGCGAAGCACAAATCGCGGTGGCCGGGTCCCGAGGAGGAGAACAACACGGAGTGATCAAGACGGGCCCTACAAAGAAAATCCATGCGTTGACTTGTTATTATATGAGATTTGGGACAAGGCCGTAGAAACCCCCCCAAAAAAACGGATTAAAAGATCTGGCGAGAGAGAGAATCGTGCATGGTAACTGTAGTCCTGTCCGATCGGATGAGCAAACCGGGTCCAACATGCTGAATTACACCTCATCGATCTTAATGGGCCACGAGAAATGCAAGAATTGCTCGATAGATTATAAGAGGTGAGAGTTGATTAGCTAAGTCTTGCATCACATCACGCAGCGTCCAAGGAGGCACGGATGTAGATGCCGTGCTCCGTGCCAAAAACCCTCCCTCTTGGGCTGATGCCTCGGTCAGATCAATTAAGTACCGGGAGAAGCTCAGATTTTCGATACGTTACTAAGGTTAATATTTGCTAGGATAACCACGGCACACGTTAATCCGCTGTGCATGATCGATCCCATCAGAATAAAAAATCCCAATTATTAGCAATAGAGAAGAAGAAGAAAAAAAGGAAGAAATCGTGTGGGTCCCACATGTAAAGCGCTGCTGAAGCTTCTTCCCGAATCTCCACGGACAGCTCTATATTTGCACTTGCAGGCGTCTTCGTTTGGACAGGTAGAAAAGAGAGAAGACCACCTCCCCCTTCTTCTTCGCTTTCTCTGTCCGGCACTCTTCCTCGCCGGTGACCAAGCTTTCCCCGTCGGCATCTTCCCTCTCACGACCCCTCTCTCTCGCCCGGGTCCCAGCATTTCCCGTGAGTCCTCTTGGTCTTTTGTTTGAAGTCCTTTTTCCGAGGATCTCGGCTCGGAGACGAGATGACAGGCAGGCGGCCGGCCGTCTTGAAAACTCGCCTCATAGTCTCCGCCTTCGAGCCGGGTAGGACGTTTCGCGGTTAAATGCTCGTCCTTGCAAACCCCTCCTCTTACTCTGCCTGTTCCGTTTAAAGATTCAGCCAAGCTCGGTTTCTTGGGTTCTTAGAGTTTTTCTTGTGTCCGAGTGGGTTGTGTTTCTTTGATGTCGACCGTTTCCTGATGATTGTTTGGGTCTAGATCTAAGTTCGAGCTCTAAAAAATGGCCAATACCTTCTCGTCACTCTGTTAGTCTGTTTTTTGTTTAAACCAAAGGCATATTTGACTGGGTTAAGTCATGTCGGTGGATTTTCAAAGAAAAACTTCAATGGTCCAACGTGCTCTTCGTCTTGGGTTCTATGTTTCCTTGGTTATCAACGGCAGCTGTGGTCGAAGCGATGATGTTGAATCAAGGGCCGGAGTGAGTAAAGATTCGTTGAAGTATTTTTGCCAGCGTGTACTCTTACTGTACGTTATGCCCATTTGTTTGATGTGGCTGGTGTGGAAGTTTGAGCTGGTGGTGATGATTGGCTGTGAGAGGTGGGCTGGGTTGTGTCTGTAAATTTTCGGTGATTGGCGTTCAGAATAGTACTGGCCGGCGGCGGCGGCGGCGGCTGTTAACATGGCAGCTGACAACATGGCACCTGACGACGGAAGTTTGGTTCTGTGTGAAGTGTTTTGTTCGTGTGATATAGCTTTTCAGTTATAAGCTTTGTTTAAAACTTCTGAAATTTTTCGTCCATAGGTTTGCTTTATTAGAAGATGAGGACCTGAACGTGAGGGAGGGGAGCAGTAGAGAGGGCGGGAAAAGGGGGAGATTGGCAAAGTGGGACTCAACTGCATCTGCAGGTATTACTGACATTTCATTTTCGAGTTGATTTGCAATATTTTTGGATCAGTAAGCTAAGGGCGAATTTTAAATGGATTTTCTGTGTCTTGAGTTTTTTACCCACTTGACGAGTGGGACTTCAATTTTCTCAGGAATGCTATTCAAATTGTTGAAATGTTTGTATGCATAGAAGTTTAACCTATTTTCTACATTGCAGGATTTGGTTCAACATGCTGTAGAGGGGTATAATGTCTGCAGATTTGCATACAGTCAAGCTAATTCAGGAAATACTTTCAGGGATATTTTTAAGGGCATTGAAGGCTCTCTATGTGGCTAGTTTTGCAAGATGTCTTGAATAGTTCTTGCAAATGCAGAGGGAAACTCTTAAGAGAAACTTTGAAAAAGAAAGGAAGTCCTTGAAGCTTAGAGTGTCCGAACTTGAAAAGAAATTGGAAGCGGTTGCAACAGATTTGATACATCTGAGGCAACTCTTTCAGAGAGGAACACAGAGCGAGCTAGCTGTCGTACAGAATAGTTTAAAGGAACTCAAGGAATTGAGAGAGATGAAAGAGTTAATTAATCTTCACCTGATCATTTATATTGAGTTCTAATTTTGCCCGGGTACTTTTCATGTCATCTGTTTCTGGTGTAACTTCTTTTCTCTTGTCGTTGAGTCAAAAAGAGATCTATTATTAACAATGATGCTCCATTGTCCAGGATATTGACCGAAAGAGTGAGCAGGCAGCTGATATCTTGAAGATGCAAGGGGCTTGGTACGCTGAGCTATAGGTCCTTTGTGAAGAAGAAACTTTGAGGAAGCGGTATTTTGATACCATACAAGGTTTGTTTGCCCGTTAAACCTTCTAAGTTTGGGTTTTGATCATGGTTACTGGGAAAGCATACTACACTGAATTACTTATAAATATTATAAAGTGACACTACGAGGCTTATGCAGCTTAGCTTTGTTGACCTTGCTAGGTAATGATGACATGACATACACAATCATTAATGTTAATTAACTTGCATATAAGGTGAATTAGAAAGTTTAAATGGAAAAATACCTGAAGGAAAAGAAGACAATTTTCAAACGTGCTGTACTCATTTATCCTTATCTCATAAGTTATCCATGTTAACAGATTTTCAAACAAAGTCAAGTCCTAGATATATCCTTTTATATCATCCATATTATTGAGGAACGGCATATAATGATTATTGACGGTTTGACTCGAATTTGGAAAGATAAATATCAAATATGAATAGTAAAAAATAGGCAATCAAGTCTCATCTCAAGCGTAACCATTGCAATTTTTCGCTTTCTAGGGAAAGACGCAATCTTTTTCTAAATCCAATAAATTCTCATCTTTCTAAAGTGTTACCAGCTTTCCAATGAAGTGGAATTCCATGATTAATGTAATGTCCAAAGGAGTCACGAAAATCTCACTTTTAACAAGTATAGAAGCTTGTCGATAAACTTGGCTATTATTGTATTGCTAAGGCTATAATGTGATACGTGCAACAAACTTTCAAAACTTGTTCTCTCTATTGTAGCTAGAGCTTGTTTTGGAAATTTGTTACATATATCATATTATAGTTTGAGTAAGACCTTGATATCTGAATTGATCGACAAATGGAGCTCCAAGAAGCATGCTTTTTTACTTCTTGATGGCGAGGTTTTCGTGACTTCACCAGACGTTGCATTAATCATAGAGCATCATTGCAAAGTCCGTAACGCTTTAGGAAGATGGGTTTTTATTGAATTTATAAAAGATTATATCTAGTCTAAGAACTTTTTTGGGTAGGCAACAAACCAAATTTCATGAGGACTTTTTTGCTGTTCACATTTGATACTTATTTTTTTTCCTAATTCGAGTCGATAGTTGTGATATGTCGTTCCTTAATAATTTGAATGGTACAAAAGAATATGTTTGGGGTTTGGCATTGCTCGAGGGTATCTTAATGTGGATAACTACAAGAAAGGAGAAAATTGTGCATAAAGTTGGAGGTTTTCTTTTATTCTTTTAGGTATTTTTCCATTTAAGTTTTTCTAGTTCATCTTACATGTAAGTTCACGAGCATTAATACTTATGAAAGTCACATTATCATTATATAGACAACACTCATTTTTTTCGTTGTTTTCTTTATTCTTTATTCAATTTTAATATATCTTATAAATTGTGTGCAATTTTTTTTCGCTTTGTACAATTGACGTCTCCATTTTTGCTGATCTGTGTAGATTGGTCTTATAATCATTGTGACTTGGCTTGGTCTAATTTTTGAATTAATTAATTTATTTTTCTTTTTGTACGTTGATGGAAAAGGAGTAAAGTTATTACAAGATTAAGAATCACGGAATAATTGAATAAACCAAGTGATTATCAAGTGGATTAAATTGAATGTTTATCTTATTAATTACATCTATTTTGACCTTTATTGTCATTGAAACTAGTTTAGATGAGAGTAATGATCGAAAGAAGATGTAATCATTACAATAAACACTATCCACCTGATCATCTCTCAGTTTCTTAAATTCTTTGGTGATTCTTGATCTTGTAATGACCTTACAATTTTCCCATCGGCATGCACGAGGAAAAGTGAAGGAGTTACTCCAAAAATTAGGCCGAGCCACATCAAAATGCTCATAAGACCAGATCTGCACAAATTAGCAGAAATTGAGATGTTAATTGGGCAAAGCGAAAAAAATTGTACGCAAATCATAAGATATATTAGAACTGAATAAAGGACAAAGAAAAGAACGCAAAAGACCGGCTATTGTATAAATAATGATGGTGTCAGATTCTATTTAATGTTGAACTTGCAAACTAGAAAGTTTAAATGGAAAATTACCTGGAGTAATATAAGACAACCTCCAATGTACGTCACACCTTTATACTTTCGCAAAGTTATCCACGTAAATAGATCCTCGAGCAAAGCCAAACCTCAGTTATATTCATTTATAGCATCAACATTTCTAAGCAAGGACATGTAACGGCTATGGACAGATCGACTTGTATTTGGAAAGAGAATAGTAGCAAATGCAAGAGTAAAAAGACTCTTAAGAACTTCAATTTGTCGCCTTCGCAACCCAGGTGATTAAGGCTCTTCTAAAGCGAATTCAATTTGATTTATCTGTTTTTGGTATTAAATATATAATGCCTTTCTAAATCTATAAAAGTATTGTCTCACCGCCTTTCCAATGACACGGAGCCCCATAATCAATGCCATGTCCAAGGGCACATTTGTAATCTTGCCATTAGCAAGTACAAAAGCCCGCTTCTTGGAGCTCAATTTGTTCATCAAATCTGCTATTAGCGTCTTCGAAATGCTGTAATATGGTATGCGCAATAAAATTTCAAAACCCGCTCTTTCTATTGCTGTTCGTTGATTAGAATTTAGGTTTTCCACTCGCTTGAGAAAGATGAGCAGCGAAAATCTTATATTGAAGGTAGTTTCGACAATCTGCGTATTACCAAAAACCTATGCTTAAAATTCTTTTTGTTTTTCATTTGAGCGAGCTCAGGATACATTTACAAACTCAAAGCAGCACATTAACGAACTCAATAGTTTCGTAAAATCTATTTATTAGCTCGATGACATGAAAACCGAACTATCAAGCGATCACAAGTAGTTAGATTAGAGAAATACAACTTGAGGAACAAACGTGAGAGTAAGAAGGTCAGTGGGTTTTTTTTTTTGACATCCTGACTATTTGTGATCGCTTGATAGTTCGATTTTTATGTCAAGCTAAGAAATAGGTTTTAGGAAATTATTGAGTTCGTTAATGTGTTGCTTTAAGTTTGTAAATGTGTCCTGAGCTTGCTTAAAGGAAAAACAAAATGAATTTTAAGCATAGGTTTTTGGTAATACACAGATTGTCGGAACTACCTTCAATACAAGGTTTTTGTTGCCCATCTTCCTCAAGCGAGTAGAAAACCTATTTTCTAATCAACGAACAACAATAGAAAGAGCGGGTTTTGAAATTTTATTGCGCATATCATATTATAGCATTTTGAATACGCTAATAGCAGATTTGATAGACAAATGGAGGTCCAAGAAGCGGGCTTTTGTACTTGCTAATGGTGAGATTACAAATGTGCCCTTAAATGTGGCGTTGATTATGGGGTTCTGCGTCATTGGAAAGGCGATGACAATATTTTTATGGATTTAGAAAGGCATTATATATACAATACAGAAAAATCAAATTGAATTCGCTTGAGAAGAGCCTTGATCGCTTGTGTTGCGAAGGCGACAAATCGAAGTTCTTAAGAGTCTTTTTATTCTTTGCATTTGCTACTATTCTCTTTCCGAGTACAAGTCAATTTGTCGATAGTCGTTACATGTATTTGCTTAGAATTGTGGATGCTATAAATGAATATAACTTGGGTTTGGCTTTGCTCAAGGATCTATTTACGTGAATAGTTTTGAGAAAGGATAGAGTTGTGATGTACGTTGTAGGTTGTTTTATATTGCTCCAGGTAATTTTCCATTTAAGCTTTCTAGTTTGCAAGTTCAACATTAAGTCAAATGTGATATCATCATTATGCATACAATAGTCAGTTTTTTACGTTCTTTTCTTTATTCAGTTTTAATATATCTTATGATTTATGTGCAATTTTTTTCGCTTTGCACAATCGACATCTCAATTTCTGTTAATTTGTGCATATCTGGTCTTCTGAGCATTTTGGTGCAATTTTTTCCGCTTTGCACAATCGATATCTCAATTTCTGCTACTTTATGCAAATATGGTCTTATGAGCATTGGTGCAATTTTTTCCGCTTTGCACAATCGACATCTCAATTTCTGCTAATTTGTGCAGATTTGGGCTTATGAGCATTTTGATGTGGCTCGGCCTAATTTTCAGAGTAACTCCTTGTTGCGACCTCCCTGAACCGGTCTCCTTGCCTATGGGGTTTGGCTAAAGGATTACTAAGTTAAACCTAGCTTGAGCTATCCCAAGCCTATACCATCTCGTGACTTAAGGTTTAAGTTGTTAACATGTAAATCAATATCATCTAGGAGTCGCCACTAATCAGTTTTTGATGGGTTGATTAGACACCCAAGTAAGGCATGGGAGACTTGTTTCACTTTTGCGAACCAGAGATTCAATGGGTACGGAGACTTGATTACATTAATTAATCAACTAGTGCCCTTTCAATACCTAATGTTCAAACACCACCTAACATATTCATGCAGCAATTGGGAGTCTCGAAATTCCATCCCTAACCGAGGTAAGAGAAGCAACAATCAAAACGTGAATCTAACGTGTTTAATTAACCACATGCAAGGTTAAATTAAACGTGCAATTCGAAATGTGTAAATCAAGCAACGTGTAATCAAACGTAGCGCTAATTACACAAAAGGGGTTTAGGGTTTAGGGGTTAGGGTTTAGAATTTAGGGTTTTGGGGTTTTGGGGTTTGGGGTTTGGGGTTTGGGGTTTAGGGTTTAGGGGTTTGGGGTTTAGGGTTTTGGGGTTTAGGGTTTTGGGGTTTAGGGTTTAGGGTTTTGGGGTTTAGGGGTTGGGGGTTTGGGGTTTGGGGTTTTGGGGTTTTGGGGTTGGGGGTTGGGGGTTTGGGGGTTTGGGGGGTTTGGGGTTTGGGGGTTTGGGGTTTGGGGTTTGGGGTTTGGGGTTGGGGGTTTGGGGTTTTGGGGTTTTGGGGTTTTGGGGTTTTGGGGTTAGGGGTTAGGGTTTAGGGTTTAGGGGTTTAGGGTTTAGGGGTTTAGGGGTTTAGGGTTTAGGGGTTAGGGTTTAGGGGTTTGGGGTTTGGGGTTTGGGGTTTGGGGTTTTGGGGTTTTGGGGTTGGGGGTTGGGGGTTGGGGTTTTGGGGTTTGGGGGTTGGGGTTTGGGGTTTGGGGTTTGGGGTTTGGGGTTTTGGGGTTTGGGGTTTGGGGTTTGGGGTTTGGGGTTTTGGGGGTTGGGGGTTGGGGTTTGGGGTTTGGGGTTTGGGGTTTGGG